>CM065397.1:29847500-30092500 GCA_033060915.1 Euryodendron excelsum
TTTCTTTGCTCTGCCGGAAAATTCTAATCATCTTTAGTCTTTTTTTTTTTTTTTTTTTTGGTGATCTATTTCAAAAGCGGAGTCGTCATGATTTTGGGAAGATAAACAGGTTTAACATTGTATTGAGCCATATGACTTTCGAGAAGTTAATCAAATTAAAGAGTAGCCATCAGTCACAATCTTTTGTTTACTTCTCCAACACTTCATATATTAAATTTCTTATGTCTTGATCACATTCAGCTGTCTTGCAATTTGTTATGTGTAGGCAAAAAGTAAAGCTTGAAATACACTAGGAACAATGGGGATGATGTTTATTGGCATCATTGAGAATGAAGAGAAATAATAAAAAGGAGAAATAAAAGTAACATGTAAATGGGAATAGAATAGAATAAAAAGGGAGGTCAAACATGTGTTTAATCACATTGTCCCAGTATAAATTCCCACTAGACATATATTGAAGTATAACTTTTCAGGAAAATAAGGCCAGTAATAGTAGAATCTTTCTTTGCTGTAGGTAGAAATGCAAATACTCACAACAACCCACTTGTAGAAAATACTACTCCATTCATAAATACTGATTATATAAACTGGGTGGAAGAGGCAAGTAAATAAATTTTGCTGCTACTCTATGGTCAGAGTATAACCTACGCTAAGCAAATAGGATTAAGCTAATGTGGCCATTGGTTTGAATCAATTTTAGTTAGTCGATACTGATCACTTCTCATACACAATCATATGGATTGTATTCAAAGTCGCCTCCCACACAGTAACATTCATTACATAACTTATTTATAAGTTTCTGTTGAGATTAGACATGAGGCAGTTCCCAGTGCTATATATGTCCAGTTGATTAACTAGAAATGATGAAGACCAGATTAGTTGCCACAGAAGACTGCTCGCCTACTTGTCGTGCACTTAAATTTATAAAACCGCATTGAAGTACAATTTTGACGAATAGTCTACGTATTGTAGTTTTTAGATAAATTTGTTAAAGCATCCAAATATCATATGAACAAACTTGAGCTTCAGAAGGATACTACCAGAGAATAATAGATAGCTAGTAACTCAACTCATGATCGTTAAAATTTTGTTATAAATAATTTCATTTTGTTAAAGTTGTTGGCATATGTTTAGTCTTAGAAGAAATCATCTGAAACCCGGTTTGGAATCATCCTAATACCAACAAAGGATAAACTATGTTTGCGTGTTTGTTTGGGAAAACCTTGGGCTAATAATAATGATTATCTCATAGCGTCATGAATACGACCGTAAGAGACATGATTCACGTCTCCTCTCACGACTCCGAGTCACAATTATACAAACGATGACTTGGTCGACTCACACGGTGAAGTAGTTGCAAGGCCTGTCAGGAAGACTCTCTAGAAGCATTGAAAGTGCCCTAGGCTAGATATAGATTCATGCAAGGGAGGCTACTTAATTGTCAAGCACTTCAAATTATAAAAATAAAAAATAAAACACACACACAAACACATCGTTAAATAATTTCCGGTGAGTTTTGCCATATGACAATGATTAAGTAATTTTTTCTCTACATGGAAATAAATTTGGAAGTGGTTGGTTTAAGGATGCAAGAAAGAATCAGAGAGAGTATAGTAAAGAGTAATATTTTTGCTAAACTTTGTTTCCAAAAGGGGTGCAGATTTTCAAGAGATCGAGTAATTGTTGCATGTCTCAGTAAATGAAGGTTGGGCTGGAGATGAAGGCATTACTGCTTCTACTACATAATCTCTACGTACGTGCGTTAGTTTTTAGTTGGCGTATGAGTGTGTTTAATTTTGGTATTTCTTGTTCACAAGCACTAACGCAAACCTTCATTTAAACTATGCTCCTACAGTACATGCCATGTTAGGTCAGAAACAGTTGGGGTTATCTATTAGTGTATCCACTTCACATTACCCAAAAGAACAAGCCAGGGTTCTTAATTTGGTCACGTGAGTTGGCTTTTCATTAATTAAAAATGAAAGAAATAACCAAAAAAATCATTACTTGCTTGGCACAGTTTAATTTTATTGTTGAGCTAGAAATAAATATAAGATGCCTGATCGTCAGAAGCCTATTGATTAGCGTCCAATGGCACCTTGCTTGGACTTGAGATATGCAGCCAAGAGATATATGCCTGATCGTAAGATGCAGTCACCTTGCAAAGAAATGCGGTGAGTTAACTATCTTCGAGGAAGCAAACCCCCTATTTGACCATTAGGCCAACCCCTGCCTTGGAGGGTTTTTGATTTTTCTCTTTGCTTTATCACAAGATCATTTCTATTATTCCTATCTTTCTATGGACAAAATTCCATTATATAGTCATGGAAAAATCAAACCAACTCTTTGTCTTTCCTCAATTTGATGTTCAAAACACAGATTGTACTTTTCAATATCAACATCATGCGGCCTAAAAGTGGAACAGGATTCTACATTCACAAAACTAAATATAGAAAAACAATTTCTGAAAGTTTCAAAGAACTTTCTTCATAAAAATATGCATAAGACAATGTCATATTATATTTAAGAAAGACATCTTGTGTATTTCTTTTTTCGTGGTTGAGAAATCTAACGTACAACTTCAGCCATTTTATTATTTACTTGGAAAAGTAGACAAAACCTGCAACCCGTGGTTTGTTATTCCGTGTACATTCATACAAAGTTCGACTAACTTGCCAACAGAAAAAAAAGTTTAACTAGTACTATATTGAGGTGAGTTGATAGGCGTCTTGCAATGAAAATATGTTTCCTTTACATTTAAGTCCATGCATTGTGAAATTCTAAATCCCTGGATTATCTAGCTTGACGTGAACTAACCCTAAACCTAATGATCTTTACCTATATATTATTCACATGCCAAGCAGTAACAAGAAGCACAAAGTAAAGAGACACAAAATATAGCGTGGAAACCCAAGTGTGGAAAAAATTACGTCTCTCAACAAGTCAAGCACCATTAAAAACAGTTTACACAAGACAAACTTACAACCCTAACATCAAAACTCCACAAATGCCATTCGAATTTCACGAACTCCGGTTGAAGCTTTCTCGCTCAACTCTTTGACTTTTTGTTCTTCTTTAAGTCCTCAACTCTAACACTAAATTACCACGATGCTCTTCATCATCTTCAGAATCCACTAAGATGATCTCACTAGTTGTTCTTCAATCAATAGCACAATGATAGATGCTCTGTATATCTCATAAAACTCAAGATGTTCTATCTGTATTCTTCCTTGTGTTCACCCAGTTACCATCTTTATCTTGAGTCTCTGTATATCATTGAATCCATCAAAGAGTTGTTCCTCAAGTCAAAGTCTTTGTAGGGGCCCACCGAACAGTCTATCACATCCACCGATAGAGTTCAATACTGACCTTTGATTGGTTGGTTAGTGTTTGGCTTGAGAGTCCTTAACCATAAGACAATTGAAGCAAAAAGACATTTAGTTCAAAGCCATCTCAGGAAGTTGGATCGATCCAACATTGATCCTAGATTTAATCGAAGCTCTCTAAATCTCTGCAGATTGAATTCTCATTAGTTGGATCATCCAAACTTCAATCCTAACACTCTGAATCTCTACAGGGTAACTCTTTTAGGTTGAATCAATCTAATGTCAATCCAAGCTTCAATCTTCCATTATCTGAATTCTAAAAAGTTTAACTTTAACAAGGGAATTACCTATTGTGATTTTGCCATATAAATCACAAGGTCATGTGATTTTGCCATATAAATTGCCAAACATTAAGTAACTAAACCTAACACATTGTTGTGTTTCTCACAAGGTCAGCTGAACATTTGGTCACATCAACTGCTAGAAGTTTATATATCTTTTTTTGCATAATTTCGTAGCTTCACTACAAAAATTCTCTCTTTTTTTGTGACGGCTGAATCCTATCGCTCAAACCAAAATGCAATTGTAAATAGTTTTTGTGATGGCAAGTTGGGTCGCTAAAACCAGGGTTGCAAATAATATTTGTGATGGCGTTGTTGTCAGTGACAATGAGGCATTTAGCAACCCAACTATCATTGTGCTATTGATTGAAGCGATTAGGGTTGCAAATACGACCTAACGATTTTTCATCCACTTTTGATAATGGGTCCATACTAATACAGAGTTCCTCTCCCAATTTGAGTTTCAAAAGACTAAACAAATATATTTTTACTCCATCCTACAATTATAAATACAATTTTTTAATTATAAAATATATGTAATACAACTAATAAAGGAGTGTTTGTGCTAGTGCAGTTCATTCTCACAAATCACTTGTCACTAGACTATGCTAGATGATAGTTTTGATGGCATTTCAAGGCAGTTTTGGAAATTTTGTTAATGTGCTAAGTTTAATAAAAATCAAGTGTCTAAAAGTAAAAAAAATAAAAGACTTCAAATCCCAAACTAGAAGTCCAGTGTGAGTGCGGTTCGTTCTCACACGTCACCAATGCCTAGGCAGTTACTTTGCCCAATTATTCGTAGCAAATAGACCCCCGCCTAACCCGGAATTCTGCCAAACTCAATCCCGGTAAAAATACCTTTTCATATGTCATGCATATGATGCATCTTTGATTCTACACGTGGTTGTTTTCCAGGGGCTCACTCAGCATGTTGCATCGTAGCATACATGCTGTTTATTTCATTTGGTGAAACTACATTTCGACTTATCATAATGCTCATTTTAAAATTCAAAAATAGTATTTTCCAAAGCAAAAGCCCTGCGGACCCTCCATATAAATAATACGAGGTTTTAGCATAAGATGACGTAACAACCATTTCTAGTATTGAAAGCATTTTCAAAAGGAAAGCCTTATCCTAGATCTTTGTACATGCGTTCTATGGTTACCACCTCGCAGATCCTTCTTATTGAAAATACAAGGCCGTCTGTCGACAAAAGCCTTTTTTAATCGAAAGGAGAATTCTAGTACAAGCTAAGTCATTGTTCGAAAAACCCGTCCTTTTTTTAGCCCTTTTTCAAGTCGGAAAGCTCTATGGTGGCAGCTTCTTTCCAACTAGCCCGAACTATGGCTTGATCACAATTTCCTCAAAATCAAAGCAGGAAAAAGGTTTTTCCAAATCAAATTAGAGCAAAATAAATAAAGGCACTCTTTCAAAATCAAACCACAAAGGGCAAAAGCCTTTTCCAAATCAAAATTTAATTCAATCCAACCCAAACTACATTTGACCTAATTGTAGGTAGTCTAAGTTATTTTCTCATGCCAGATCAAAATCCTTTTAAACCCAAATCAAATCCGGCAAAAGTTGTTTTAAAAATCATTTCAATTTAATCTAGCCCAACTAAGTTTTTCCTAATTTTGACATTGATGGGGTACGTAGGCAAAATTGATTTTCTTTTCAAACTTGGTCAAAAGTCACCAAAAAGCATAGATCTGATTCCCCAGTGGAGTTTTAAGCCCAAACTTTTTCAAAACCTCCGTATAGGAGTGTCTACCAGCAAAGCCTTCTCTGTGAAAAATGACTTTCAAAAGAAACCAATTCAAGTTAAACTTCCAGAAGTATGCTCTTCTCAGGCTCGGCCTAAGTTATCCTAAAATTAAAAGCTGCCCTCAAAACAGTCCCACATCAATCAATCCAGTCAAAACTACATTTAACCTGATTCTACTAACAAATATGCAGGCAATTTAGGGTACCATTCCTGGGCTCAATCAAAATAGAGAATTCTTCAAAAACATCATCGTCATGCCTCCTACATGCATGCACTCACTGCAATTTCACACAAGCATCTTGCATAGGCATGTTAACTATCATAGCATAAGCCAACATTACAGAACTGTATGCAACTGGACATAACTAACGTGATGCATACATACATAATGATATGCTGATAAGTTGGAGGAAGAACGTGTTATGCTGCCAATTTCTGGGTGGGGGTGGGGTTGGGGTTGGTGGTTAACGGCTTTTCAACCCGTAACAAAATCCTAAATGTATTCCTAATGACACGGAGCAAAATTGAGTCCAACCATTAAAAAAGGCCTTCCTAGAAAAGTGCTTTCAAAAGTAGTGCGTTAAATCATGACTTTTGCAAAAAAAAAATTCATAATCGTGAAAACACAAATTTTAGGTAAATTGTCACATTAGAGCACACTATCATAAGTTGTATGGATTACCTTGAAACCATTTTCAAAGTTTTGGTCTAGGAGATAGACTCAACCACTGAGACACAATAGATTTTTGCATAATAGGTTTGATCCACTTGGCTGGAATCCCAATAATCAATTTGAGTATAAAAGCCGACCACAACTGAGGCGGTTCAAGGGATAGAAAAATGATCAATGTAAACCAAACGCCAAAGCTTCACCTAGCAGACAACCCAAACACTCTGAAGAACATTAAACAACCTAAAACAAGGTTTGTTTGGGTGAAATCTTCAGACCTTATATAGATGTAGTAATGTGGAGCACACTGCATTAAAAGCACACAAGGTAATAGATAGTAACTTGATAGTGGTTGTCCTAGGTACATAAATGGTGACAAGTCTTTCTTTATATCAGTTGAGAAGTTTGATTGAGTATTAGTCACTATTGGAGATGGTCACACTTGTAGAGTAGTTTTAAAAGATTTTGTAATTGCACTATGCGCACCAAAGTCGATAGATGTATTGTTCGTCAATGGTTTAAAAGGAAATCTTATTAACTTTAGTGTACTTAGAGATGCTCACTATAAAGTTCACTTTTCAAAAGCTAAATGCACAATTGTTAACATGAATTGTGAATGTGTAATGAATGAAGTACACACTTTTGGTCATCGTTATCAAATTGTGTTAGATAGGGAAATTTCAAGTTACCTTGCTGCTGAAATTGATAAAATTAATGGCGTAAAAGATTAGGTCATATCAACTTAATCGTTGTATCTCGATTATAAGTTCATAAGGCAATAGAGAGATTCCTAAGCTTGGAAAACACCAAAGTGGGGTGTGTGGTCCATGCCAAATTAATAAACAAGTTAACAGACTTGAGACTAAATGCAGGGAAGTTAAGCATATCTCCACCTGAGCTCGTGCACATAGATTAAATGAGTCCAATGCCAATAAAAAGTATAAAAGGTAAGAAATATATTTTTATTATTGTAGATGATGTCTCTCATTTTACTTGGGTTGGTTTTATTAAATAGAAGTTTGATACTTTTTTTTTTTTTTTTTTTCGTTATTTTCTTTATACAATGAATGAAGTATATAAGATGCAACATTAAAAAAATTGCAGTACCACTTTTTTTTTATTTATAATTAGCTTGGAGTTTGGATGGATGGGGTTTTTGCAAGGCCTCCTCATGTTGCGGCATTTCTGCACATTTTGGACGTGACATGTATTGTTTCCTTCGAGACAGCTTGTGTGGATTGTCAGAGTCATCTGGATCCACTTTTCTGAGCTTGCAAGCCTCCTTGGTGGGGCCTACTCGTGATTTGAGGTGATATTATTACATTCAATTCTGTTTCAAGATGAATCATTTGAGTCATATATAGGTCCTCAGATAAGTCTCCTTTCTATAGCATCGGCGGTGGATATACATATATATATATATATATACATATTTCCGGGAGGAGTCTGCCTATTAATTTTAATTGCACTCGCAGCGCCAGCATGTATATACGCAAGGTATCCATCCTACGTACCGACGAGCTATAAGTCAAATTTGCCCCAAGTCCACCCCATAACAAAAATAATAAAGTTGTATCAAAGCAGTTCAATTCAAATTTTAATGTGCCGGCAAAGTTAGCAAAGCAATTTATGGACTAAACTTTTCCATCCCATGAGCTTTCTTCTTTTATCCATTATTACAGGATGGACAATCATAAGCTTGTCTTTGCCTCCAATATTATATAATTTTGTTGAATGACTCGTTTATGTTTTACTGAAAAGTACACCACACTTACTCCTACTAATACTGAAGTTAGACCTACTAGTCCACAAAAAGTGGCGGATTTAATCTTCAATACTCTCAGTAGGCTTTTTCCGTTCAAATTCTCAATGGCTTTTCCCATGAATTTTACACACTTTTCACTATATATACCTATTGGAGTTGCCTTCTAGTGTTTCAATTGTTTTCCCTTAAAACTTTTCCCTAAAATTGCTATAAATATGGCTCATGTCATGCAGGATCGATCTATATATGATGACATGCATTTGGCATCAACTCATTAAATGTGGGGTCTAATTAACCCCTTTTACCTTTATCTGATATGGAATGAATTCGCCCGCCCGCCCGCCCGCCCGCCCCCATGTCCTTCCACTCTACCAATGTTCCCAATGATCATCATCAAGGGTAAAAACTATATAGGTCCAAGAATCCTTTGCCTGTATGTCTCCGCAACAGCAATGGCAATGTGGAACATCTATTATCATTGTCATCTCTATATACCAACTACATTCAGAAATTACCTACTACTACTACTATATAACCCCTTCAAGTGACATCCATCAAGGCCAATTATTAGCTTACTATATACCTACACTTAAAAAAGTCAGCCCTTGCAACTGTGCATGATGATATCTAACATACATACATCCATCCATCCTTCCATCCTTGAGAAAGTAGGTGGTGTAATGCCAACTCTAAAGTAGCTAGCTCTCACCTTGATCTTAAATGCCAACTCTTTGGTTATACGCGCGGCCTAATAGTTTCAGTATATATATATATATATATATCTCGTCCCATTATCCATATATGTCCTAGCAAACTGCTCCTTTGTTATCCCAATCTATGTATTATGTTCTTTTACTTCTGTACACCTAATTAAGTAAGTCTTACTCACATCCAATCCACACGTCTCCTCCATGTATAAATTTCTAGAATGCTTCAATCTCCACCAAGAATTTTCCCCCTTAATCTGCCAAAGTACAATTTTTTAGCAGTATATATATATATATATATATATTTAGAGTTGACTAAATGGATTGTTTTTAAAGTCCTCCCACAGTTGTGCACAGTACGATGCTGTGACTTAATCTGGAGTCTTTGTTTGCCCCCTGCATGCAAAAGTGAAACCATGTATCCTAAAAATCCACACTCAAATAGTACTTTCATACAGGCTGTAAGTAACTCTACTGTTCTCATTCATTCTTAATGAACATGAATGATATCATAGCCTTTTGCTGCACCTGCTACTCCCTCAATCCCTAAATACTAGTGAGCATTAGGTAATGCCAACCCCTCCTCATTAAAACTCGGGATACTACATTTTTTTTTTTTTAATCATCGTCATTCTTGGTAAAAATGTCGTCTCTAACACCCTCTAGGTCCTCATTAGGTTCTTCATGCTGCTTTTTAAGCTTAACTTCTTCATCTTCATTATAAGAGCAGCTTGGTTGTAATTTCCTTCTCTTTTTTAAACCAGAATATTCTATCATCATTGGCCTTGGAGCCTTTTAACATTTTCCCCTTTCTTTGACTTCTTGTAAGGAAGGCTTCATGACCTTTCTCTACCATACATAAATCACCATGACTAAAATAGTCCCTTGGTGTATTCTTTTCATTGTCAATCGCATCTTGATCTAAGTTTCATACCCTACGCCCATCAGTTAAGCTAACTCCAAGTACCCTATAATACACTGATACGTGTACTTCATATACAAGTATTGTAAATTTAAAATAAAAAAAAATAGGACATAACATAAGGATCACACTGTTCATATACTCTGCAGTACCACCTTTACAAACATACCCTTTAAAATACCCCATGATGAAGCTCTATTATCAGAAACTCATGTATCCTGCAGACTCACATTAATATACATCAAACATTGTCCAGTAGTGCTAGCATGCAAAACAAAGTTTTTTTTAGATAAAATATTATCAAGGCAACTTCATTATATAGAACCAAGGGAAGTTATTGATTGTCATTTCAAAAGACGTTGTAACTTTCAGAGGACATGTCGTCTCTTATTTCTTGTACCCTTTTAGCTGTTTTCCTTCACAGTCCTTTTGACTCTTCTTGTGATAGTTTCCATATTTGAGAGGTACAATTTGTCTAATGTATAAATGTCCAGGGAAGTTCCTTTTCTCTTTTGGAAGTGCTTGCAACTCTGGCAACCAATATGCTACATACTTCCCTTCAGAATCATATGTTAGGGCCTGGAAAGTACAATAATGACTTATGATAATCAGAAAAAGAAATATTCATGAAATTCTATCCATCCATACTTCAACACTATCTTGCCTAGTTAAACAGAGCTTCTTAATCCTATTGTATATTTGTGTATACATAAAAGTAGAAATCACCAATCTTCTATGTTGATAGCTCTTTTAAGTTGAATAGTCAGTGCAGATATTTTCTACCATAAAATTTTAATTATGGAAAACAAAATAATTTTTTGTTGAAAAGAAATTATTCCCAATGTTTCGTAGAGGATAAGATGCAAGTTGGGATGGAGACTTTACTGAGTCAAACTAAAGTTAGAAAGAATGCTTTATAACATGAATCGTGAAAAGAACAAAATACATACGTACAGTTTGGTGGGTATCCGAGATCCTTTCGATGACCTCTGATTGTTGAAGGGATACTAGAACAAGAAATTAAAGCTCCATTGGATAGGCAGGAAAAGAAGGGGGTTAACTCACCATTTCACTCTGGCACCTATATGGCAGGCTCTCGAACTCCTAGTCTTACCCTTTAAATAATGAAAACTAACACCACTCAATCAGCCAGGTGGAATTTTCTTTTAGAAAAAAGATCATTTATTTTTCTTTCCCAATCTCTTGGAGACAAAAAAATAAAAATAAAAATGACAGCCAAGCATCTCCTTTATAGTCTAGTTAAACATCTGCAAGTTGGATATCTGGGTCTTCCATTTTTTCCTCCCAAAAATAACCAAACTTCAAAATTGAACTGGTTTGAAAAAGTAAATAAAAATAAGTTCACTTACTTGCGTAGGAATGCTGAAGTAACGATCTTCTCTTGGGTCATTCCCAACACCTAATTGGAAATAAATAGTGGATGTAATGTTTGGCTCGTAATTCTCACAATATCAAGTACGAAACAGAAAAAGAAACTTAAATATGAAGTAATTATGATATGAAGAAGATAAATAAGCATTTTAAATGGATTTACGGACTTTATATTATAATAGACAAAAGTTGGTAATAATTTTTATCTTTCTGTTTTTAATGGAAATCATTATTCAACAATCACAAATAAAACCTAAGAATTTGAAAATTATATTTTTATTAATGTCCGAGTAAATTGATGGCAATAAAGGTTTTTCCACCTCTCCAAACAAACCAACTCTTCAAAAATTAAAG
Source organism: Euryodendron excelsum (assembly GCA_033060915.1). Taxonomy (NCBI): domain Eukaryota; kingdom Viridiplantae; phylum Streptophyta; class Magnoliopsida; order Ericales; family Pentaphylacaceae; genus Euryodendron; species Euryodendron excelsum. The sequence goes on from CM065397.1 coordinate 29,858,744, forward strand.
AAGTTCAAATATCAGGATAGTGATAAAGAACCATGTTCCTTGCATTTGAAACCACTAAATGTCTTTGGTGAAAAAAGGGAAAAAAAAACATAAAATAAAAGGTAGTAAGTCATTCCAGTTCTACAAAAGATCTTACATGCAAGCACTAAAATTCTGCTATTTCACACTAGTTATCCAATAAACAATTTGGACAGAACTAATTCTTTCCATTTGCTTGTTATCCTTTCTACAACTTTAATTTGAACAAATTACTTTTTGATGCTTTTCAACTCTCTATCACCATCCTAATGTGCCAATCGCTCTTGACAGTGCCACCATATAGCCTAGAATCATACAATTTAACCACCTTTGATAGACTACCATCAGAAGGACTAGGCTTGTATTATGTTTTCAACAACCAGGTATAGCCTGTGCATATGTTTCCTTTGAAGGTCATCGAGTTTAGTCTTCCAAACTCAACAGTATGCAAAAAAGATCCAAAATAGCTGATGAACCATGCCTAAAATACCAAAATATGCAAAAACCACAAGTGGGCCAAGTCCTAGACGCATGATCGAATAGGTAGTTGTTTTAAAATATATCCTATAGGGTGCGAAAAAGAGAGAAGAAAAAAAAAACTCAAATTCTAAATTCATTCCATTTGGATAGAGATTCCTCAATCATTTATAAATTCCTGTCACTACAAGTTGATTTTCCCTATCATTGAGAGGTGAAGGGTTAAATCCTTCGAAGAAATATAGTATCTAGCTTCTTTTACATGGTAATACTGCAAGAAGTGCAATTGCTAAAGCATTGGACAATCAAGAGTAATGATTTCAACAACAGCAACAGGATCAGACTACTATAAAGAATGCAGTACAAGGAGTGCAATTGCGAAGCAGTGAGTGGAGGTTTCCTCAAATGAGTTGTGCAACGGGAGAACTTAATGCATGGTTTGGAGAGTGGGGGCTCACACACACAGCAAAGCTTACAGGCATATATACACACTGACAACTGTTGATAGCACAAGGTATTGTCTAGAGAATCACCTGCTCCGTAGGTCCAATTACCATAATTGGAACAAGGGTCATAATCCAAAAGGCATGTCTCAAACCATTCAGCTCCCATTCGCCAGTCGATTCCCATATCTCGAACAAGAAAGGAACATACAATCTGCTAAATATGTAAAGGGACTATGACCATGTTGAAGACATTTTATATGTTTCCTGGTTTCTAAGAAAACTGAAAAACCTCTTTAAAACCCCAGTCAGATGATCAGCTAAAAACTAAGATTGAAAGACGTGATCTTTTGGTTGCAATGCAGTAAATCAAAATCTGTAGTTACGTTCTCCCACAGATAATAATATCAAAGTTGATTTCAATACCTGTCTCCCTCGATTTGACATGAAGCCAGTGGTGGACAGTTCTTTCATATTAGCATCTATGAGAGGGTACCTAAATGTTTAACAAGGTTAATGGATTAATGGTGGAGTGAAAAAGCTTCAATGGACAGTTTGGAAACCATGTAGAGTAGTTATATGATTTCATTTGTCTCCAATAGCATCCCAGAGGAAAAAAGAAGGGATGGAAAAATTATTAAAAGCAAAAAAAAAAAAAGAAAACAGAGACATCATATAAATGATGAAATGACATAGAAGTTTCTGTAGAATTCTTTTTGGGCTTTAATGCCATCTGCACCATTAATTTTCTATAAATTCTTGGCAGCTAATGACCCTTAGCTTGCCTACTGCCCTCCCTCAGTAATAATAATAGAAAAAAGTGATCTTTTCAAAACATGGTAGAGATCTAAAAACATTTCCCATTATGCAAATAACGAAAACAAATAGAACCATCCGAAATGCTATGAGAAAAGATTTGTTCATATCTTTGCCACATGCTGCTACAAAAACACAGCCTTGAATTGAGAAATACCCGGTACGGCCGTCTCTCCAAGATTCAAACAAAAGCTGGTCTTGGCTCCATCTCGACTTCACTTTTCTTGGACCACCTGAAATTAGAATTCAAAAGAATTATATGTAAAAATCTGGTAATCTGAAAGCAATTTTATAACAGCTTTAAGGTTCATATATAATCCAAGAATACAAATATTGATCTGGCAGAGATACAAAAAATCGCCAATTAATCTAACCAAATACTATTAAAATTAGTAAAAGTTCGGCTGACAAAGTATCGAGATTCGACTGTACAGATTGAAGAACACTTGCAATTAATATAAAATAATATTAAAAAAATGAACTCTGTTTTTACCTGGATGGAAAAGAGAATTTCCATATTTGATTGATAAGAATCTGAAGTAATCCCTCCATATCAATTCGAACAAAACCCTGAAACCATGATTATTGCCTCAGCACAGACTTAAAAGGCATTGAAAAGTTGGACCCAACCACTGAGAAGAAAACACCCTTGGTTTGTCAGTGGATTTGCAGAAAGATTTCATGTCCTGACTCCGGAGACTACCTTGCCGAAATTGCCAAAATTACAACATAAATTTGCAAACTGCCCTATGCAAGTGTTCGAATCATTACGAGTGGCTTTTCAATTTCCTGTAACATACTAAAGAAGTGTGCTGACAGGGGAAAAAGAACATTTGTTTCAAATTAGGGGATTTGCAGAAAACTTTCATTTCCTGAGATGGCTCACCTCCAGCCAAAATTTAGGAACTTTCATTTTCAAGCATCCAAATCATTTGGACTGATCTTCCCAATCTTCCCAAAACAAATGAAAATGCAAAATATATAACATAATCCTGAAAAGAACAATGCCTAAGGTTCTTTGTCCAAATCTATTTCAATTCAGTCCCAGTGAGACATGAGAGAATTTGTAATAGGCAAACTACTCACCACTTAATGGTGAAATTAATAATCTTATAATGAAACACCATGGATGACACACCCACACACACAGATACAGAGAGAGAGAGAGAGAGAGAGAGAGATAGAGAGAGAGAGATACCAGTATGTGGAATCATTTGATTGTCTCTCCTTTTCATATCTTCTTACCTAAATAGGTTGGAATGGAACTCTTATCCACAATTAGAATCATAATTTGCTAAGTAATGTAATGCAATGTATGTTACATGGACTTTGGTGTGTCGGGTACAAGTATGTGTCCAAGCATCATATCTACCTTGTCCCCAAATACGAGGACATAGAGACACAAATAAATCTTCCTATATTTTAAATTCTTCTTTCATTTCGTATGATGAAATTATGTCTTCACGTAACATTTAGTATTTAGCAAGGATAATTCACTGATTTTGAAGCAATTGTGCAACAAAAAGGTTATTTGGTAAGCAATCAAAAAAATAACACAATGACAAAGTTTATCTGCAAATATATGGTACACTTGAAGAACTGACATGTTTATGGGGTGCATGTCCAACTAGACAAGTTTGAAACATGTGACATCCCAATGTCCAGGGGTAAGAGTGTCTAACACAGGTGCATCATGCTTTTAGAAGGGTCCATGTAACATAGAATGTAGTTATGCAATGCAACAGTTGAAATGAGGGTGCTTGTTTTGTACCTCTTCATATATGAAACGAGGAGAGAGGCTCCCTGAAGCAAGCCAAGGGGAAACTTTTGTTGAGTAATCAGGTCCTAACATCCCATTCCGTGTTTCCTTGTACATCCTCAGCAAATCCTGCATACATATTTTGATCAGAAAATTTTAGGTTGGCATACAATTGATATTACTATATCTATATAAAAGAAAATTCGTTGATTACATCTCCAAATCAAAATGTCTAGCCTTCAAAATTTACATAGTTGTGACTCAACTATTGGTTAATTGGTTAATGTCCAAAACTATAGAGATCCTTTCTTCCCCCACACCTCCACCCAAAAAAAAAAAAAAACATACCCTTTTCTTGCCGGTGAGAATTTATTCAACCCATTTACTTTATTTTTTAAACAACATAACATACTTGATTCAGATAGTAATCATTATTTTTCTTGTACATTATCATAGTACAAGTTTCTTTATGAGTAAGGGTATGGATATGGTCCAATATAAAGTACCAGTGTCAAACACTTGACACTTAGGTAAAGGCACGGAATATGGTTCAATATGTCTAGTTGGAAATACACCTGACAAGTATGTATAAAAAGTCGAATGTACTATATAACTACAAATAAGACTTTTTTTTATCCCTAAAATGCTATATTTCAATTTATAAACACATTTAATCCTTCAAAAAAAATATAACAGAACTACTTTTAAAACATAATTTAGTCAAAAGGTTAGACAAATCTGACACTTAGACACGTACACCTGACAGCTGTACCTAGGTCCCTATAACTTAGCCTGTCTGCACTATATAATTTGAAGTCAAGCTTGCAGTTCTTTAAGACCACTGATATCTTCCAGCTACTATCAGTTGGTCATTGCCAAAATCTTACTGCGTTTGTTACATTCTTCTTTCTTTTATTGGATGCCATAGATCCAAAAAATAGATCCTCATGTTTTTTCCTCACCTATAATTTTCATGAGCTATTGTTGTACTAATAATTCCTTGATGTTTTTGCCAAGAAGCTAAGAAGCACGAACATGGACACGGATACGATGCAACATGGACATGCCAACACATTGATTTTAAAAAAATGCATAACACAACACGCCAGGAACATAGCAAAAATATATATCTTAGATTTTTTTTAATGTCATATGTATAAATACTTTACTCAAAGATAATGAAAAAAAACAACATAACACTAATTAAAAATTAAAACCTTGTGTATCATAGTTTAACTATTTAATTAGGTATAAAATCACATTACTTTTATTTTACAATTGGATTCCAAATTATTTTCAAACATGTCGTGTTTAATGTATATCTAAGTGATGGACATGGGTGTTCAAATAACGGACACGTGTGTCTCTCAAGTGTCCGAAGCATCTCCGTTTCTAAAAAATCTATATCTATATACAATATAGAAAATGAGGCCACTATCACTGTGGTAGCGACACGTGGCTCATTTTAAGTGGCTCTTAAGCTTTTGTTGATAATTTTTCTCTCAAAAGATAACTGGTCTTTTAAGTATTTGAGCAGTCTCTTTGGCTAACTGAATTTATTTTTTTGAACTACAAATCAGTGTAGTTATTTATTTCATGTATTTTGTAGAACAAAACTTATAGCACTATACATTGGATCCATTGAATTACAAATGGTCTATAAATAAGTGAGTTGTATCTTAGGCTCACTGTATTTATTTTTCTGAATTTCAGTTCAATGTATTTTTTTAATTCATGTATTTTATAGAACAAAACTTACACCACTATACATTGTATCCATTAAATTCATATGAAATACATCTTTTCTATCTCATTAACTTCTTTAACTATTCATTTAGATACATGAACTATTATTGCTAATTATAATACTTCATTGAAAATATGTTCTAAATATGATAATTAAGTCATCCTCCATATCAAAATTGTCACTGCCAAAAATTCTAGAACAATAGTATTTTCCAGAAAAGAAAAATCATTGGAATGCTTTATTTAAGACTATTGTTGTGTGGAAAAACATTCAAATAGGGACAAAAATTAAAAACAACTGCACGGGTCTAAAACTAGTTAACAAAATAATAGGACAAATTTGGACGAGTATCCGACGCGGGGTCAGACACAAACACGGCACCTTCTTAGAAGTTTCCGTGCTTCTTAGTCAAGAAGTGGTTGCTTTTCAGAAACAATTAAGAGAACCAAAAAGTCCCATGCCTGCAATAACAAACTTGTTATAAACATGTTATGTTTCTTTACTTATCTTCATGGAAAACATTGTATTATTCAATATCTCTGAATAAAGATCTCTTGCCTTCTTCCAGAAATATTCATTTACTCTACTCAGTGCTGCACTTTCACCACCCACAAACCTCATCCCTTTGTTGACCTGAATCAGCAGGAGGAAATAGACTTTAGAACCTCTGTTTCTTTTATTGCTTACATTTTTTTCGCTGTCAACCTCTTGATATTTATCATATATAAACTTGCCTTTTCCTCATGAAGTCCAAGCTGATCAAGTGAAGGAACCTGTCCCCAATTCCCAATGCTGGGCGGAGGACCAATTGATGATGGGATCTTAATGCAATCTCGTATCATAGACTTGGATTCAACAGACTGTGAGTTCATTACAAACAACAGTGGTAACTTTTGAGAAATTTCATTCTACCCAGCTGAGAGAGTGATGGACTCAAAATATGATTAGAGGAATAATACCTTACGAAACTGAGTATAAACTTCAGGTAAACAACTGCAATCAAATGGGAGGTCATCCATATGGTACATAGTACAACCCCAAACCAATTGCAGTTTAGCACTGTCTGTGGATGTTTGGCGGGTGGATGGGCCTGCAGGTGATGCAAGCGCTAACTGTTGCAAACCACTGATAACCAATCTCTCAACATTGACCTCCTCACTGCAGGTTTCTTTATGGGCATAGACCTACTAGATTAGACATTCATATTCTTTATTTTATATCAGTCAGTGTAAGAGGTACAAAAATCATAACAAAGCCTTTTCGCAAGCACATAGATTCCTTAACTGTGTGGGCTCCAAATTCCTTCACAAGTAAAGGAATAATTTCCTCAGGTTTTCCATGTTGAATGAGCAAGTTTAGGCCCAGCTTCATCAAATTCTTTTTTAAGTCAGCCAAGCATTCGACAAGAAATTGAGCTCTCAGAGCTGCCAAAAGAAGAGAATTTTATAAGATATCATATCCTTAAGACCCATAAGTCTTCACATTGCATCCCACAGTTTATTCCAAGCAGTCCTACAAAATGTGACATCATTCTCACAGAATTTTTAAGAAGAAAATATAGCTGCGGTAGTTTAGTTGCCCAAAATTAGATTGATGTCGGAGAAAGGATATCATGGGGACATTAAGGCTGCATTTGGATATACAGATTTTGAATGGACAGATTTGGGCTTCAAGTGTGAAAATATATGACAGAATTAGCAATTGGAGTTGGATTAATCTCCAAGGTTATGGATTAAAGTTGAAAGGTTTAATTCAACTATTGTACAACTAGAATCTTTCTTTTAATGAATTTGAAATAACTCCTTTAACCTTATCATTTTAAAATCCACTAACACAATAAGTCACTTATCCTTCCATCCGTTTCCTTTGATATTTAAATGCGTCAACAGAAATAATTTTAGGGCAAATCCTCACATGATTAAAATTTGAATCCATTCATTTGGAATCCATGAATCCAAATGCAACCCAAAATCATTTGGCAATGGAAAACAGGCTCAATTACATTTTTTTTCATCATATTTTTGTATCATGGCAGACAGACAGAACAAGGCATCAAGTCATCATGCCATGTGGGACATATGTTTCACCCACCATGGGTAATGGCTCGACTTTGGGCAAGGTGATCAATTGATGTCCACAAATGTGATCAAATCAGTTCAAAAGCTCACACGGCACCAGCTGAGTCAATTTGGAATCACAAGGGGTGACCAGATACTAACTCATGATCCACTAAAAATAAAGGTCAAGGCAAATTACACCGATAGTCGTTGTAATTTATCTCATGTTTTTGGTCCTTGTACTTTAATTTCATCAATTAACTCCTTTAATTTTGTGAATTATACACACCTGATCCAATTGAAAACGGCCGTCAAACAAACGAATGGAAAACTCTCCTCCCTTCCTCTTTCTGCTTCTCTCCTTCCTCCACCAGCAGCCTACCCTCACCCAGCCAGCACCAACCCCTTGCATCACCAACCCCATTTCCTTCCTCATTGACCCACCTTCTCCCTCACTCCAGAAATCTCACACTCTCCCTAAATTATCACGAACAATCAACACCATTTATTATCTCCACCTGTTTAACCCCATCACCACTGCCCACCGCCACCCAATCCCATCACCAATCATTTTTACAATCCAAAGGCGATTTTCAGATTTACAAGCTAATTTGCTCTAGTTTTTGCCATTACAGCTCTAAACTTGAGGGAAAAACATAACTGAAGTGGTTAAACCCAATTGAAGGGGAGGGGGGGAGGGGGGGGAGATGTGTGCTGTTTGATAACTGGTGTTGAATGAGAGTTCTTAAAAACTTTCTAAAGGGCAACTAGTTGGCAATGAAAAGGTCTAAAGTGACCTTGGTTGTCTGGCATCAAACAAGCCTTTATGTGGCAATGAGACAATAGCATAGGTGAGGAGACTAACAAGTGCATTGTTCCTTCCATAATTCAAATCAGTATGCAGAACAACAAAACTTCAGCCAGGCTACACCATCAAAACCTGCAGTAAATGATGATTGTGCTGCTGTTTCATCATTTCGTCTTGCTGCGGATCATGGTTAGTGCCTACAGCTGTAATTAGTGTTGGATATTTTTTTCTTCTCTTTGACTGAAAATTATATTACAGGTTGTATCTTCATAGCAAATAATTTTATTTTTTTAGGAAAAATCAGTCTTTAATCCAACATGTTCTGCAGTTACGAGACCAATTTGTTTTGTAGATTTTTTCTGTGTTTATTGAATATAACAATATCTATTGTGATTGAATAGTTGGTCTTGTTATTTTGTATCACAGGTGTTAGGTTGGGGGCCGTGGCAAGGGTGGTGCTGGCGTGGTGTGATATGGTCAGGGGTGGGCTGTAGTTGGTGGTGCTTGTTTTTTGTTTGATGAAATGCCTCTACAAGTCTGGGTTTTTTTTTTTCTCTTTTTTCTTTTAGCAACAAGTGGCACATGAGTTTACTATTGTGCCCCTCAACTGTGGCATTTTCCATCAATTTCTGGATGGCTGTTTTCAAATGGACCAACTGTGCAGAATTCACAAAATTAAAGGAGTTAATTGATGAAATTGGAAGTATATAAGGACTAAATTGAAACAACGAGTAAATTATGAGGACAACCAGTGTAATTTGCCCTAAAGGTTATACATATAACAGCCACACATGGGTCATGTCAGCCCGGATATGCCAAAATATTGATATCCCAGAAGTTTAGCAAGAGAGTTGTAGCGGTATACAAATCGATATCGCCTGTCATGTTGGAAGAGAACTAGCTTGTCTCATTCTGCCATCTGAAGAAACCAAATTTCCAGTCTTCCATTGCAACCATACACCAAATCTTTTCTCTAAGGTTACAAATTTGGCGGCTCTCTTCTCTTCTCTGCTCTCTCTACCTCTCTAATTAAGTTACCATCATCTTGATCTCTCCCATGCATATTTTTCAATCACTCAACAACAAAATAGGCATGTCAATGAAATATTATATTTTTCTTGGGGTTTTTTTGATTTAATTATGCACAAATTTTGCATATCTTATAAGTCTTGGTGAACCATAGATGACCTGTAGATCTAGGGAATTTATGTACAGCTGTATATATTTATACAAAGTTAGATACATCTTTCAATTTTCTTTTTTTTATTTAAAAAAGGCCAAAATCTTGAATTTTTTGAATATTTTCTGAAGATCTAAGATATGTGCAACAAAAAGACATTTCGAAGCAAATTCAATGTAGTTTCTTCACATATACTATATTTATTATTCTTTCATATTGTGGACAGTTGTAGGTCAGTGGGTACATAAAGTGGCCCTGGGAAGTATGGCAGACATTGACTAGCTAGGAGATCACCGAAGGTGGGGTGGAAGGGCGAGAGATCAAGGCAGTCCGGAGCAGTGGAGAGACAGAGAGAGTCTTGGGAGAGGTAGAGTAATGGCTAAGGAGAGGTCTGATTCCCTTTATGAGTTTGGACATTTTAAGACCCCGAAGCAAACCGAACCCTTCACAAATCCAAACCAAACACACAAGGAGGCCGGGTTGGTTCGGTTATCGGGTCTTTCGGTCTTTTGTGCACCCCGAATGGCTACTTAAGTGTGCCATAACCGAGGCATCAACTCTAGGGGTCCCTAGGCTCTGCTCCAAGCCCTAGGCATCGATCATAGCTTCTAGAGTACAAGTATAGAATCGATAGATAAATGGAGGAGCTGCTCGGTGGAGGGTCGCTCAAGCTACCAGACGGGGGGTACTCGAGCTTGCATACAGTCAAGCGAGAGATGAAGCAAGTGCTCAATGGAGAGCCACTTGCCCGAGCAAATAGAGATTGGCAAGCTTGGTGGACTACCCGGTCCAAGATAAGGGACGTCTGAGAGCCTACACTCAAGCAGAGACTAGAGCGCTCAACCGGCAACCTGCTTGGCCCGGCCAAGGGAAAGAGTTTGAGCACACTCAAAAGCCTTTGGGCGTTTACCTCTGTTCGGCCCAAGGCCAAAGCAATGCATATGTTAGCTTGGGGTTAAGCAGAGTGACAAATGGCGAGACTTATTAGCCCAGGTGGCCTTTTGATAGAGATGACATGGAACCATGGTGGTTTGCCACGTGAACTCGTGGGCCCATGTTCTTGCACATACTTTCTTGAATTTCTTTCTATAAAGAAAAGATGAATGATGTACATATAAACTAAATTAGTTGTCAAAACTTTTGTACGCGGAAATACAAATAGGTTAGACGTAATATTTGGTCTCTATAATTTTTTGATATTTCTGTGTTTTCTAGTTTTTCAAAAGTAATAAAAGTAGTTAAAATATAAAACATTAAATTGGAGCACGAAAAATGTTTTGAAGAGACAACTCTCTTTTTCAGGAGCAGTGAGTATACAAAATGCAAGCAAGTCTCATGTTTGGGATCAAATTGCAATATTTTAGTGAAAGAGCGGCAAAATAAAGATAGGGTGTTGGTGAAGGTGATAGGAATGATGACAATAATGACACTAAGAAGGACAACATTGATCAAATGATGGCTTACTCAAGGTTCAAAATATCGGCCGATAGCATTGCATATCACCGATACATATTTGCTTTTGGCATACCATTATGAATATAGGGTAATGTATCGGTAAAAATAAAATCAAAATTTTATCAGCCGATATGACTATTACAGGTGCTAATATAACAAACATAAAATACTAAGAAGGACAACATTGATGAAATGATGGCTTACTCAAGGTTCAAAATATTGGTCGATAGCATGCATATTGTCGATACATATTTGCTTTTGGCATACCATTATGAATATAGGGCAATGTATCGGTAAAAATAAAATCAAAATTATATCAGCCGATATGACTATTACAGGTGCTAATATAACAAACATAAAATAACAATATATGATTTGATAAGTAATCAAGTATTTATTTTTCTTCTTTTTGGCGAGTAGTTTGATTATTAAAATATAAAGATTATATAATGAAACTTGAGAAAAATTGAGTACACATCTCTCAAGCAAGAGACAAATAAGTGCACAAGCTTAGCCTAAACAATAAGTCTCTCAATTTTTGAGAGGTTAGAAAAAACCAAGCACGACTAAAGGCTTAAAAAGCTTGGTAGGGGAAAAATACAAATTGAGCACAAGCAAGTAATCAAACAGTTGTGCGCCAGATCCAGACTCAAAGGCATTTCTTTTGCATCTAAAACACACAAAGATTAATAAAGAGAAACAATTCCAGCATAAGATCCGCCACTCATTTTTTTTTAGTGTTACTTGTAAGTTCATGAACCTAAGAGAAACCAATGTTAGTATGAGCATGTATTGTCTTAGCCACTAGCATCGTCATATCATTTGTGTTACCAATTTACCATTGTACCTACTACCAAATACTAATAAATATTGGCTTATGTCTGCTTTATTTTTATGAAATATCTATTCCACTAGCATTTCTAATTATTCTAGATAGTGAAATTTCCTTACTAAATGAAATACTCCACTTTTTCTCTAAAAATAACATAAAGTTCAATATCCTTTAGGAACCATGTTCGTAGGCAAGGCGGACCCATGAATTTTCTTGAGGGGGGAACCAAGGTAAAAATTTATAAACCTTTGAGGAGATAATGTAAAATTTTCTGAATTTTTGGGAGCTAATACTCATATTCTTATCCTAAATACTTAAAAATTTGTGGGATATAAATAGAATTCCAAAACCTCAAGGGGGCCAAAGTATTAATTTTTGTCATAAATGTACAAAACCTATGGGGCCTAAGCATAATTTAAAAAATCCAAGGGGGGCCGGGGCCCCCCTTGGCCCATACATAGGTCTGCCCATGTGCGTAGGTGCTACAATTGTTGAATAAATCATTGTATTTAAATAATGATAAGTACTGCTAGAACATGCTTGTCAATGAGTTTCTTGGTGTTTGCTAGTGCTTGAAAAATTTGAGGAGCTCGGTTTCCGATTCTCGTTAAACATTAGCCAATACTCCCGATACCATTAGCAGCGACGGCAATGGCACCTGTTACTCCGGCCGACACCACAATTTAAAATGATGGACTTACTGTACTATCTAGATTATATTGCACTATATATCTATATTAAGTTTATACAAAATATTTATTACCTAAATCGATTCAACGAGGGTTGATCATAATTCCATTAACTCATTTGGCTATGTTTACAACCATATCCTGTTTTCTTACTGCCTCTCATCCCATTTCCTTCTTGGCTTCCTTTAGTCCTTTCAACACCTTCCATTTGGACAAAATCACTAATCCTTGCCCACATATTAGTTGGTCTATGTTGATCAAACCATCTCAAATGACTTTTCTCACTTTATCTTCAGTCAACGCCACTTCTAATTTACCACAAACACATTGATTTCTTATCCTATTTTATTTATTTAGATGGATAAGTATTTCCTATTCTATCGTTTGTTATTACACCAGTTATCTTTCTCCACATCCTTATTACAAATACCATAAAAAATTATCTATGTATTGTTCAATATTGCTATGGATTAAATTCTGTAATACCTACATTTAAACAATTTAAATGTGTTTGATGGTAACTTTCGTTTACTTTATGGCTTCATTATAATGTTCATATCACTTCGATGATATTGATAATCGTATTAACAGGATTATTTTGAGCTGTGAACACAATGTCCCCTTGCCTATTACCCAATTCCAAACCTAGTCACCAAAGTTGAATCGTCTAGCCCTCTGAGTTTGTGATTGATATTAGAACTTTGAACCCTGGGCAAAATACATTTTAAAATGAAACAGCTTGTTCAATTAGCAAAAGAATCTCAGTCTAACAATGCACAACGTTGAGCAAAGTGTTGCTATTTTAGCCATCATCAAATAGAGATCAAGCTTTGGCTAAACTTTATCAGGAGCCTAAGTCGCCACATTAAGCTCACTTTATGTAGTGTTGGCAAAGTCAAGCATAATTGAGATTCGATGAAATTTATCTCACCTAACCCAAGATTTGTACCAATACCGAAAACTTATACCATGTCGTACTCCAAAATGCTTTTCAGATAATTGCCATAAGACACAGCCTTTTCTATACCTTGGTAAAATCTACACTAATATATACAGGGAGAACTCTAGTTTGGTGTCCCCCTCTTTTTGAAATTGTGCCACTTTTACACTCTACCAAAATTGTCTTATGCAAACTATTTTATTCTAGTCCAAATGACACTTGGTCTTCAATAACTGTAAGGAAAAAGAAGGAATACCCAAAATCACACAACTACTCAACGTCCATTTCTTGCTTACTACTTTAGAGTGTCAAGCTTTTTGGACTTTGCACATTCCTTTCAATTTTAGTTGCTGACTCTATGACAACCATCATCTCTGGCGAGTGACTCAACAGACTTGAATGAGGGCTTGAGGTACGAGACGGCTTCATAGGTGCATACTCAACGGTTATCTTGATATCTTCCCTCCCTAGGTATCGTTCTCTCTATCTTCATATATACATATATGTATGGGTTGTATGCAATTTAGTACGTTAGAATGTTTAAGTTCAATTCATGTTTCGGGCACACTTGAGATACTTGGAGAAGTGTAGATATATATAGCAGATAAATAGCATATATAAAAGAATCTGAACTAACAGCACACATAGAGTACAAAGCAGGTAAGAACTGCGGATGAGTGTAAAACCCAATATTGGAGGCAATACAAAATAGGGGTTTGTTTTGTGGCCACGCACAACCATTTTGGCCAAAACAGACAAATCAAAGAGGAGAAATCAAATTAACAAAACATTATATACTTTAAATGTCACTTCTTTTACCTTTAAGATCTTTTGGAACAGGATAAGGCATATTTCAAGATGATCCATATACAATAAACATTATGATAAATTTTTACCAAAACCCAAAACACTGAATGTGCATCTCATTTTGGCAATTGATTACCTATAAGGCCATGACGCAAAAATTTTAAAAACAAGCAGGCAAACTCATCTGGTTGCATCAAAGCCCTTTATAAGCTTTCATTTATGAAGTACCCAGGCATAATTTGTTTCATGCTTCTCAGAACTTAAACTCCCTGCTTCCAAAAACTTAAAAAACATCATGCTCTGGTCAATGTTTAAACTTTATAGTTACTTCAAAACCATCATGTACATATTATGGGCTCTTTCAAATTTGTTTCCTTTTGGATAGATTAATTGTGACTGAAATCCATCAAAAGCGCTATTATTTTTCTTTATTTCTTTGAAAATCTCAATCTTTTTCTTTCACATTTTATGTTTTTCCTTTTACCGATGATACTCATTTGCTTTTGATGGGAAGGCTTTTGGCAGATTGTCATTGAGATTTGGGTTACTTGGTGTAAAATAGATTATCATCACTTGCATTGCTTGGTGTGAAATAGAGTATCATCACTTGCATTTTATATGTTGAATTACACATTTGGGAGATATACACCGTATGTTGGTATTTACGTATATGCAGGTATGCACATACACCATACACAGTAACACAGGTCTGTCAGATATAAGATTATTTGGTTCTTCCTAAATCTTGTTTTATTGGTTTTGTTATATAAATTATTTTAACAAGGGTGTAAGAGTGGATTCAATAAAGATATTTTGTTTTTCTGGTTCATGTAAGAATTTGAATATGGGTTCGGACAATTTTAATATAACTTGTATTTGGTTGTGTTTGATTAAATCTGCACAGTTGCCCAATTTATCTATTTGATCCTTGTGGTCTAAGAAGCACAGACACTTATTAAAAGGTGTCTTGTCCGTGTCGGACATTACACTCGTCGGACACTCCCCAAAAAGTGTTGGACACATGTCCAAACATGTTTTATTATTTTTTTTTTGAACCGGAACACACATATCCGTCACTTAAACACACATGAAACATGTTGCAAGTTTGAAGCAAATCATTTGTGAGCTAATTGTAAAATAAAAGTAATATGCTTTTAGACCTAATTTGACATTTACGCTATGAAATACATAATTTTTAATTTTAATTAGTGTTACCTTGTAATTTTTTCATTATCTTTGAGTAAAACAATCCTATACATGGCATGTTATTTATATATTTTTGCTGATCCCGGCCATATTGTGTCCTACATTTCTCAATGTGTTAGTGTGTCCATATTGTGTTGTGTCATGTCCATATCGCGTGTCCGGGCTTCTTAGCTTGCAGTGCTTCACATGGAAAAGCTGAAGTTACATTTGCATGTGCTTCTGCATTCTTTTCCACTTTCCTGTTTGCTGGGTGGTGACAACAGTTAACTAAGACTAGTTAGTTGAAAATCTTCTCTAATGTTGCTTTCGTTTTAATTCATCATTTAATAAACATTTTAACAGATTGTGGTCCTCTGTTCAAGAAAGAAAAGAAATTTCAAAAGAGTTGAAGAACTAGAGTACAAAGCCCCCTGAAAAGATCGATCTTTGAAATTTTCAGGTTAAGAATAGCTGCTAAGAAAAGTGAGATTACACTTAAAGGTCACATTCAAAAATTCAACTGCACAAAAACATCTAACACAAAACCTGCTTAGAATTTTAAAACATGTATTTCCAGTCAAATCAGCATAGAAATTATAAACCATCGTATTCAAATATAATTTTCCACAACCAGGTCTTTTCTTCTTCTTCCTTTTCTTTTTTCTTTTTTTTTTTATGACAAGAATATAGGATAGTTAGAGTTCATTGACTAACGCAGGGCTTTGTACATCTCTTTGTAAGCTTAATGATTTTATTCTTTGTTTAAGTCATTTTACTCTATTGTCATATATCTTTCTATGAAACTTAGTACACCTTTAAAATTGAAGAACCACTAAACTGATTCTTTCATATAATTGCAATAACTTGAGTTGCACACGCATCGTGGCATCTGGTTTTGTATGAAGTTGTATTTAAGTAAGTTTCTTCAAGTTTTAAGTATACTGCAAAATTGTGTAAGCTCCTTTAGGGATAGGGTTGGGAGAGTTTCAGTATGGTTAACCACACACATTAATTCTTTAGAAGCTTGAGCCTAACCTAAATTTTTGTTTACGCTCCATTTACTTGTCCCAAATTAAGAAAAAGGAAAAGTAATTATCTGATCAGCAATCAAATGAAGTTTAAGTCACTTAGTTGACAAAAACTTGGTACTGATGATTTAAAGATTTGAGTATTGGTCTATAGTGACTTTATAAAGGATGATTCTATTGAAACACTCCTATTAAGGCTATGGATTGAAGAAGGAAGATATGATTAGAGTTCAAGGCCATTCCAATCACATGTTCGCTCATTTTATTTTTGGAAAACCAAAACTGAGTCAGGAAGGCCCCTGTAGGATTCGTCCTTTAAGTATCTACAATTAGAATGTGGGACCAAAACTTAAGATCTTTAAGTATCCAAAATGCCACAAGGATTCATTCTTTAATCCAACCAAAATAGGTATAGCCTAAAACTTCAAGATTTAAATCATTGTTATTAAAATGTGGGACCAAAACTGAGGCCTTCCGCTGTCATAATTGCATGAACACAATCATCCCTAACAATAAAAGAAAACATATATTTACTCTGCAATTAGAATGTGCAGTAAAGTCATGTCTTTATTGTTCTTTCCGTAGATTATCTTTTGCTATAAACAGACAATGAACCTCCCATTTACACAATATCATTTGTGGGTTACAATAGTTAATCTCCACAGGAAAACTGACTAGCAAGTACAAGCACTAAAAAATCTCAATCAAAGATCATTCTTAAATTTAAGAACAATCAAGAGGAAACACGTGGGACAGTAGGACGCTCCATGAAATTGAAACATCGCGCGGAACACAAACTTAACCTTAAAGTTCAGATAGTGAGAGTGACCAAGAAGCCACAATTATATGAATTAGATTCTGCTCTCAATAAAAGGCTTTCGCACCTCAACATCTAGTTTCCTCTGCTCGTATGTTATGCTAGACTACGAAAGCGAGAAACTCTCTAAGGAAAAGAAAGAGGAAAGGAGAGCGGTCGAGTGCTCATCGAAAGAAAGATGAGTTGGTCGAGTTGATTCCATTTCCTCATCACATTATCTCCCACATACCATTTTGATGCAAAATATGGCGTCACTTGTGAAGCCATCACTACAGTAATACACTCCAGCTATATGTCCTGATACTGAAATCCTAGACGATATTATTTTTACCTCACTCTTAAACAAAACATTTAGGGCAAGTTTGGATATGACCTTAAATTTATATGGATCAATAGCACTCTCACAACACAATTTTGAAGTCCAAATTTATTACTCTAAATAGATATATTAAAATTCATATTCCATGGCATGCGATCGCTTTTGTAACTCATTTATAAGATTGCTGCCATTTTGGCCAACGGGTTCGTTCAAGATCATAACCATTAAAATCGAACATGTAGTGTAAAATGTTGATGGGGCCATTTTAGTTCATTTGGATGTCTAGACACGCCCTAGAACTCGTATAGATTCGATCACTCTCAGGCACAAGTAGAACATCCAAACACCCACATAGCAAAATGAACGCATTCAATCTAATAAAAGAACAGAAATGTAAAGTAAAAAAAAATCATTGAACAAATGGAAAAACTCAATGAAAATAGAAGTGAATACCTCCAGTCTTAGGAAAGCCAAAGTAATGGGTGGTGCCGAAAGGTCGAGGATCAACACAATACAAGGGCAAAACCGCCTCGGACGAAATCCAGGCCCTGAACAAAGCCTCATTGTCCAATACCCTCAAATCATTCCTGAACCAAACAATGGCTATCCCCTTACCAATTCTCTTTGCGTTTGAAGACGGCGAAGAATGTGTGTATCTTTGAATAGTCTGTTCGGCAATTAGGTCCGTCTCGTCTGAAGTCAGTCCGGGGACCTGATAGACCGACGTAGAAGAATTCGAACCTGATCTTGGTCCTCCGGATTTGAAATGGGAATCACTCATGATGATAGCGGCAGAGCCAACACCACAGCAAATTAAGTTGCTGAGTTTGAGTAGAGTGGAAGAAGAATAGGGCAGAGCGAAGAGGAGAGGGAACGAGCGTGACCAACGAAAAGTAGCAGTCATGCCTTCCTTTTGATGAATTTGGATTTGGATTTTGCCTACTACAACAGAGAGAGACAGAGAGAGAGCCTAAAGTCGCCGGGGAAATTGACACGTAAAGCTGTGTAGTAGTTTGGTATTGACGTGGCGACTTCCCGACCAATGCACACATTATATTATTGCCTGCCCCCCTACTTCTGTATGCATGGGAACACAGTTGGTGACGAACTTGATATAACTTGCGGCGGATTTGGAGGAAAATCATTCCATTTTTTCAATGCATCGGAGGAAAATCATGCCATTGGAGCACCCGGATTTAGATCAATTATTTATACAGGGGACTAATGCATAAAAGAAAATGGCTACTTTGGCCCCTACAGTTAGGATTAATTATACTTTTTACCCTCACGGCTAACATCTCGTCTCACTTTAATTCCGGAAGTTTCAATCAACCTCTCACACTTCTCCTCAAGCTCCAACGTCCAGCAACCGTTTGTCAATGTGACGAAAAATGGCCATGTGCACATCGTGTGGTCTGGTTTTAAGGGCAAAATAGTAATTGATCGTTTTATCTAATCGCATGCTGCTACTTTATTTATACATTTTTTTAAGATGAGCCCTACCACATGGGATCAATTCCTTAAAAAGGCTGATTGATCTTTTTTTACCCAATCACATATTGCCACTTTATCTATACATTTTTAAAGATGAACCTCATCACATAGGATCAAAGCCCAAACATAAACTTCCCCTCTTCCGGCCACCACCACAGCGGCACCGTGAACTGCCAAACAAAACCTTTCACAAACGGGCTTTTCAGCATTCCATCCGCACCTAAAGAGAACAAAATAATTGGAGCATGGGCCCCTATTTTTTTAGTTAATGTTATTTTAAATGTTTGTAATATCCTATTAGTTTAATTTCATAATCATATGGAGTTAGATTTGTTTAGCAATTACTATTATTAATTCTTGAGACTTTAGCCTTTAAATTGTTATAAGTTACTCACGTCATGAGGGATATTAATTTGACATGCTTGAGACCTTGAATGGACTTTGGTAGTTAATTATGCGTGGTAGTCTATATGTGAGCAGTGTGGATTTGAAAAAAAAAATTTAGTGGTGAAATAGCCAGTAGTTACTAAAAGTGAACATTGAGCAGGCTAAGCTTACACAAAAAAAAAAAAAAATTCATCAAGTCCAAAATTAAATCTCAAGTCCGCCTAATTAAAAAAATTACATTCCCAAGCCTACCCATTTAATAAAAAAATTGTTTAATATATATATTTTTTCTTTATAAATAATATTGAATAACATAAATTTCAATTTCATATACATATATATATAATATTAAAATATAAAAAATATATTATTTTATATATGTTTCAGGCCAAGTCAGGTTTCAAAGATAATTTTCAAGCCTGTCCATTAAACTAATTGAGCCTAAAAAAAATTTCAAGCCCTATAATTTTTTGGCAGAAAATGTAATATTTTATTATTTGAGAAATTGTATTGTTTAATTGAGAAAATTTTTTAGAGATCCAATCTATTCTTTTGAAAAGTTATTTTATGCATGGTTCAAGATTATTTATTAAGATAGTGCAAACTTTATGATATTGTGCTTGGGACTATTTCTGCAAAGTTTAGGGGATATGCTCTCTCTTTAAGGTGACTCGGCAATTAGGGGGTAAATCTAGTCCTCAACGGTTGTAGGATAACTTCAGCCAAATCGACTTAGGAAAACGACTCAAGTGCCACCTTGAGATGACTCTGAGTGCGATGTGAATCCACTATGTTTAAGTAGATTGGGCATTGAGATTTGAGATATGAGTTATTCTTGGTTTCTTGAGGTATTGCACATATCATTTTGCTAGCATTATTTATATTTAAGGGATGATATTTTGCTCAAGTATTGAGTTATAAGATATTAAGAGATGATTTTGTTTCACTATTGAGATTATAAAATTTACTTGTTTTACTTTAATAAAGCATGTAAGGTATAAATATGCATTAGAAAAATTTTAAGAAGTTCTTTTTAACTCCCTTGTCCAATATATGAAAATTTTTATTTTTAATTATCAAGTGTATCATTGCAAGGCTTATTCATTCATTAAACTGTGCATTGACACTCATTTAAAACATTTCAGATAAGTAAGATAATCGTTAGAGATGGACTATGAAACCAGAAACCTTTGCGTATCTCCATAGAATTTTCTTATTGCCTTCCGCTATTAGACAAATTTGATTTCGTTTTAAGATTGGAATATTTAAGTGATTTAATTTTTGATGGTATTGAGAGATGGTTCTATCATTAGTTTTATTATTGTGTTATTAGAAGATTATTTTATTCTAGAGATGATCGAATATGCTGGTTGATTTGATTTGATTGATAAAAAGGAATAGCCACTAGCATGGCCTTCATTATTTATATTACTTGAGTAAGTTTGAGGCTTTCATGAGTCATGTGCTAAGATTATGTGGCTCTGGATTCCCATGTCTAAGTGAGGTGTGACACCTTATATTGTCATCAATACACCTTCGAAAAGTAAACAAGAAGAGAAGCCCAAACCAAAACTAAATGGCCCCTGCACAGTTTCGCTCGTAGTTGGAGACTCGTGGAGCAAAAAAGACCGGGGCAAATTAATCAAAGGCAATCCCTATTTGAGAGTGGGGGTGCGTTCAATAGTGGCAAACATAGGAAGGGGGCTGCCTGAAATCTTTTTAGGTAGGCTGTGCCTTCCAACTTTCTGTATGCATGGCACCTAAGTAACGCAGTTCGGATAAACTAAATGTCGAACTCCGATATATAAGTTGTGGCGGATTTGTAGCAAAATTCGGTCAAATTTCTGGATTACCTTGCTAAATATGCTTCTAACAAGAGATGGCAATGAACTGAAACGGGTGGAAATTGACACTTTTATTCCCGCATCTACCTAAAAAATTTATATTTATCCCCGTCTCCATAACTATGCAGGTATTTTGTTGGACGTCCATCTCTACCCCGCAAGTAAAAATCTCTGTTCACCCCCGTTTTTGCATCCGCACCCGCACCCGCCAAGCCCAATAATACTAAAAAAAATATTTCAAAAATAAATACAAAAATAATTAAAAGAGCAAAAAACTACAGTTGAAAAAATTTTAATTTTATTATTTACATGTTAGCTCCCATTTTTTGTTTTAAAATTTATAATTAAACCTTCATTTTTTTAGTCTTAATATTTATAATTGAGTCCTAAGTAATTACTAATTATACTAATACCTAACGGGTATGACAGGGTGGAGTGAGGCGGAGGAGAACCTAAGTCCATCATCGCCTCCATACCCGCACAAGTTTAGTTTAACGCCTCTATCCCCACTTCCATCCCCGTTTTAAATCCTCCGTATCCTCTTTATACAAGACGAGTTCGGTTAGATATCCACTTTCTTCCAGTTCACTATCATTCCTACTTCTAACCACTAGTTAGCCCCCAAATAAACTTTTATGGTGGGTGAACCATGAGATTAGAATACCAGCATGGGCAGACCTATATCAAGGAAAATAGTCCAGTGTTGAGATAGTATTGAGTAGTTAGTAGTAATTTCTATTAAATAATAACATGTGGTGTGTAAATACATCATCAATCTAAGTATATGATATAGTGGAAAGATTTTTAAGAAAACACCACCTCATATTTTGTCATGTGATTTTTTTTCTTAAAAATTTATTCACTGCACCACAAATTTAGGTTACTGATATATTCATACATTACGTGTGATCAATTAATAAAAATTATTATCGAGCACTCAATATTATCTAACTATTAGATTTTTTTTCCTATACTAGGGCCCCTATATGTTCATGGTGTATTTATTATATGATATAGTATATTGGTCCTGATAAAATTTAAAAAAATTTACCTTAGCCTTTCAAATTTCAAAATTTTTTACCTTCCTCCCTTCAACAAAATTCATGGGTCCTCCCCTAAATACCAGTGCACTCTCCAATCTGTTTCAACGATGACCACAATGACCCAAGTAAACCACCCATAGCTTCTGTAGCAGTATTATTTTTTTTTTCCTTTTTTTTATTATATTCACTAGATACAATTAATACACTAGGGACTAATGCATAAAAGAATAAAAATTACTTAAGCACATGTATATGTGTTTAGGTATGAGAATTACTTCAATATTGATATTAAAATATATATTTATTATATATACACGTGCTCTCTGGTGTCACTCTCGCTCTCAAAATATTTTGATGAAGAACATTCTTGTGCTTGCGCTTGTGCTCTCACCCCTACTCACGATTCACGAATTGGTGATTTAGGACGAATAAATTAAACCATGAATATGGGGTAAAATTATTCTGCGTTGGGATAAGCAAAAGTAAAAAGTGGCCTTCGTGATACCCCTGTGTCCATCTTTGCCAACGCAATTGAAATTCCTGCCAAGCCTATATAGAAGTTAGTACTATTGTTTCTACAGTAACCTTAAATTACAAGCACCCCTAAAATCTGATGGCATTATTCCCAAGTTTTTAGTTGTACCATTATGTGTTTTTCAAACTAAAGGCCAGATGGGGAGTGGAGTTTTGTAATTGTGTATTTTTCACATATACAGATTTCATGTAATTTATTGAAGTCAGATGAGTATTTATTGATGTTATTTATGTTATCGAGATTTTTAAATAAATGTTCAGGGCCCGTTTTGTAACGCTATCAGTTTTCGTTTTTTGTTATGTGTTTTTGTTGTATAGTTTTACTGTATATTTTTTGTGGTTTAGTAATCGACATTTATAGGTTATTGTTGTACCAATAGTATTAGACCAATATTTTAGTAAGAGAAAACACACATATTTTAATATTTTTAGTTTCTTTTTTTCGAATTTTTTAAAAAAGTAAAAAAAAAATTTAAACAAATGCCGTTTTTTGTTTTTTGTGAAAAAAAATAAAAAAATAAAAACAATAGACATTACCAAACGGGCCAGTTTACTGTATTTTTATGAAATTGTAGCACTTCTTATGCTTTGTTTTTAGTATGGAATCTAGAAAATTGGCGTACTTCTCTCTTCATTGAAAATAGATGTTGGTATAGTTTTATTTTTTTTTCTCTTACTTTTCTGTTTCTTGCAAGTGTAACTATTGCACAACTTTTTTAATATTAATATGAAAGAATATCACGTTACGGACTAAATTCATTACGTGTGAAACTTAAATGGGATTCATTACCAAATGCATGTATGTTTAAATTTCGTTAGGAAATGTCGTAGTCCCTGATTATTCATAATATATTCCGAGTTTTATATGATTAGCATATCTTAAATATTTGCTCTTCGTTTTTTTTCAGGTTATACTGAGACAGTGATGATGGGCTATGATTTTATGTATTTACTTTGTTCTAGATGATATTGTGATAGGTATCTACTTTAATTTTTTATTTTATTTTATTTTTGGGCATTCCCAAATCAGCTTCAGTCAATGATGGTGTGTGGTTATCCATAAGTGCAGTTGGGGTTTTACGGCTCACGTCTGGGTGTTAAGTTTGCACTTTAGATTGACGTCTTTCATCGAAATGTTTGAGTGTGTGAGTAAGTATTTAATGGGTCTAAAATGCCCATAAAGGTTGATGATTCTGTGAGTTACTTTTGGGGTGCTATATAAAATAAAAAATAAAAAAAACCTTTAATTTTTGAGGTTGTATTTCAAAAACTCTCATTATTTTTGACCATACATCTTGTGAAAGATCATCTTTAGATGTTGTCGTCGCAAAACAACGCCCCAAACGATTCCTTTTAGCAATGGTTTAATTGCCGTCGTTGACATTGCTCTTTGACACTGCATTTAAACCAGCACTAAAAAGTGAACTCTTTGTGAAACTTTTCTGTGATTTTTATGCCACGGCACAAAACAATCGCCTGGCGACCGATTTTTGCCACTGCTGCTAATACTTTTAGGTTGTGTATAAATCAAAGTTTTGGTGATATGAAAAAGAAAAGAAAAAAAAAATGAGAAAAAAGAGAACAAAATATTCTTTTTTAACTATATTTTTCTTTTTCTTTGTTTTTATATTCATAAATTCGAATTCTAAACAAAGCATTAATGACTCTAACTTCATATGTCCCTCAATTGCATCACTAATAATTTTGTTGCAATGGCCAGAAGAGTATTAGAGAAGGCAGAGTGCCATGGCTAAAGGTATTACTTCTAGTACTGATCTTACCCAAAAGAAAAAAGGCACGAACGAACAAAGCATTCATCCCATCCAATGATTCCTCTTTTGGACACTGCGAACTGTGGTCTAAGGCAAATTAAGATTTAATTAGTGGAGTCTATCAACAAAGAATAGTTGGATTGATTTCTATTGCCAACACACATTTTTATTTTCCAAATCAGCTTCAACATGGCCCATCTGAGTTTTCCAACGTAGTAGCAAAATTCTGGTACGACCTAATTGAGATCGAGCACCCTCACTGAAGTCTCTTTTCTGCTCTTCATCGGTCTAGTCCACGTGCAAATTACCACCAATATCGGCTTTCACAAAACAATATTTTTGAAACAATTTACGAGTGCAATTCAAAAAGTAGTAATTTGGCTATGAGAACCACCCAAAAGAACAAGGAGTAAGCTCCGATCAGTAAGAAAAAAATCAATGACAAGAATAAAAATTAACACAATTAGAAACCTTTACTCGGGCAGAACATAGAACGTTGCCAAAGGTTGAACATTTTGTATTATATAGATGACTGTTTGCGTCTTTGGAAAACAAATAGAGAACCTCTGGAGCCCTTCCCCAATCTGATCTGGTCATCAACGTACGTAATTTCAAGCCTAACCTCACTCTGACCGCCATACTGGAACCCTAATGCTCCGACCTTCAGTTCTGGTGGCTCGAATACTACCTGAATCCATTTCTCATCCAGAGCCTTCAGTTTTCCTATATACGTTCACAAGAAAGTTCAACAGAAGAAAATATATAGGATCACTTACAATAGCAGAGGGAATTATTACATCGAGTACAAATTAACAAGTTACACTGCCTCCTATTTGCCAAAAAAAAAAAAAGGTCACTCCTAAATGATCCAAAATAATAGTAATTATTATTGCTTTTGGTGCAGGCGGGAAGGAGAAGTGAGAGGCTGGAGTTTAAGCAATGGTCCACCTTATTAATCTAAAACTAAAATGCACATTATCCGTAAACCATATCCCAAGGCTTACAAAACTTGAGGGAAAATGATCCAGATATTAACGTACGTAGCTAAGGGTGTAACAAGCCAGGTTAGCTCAGCTCTGCTTTGGTTGGTAACAGACTGAATCCAGCTGCATATAGGTGTTGAATCCATACGATGAAATGGGTTTGAGTCCATCCAGACTAACCGACTAGAATCCCAGAAAACTTCATTTCTGAGAAATTGGGCCTAGTTGAACAGTTGGAAGGATATTTGATTAATTAAGAGACAAAAGTCAATGAAATTAATAAATTTTTTAATTTTCTTTATCCTCAAACAATGTTATTTGCCAACGAGTCAATTCTTGTAATTTGAGTTACTCATTGCTCCAATCAGAGATGGAATAGCTTAAGAAGACTTAGAAATTTCAAAGCTATAGGACATCATTTGCCAAACGCTGACTAAAGACTTGACATCATTGGCACATGATTTGCAGGGATACTCACTGGACCAGATTGATTTCTAGACTAGATTTTGGAAAACAGATTGAAAACTAGCCTCACATGGTCAAACCTAAACTAGTGTTACAGACTTCAGCAGACAAACGATCAAAAAATGACAAAGCTAAAACCCTGACGAACTTGAACAGTTGTTAAGCTGAATGAGTTTGCTTAGAGACACAGGAGGCTTGGCTTACAATCCTTTCATGGCACATCAGTCTCATAGGTCTCAATTTCACTCCTAGGCAATATAATAATAACTCCACCAATAAGTAGTTTGTGCAGTAGAGTTACCTTCCAAAGAGACCTCTCCATCAAGGAACCCGAAAGCTGAAAAGGACACCTTGTTCCTCACAGTGTCAGGAGCTTCAACAACCTGAATCATTTCCTCTGTTTTGAAAATAAGGCGGCCCAATGCACTCCTGTATCCACCTCCAGGAGATGTAGGCACAGAACAATACACCACATCCCACTCTGTAGAACATAATTAACCAATAGTATTAAGTGAAACCTCAAGCAGAGACTACTTCTGAACTTCTGAATAGTATAACTCAAAAAAAAGAAAAGCATTTCCACATGTCTATTGGCAACAAATAGAATATGAGACTATAAAGCACGGATACTTTTAAGAAGGTACCGTGTCTGTGTCCGTGCCCGTGTCCAACACAACACTTGATTACACCATAAAAGTGTAATCAAAGACCTTAAATTTATGTTTTGTTAGGATTAAAATAGTTGTAAATAGCATTAATTAGTTTATTTCTATTCCTAATAAGATTTTTGTGCATTTTGTAGTATTCAGAGGCATAGAAGGGCAAAAAGGGGTTAAAGTGCAATTTCAGAAAATGCTAACTGTCGGGATGATCTACTTACCATCGGGACGATCCTCTAGCAAATCAGAGTTGGCCTACTGTCCGGACGGCACCTGTAAGCATCCGGAAGACCAGAGAAGATAATTTATGTAGATGGTCTATAGTCCAGACGGTCCATTAATCCGTCTGAACGATTTGAGGGAGCACCATTTTTTACTTTGGCCTAGCGCTCGGACGGTTCCTTAAGCCCTCTGGGCGATAATGCGTAGATTAGGGTTTCTTATCTTTTTCGTTGTGCCTCCTTATAACGTATAAATAGGAACTTAACCCTAATTAAAGAGGTTACGAATTCTTATCAGTTTTAAGAGCTTTTTAGGGTTTTCTTCATGTTTGGATTAAAACTACTTGTAATCATTCATCGTTTTACCATGTCTTTGAGTAGCTAAATTATCTTCTTGATGAGCGATGTGAATATTGATTGGATATTCATGATTTATCAAGGTATTTAATCAGGTTTCATTGTTTCATCTTTTGGTTTAAAGGATCTTGTTTCTTCTCAGTAGGTCCTTTCGGAATCAAGAGTTTATGATAAAATCTTTGAGTTTTCATGCGAGAATTAGTTTTCGTATGAGAATTGCTTAAATCCCCGATATGAATACTTAGTATTTATTTTCTCTAATCGTATGGTTTTTACAAAAATCCACAAATTGGTTTTATCGTTAAATCTTCCAATTCAATGGCACTATTGTTGACATTGAATTGAGATAAATAATACCTTGATAAGTTACTAAATGTCTAAACAATTCAGATCATTCCTTGTCAAGATCTTTTCCTTACTATTAACTTTTTGTTTTCGAATAGTCATTAGATATCAGTCTTTCTCAAACTAAATCAGATTTTTTTTTTTTTTCCCCTTTTTGGAGTTGTTCCTTGCAAGTTTTATTTTTCCAAAGTGAGTTTTACTATAGTTGCCTGAATATTTACCTATGGTTCGACCTCGGACTACACCGAGTAAATAGATTGTACCGTGACTGTATAGTTGCGGATATAATCAACACATATTTGGAGTGATTAACACTCGTCGGACACACCTCCGACACGCATTCAAACATATCCATCACTTACATATATGAATTACGTTGTAAGTTTAAAAAAAATATTTGAAATCTAATTGTAAAATAAAAGCAATGTGATTTTATATCTAATTTGATGTTTAAACTATAGACTACATGGCTTTTAGTTTTAATTAGTGTTATACTGTATTATCTTTGATGAAATTTTTTCCATATATGACATAAAAATTACATAAAATATATAATTTTGTTGCGTCTTCGTTGTGTCGTATTCTGCATTTTTTGAAAATCGCCGTGTCAGCGTGTCTATATCATGTTGATTTCGTTTTGTGTCATGTCGTGCCTATGTCCATACTTTTTAGATATGAGATGTTTCTGATATTGCATAGTAACTTGTTCTGAAATCACACACCAAAAGGAAATTTAGATGTTCTAAAACTCCAGAAATCTTAGATTTGATTATAGTGCATACTTACATTGCACAACTGGAAAGGCAGAGAAGTTCCCATCTGTGCAAGAGGCAGTGGAAGTGACGGAGATGATGATGATGATCTTTTTCTACCTCGTTATGTGAAATAATGTCAACTGGGCTAAGGGCTGATGAAATTTGATAATGGTAAATATAATTAGTTTCACCATTGATGCTAAGTTATGACAACTGGATGGGAGTGAAAAGACAAGGATCAACTCCTGCTGCTGCTGCTGCTGCTCCTCCTCCTCCTCCTCCTACTACTACTATTATAATAAATATTATTATCATTATTATTATGACTATTATTATTATTATTATTATTAATTGCAGCAAGAAAGAACAAAGTGATACATTGCTTTCAGAAGTTAAGAAAAACATATGTAACATATCTAGTGAAAACAAACCTAAATTTTAACATGTTTTTGCACAAAGTGGCTGTGGCTGCTTTTAGACTCGAACCTACATTTTCTCCCACTAGGCAGTCCGAGCTTTTACCATTGCATCAAGTAATGCCCCACAGCTAAGATGCTTAACTTATGAAGCAAAATAATCAAACAAGCTACTTAGCAGACAACAGAATTGTTTTCTCAAAATCAGTATTTCACTAGTCAAACGCATATAAAACAAAATCATATAAACCTGCAATGTACCTGGAACGGGAGGAGAAGAGAAGAAAGAGGCATCGACTTCAGCAAAATTGAAAATTTTATGGGATTTCATCATAACGAATTACTTGGACTTTACCTCCAAATATAAGAGGGCATTTTACAGGTTCATCAACACAAAATTTTCGCAATTCTTGAGCCAATTCAGCTACCATTTTGTGTTCATCCCTTGTCAACAGAACTCCTCGATCTGTTTGTGTAACCTAATTGAGAGAGAGAATCTTGTTATTATGATTAAAATTTTAAAACCAAAGAATAACACCACAGCTGACATTGTTGGAAGGTTACTTTTCCAGTAGACTTGACTATGGAAAAAAGTAAAGGAGAAAAAATTACAGAGACAGAAAAAAAAATGGAAGCAGAAGCAAACCAAGTGTAACTTGTATGACAGACAATGACTTTGAACTGAAGCACTACAAAGAACTCGGAATAAATGCTCAGACATTAGTAGCAGTAGCAACAACCAACAAGAGAATGCTAAAGTTGGTGTTAATGCAAGGCCAAAAAGACAGAGAAATGAATATTGATGTTAATAATGAGTCATTTGACTGTCATATTTAGTAACTGAAACTGCCATGTCAATAAGGTTTTTTATTTGTGCTTGTACAACTTATTGATTCTGAAAAGAAACCCTACTCTGCAATTGTTTACTCAATGCAAAAGGGGGGTGCGTTAAGAGCTTAGAAGTGTAATTTCATGGTCAACAATTCAAAAAGAGCAGAAAGTGCAAACAATGTTTTCATGATTTTAACCTTATCTATTACTAGATTAACACTATTGCCAATGACAAATGCAATGCTAATCCCCATGGTCCCATAATAGTTTTCCTTCATGTACTTGTTGGGAAATTTTGGAAGAAAGAAATCCTTGTTTTGAAGCAAAAGTTCCCAACTAACAAGAATGGACACAAACACGGGTATGGCTACAGACACGGGAAATTTTAAAAAATGAGGACATGGACACGGCAGGGATACGGCAAAAAATATATTTCTTATATATTTTATTTGCTATGTCTATAAATGTAACCACAAACTATCAAAAAAATAAAAAAACAGTACTAATTCCACATGAAAAACACATTGAATCCATAATTTAATCATCATTTAATATAAAACATGAAGAAAAAAAACATATTTACAATTAAATTTACAACGTTTTTCATGTGTGTCTAAGTAATGGATACATGTCTCTGGCATGTCCATTAGAAAATAGATAAATAAAAATATAGGAAACATCAATCGGCGTGTTTGAGAAGTATGTGTGTCCGACATGGATATGACATCCTCTTAGAAGTATCTGTGCTTCCTAGGTTCCCAATAGGTGGCACGTGATTGAACTGGCTGCAATATCTGGTTTTTAGAAAGCCTTCAAAGTCACTGGTAATAACCTCACTCTTGCTGGATTGGGAGGCCTACCACAGCTCCAAAAGGGAATTGCTCATGAAATTTACTGGCATAAATCTCCCCATGGCATTTCAAACTTATCTGTAATGGCACTCCTTCAGGATTCCAGGGAGTTCAAATGGCGGGTGCGCTGTGGATGAGAGTGGAAATCTGAGATTGGTTATGCCTCATTCTACTATGTTCAATACTTCAATCTAACCACGTTATTAAGGAGTTGAAAGCTCCATGGATGGCTTAATTTTGTCACCTGCTTGCTTTCTATAAGGGTGAGGTTTACTATGACTCTAAATTCTTGGAATCAACAGGAATGGTATTTCCCATCCTCCTTGTTCAAGCGTAGAGGCATCACACACCCATCCTAGTTTTGTTTCATTGTATTTTGTTTTTAATCTTGGATCTTTGGATATACTGTTCGGTTCTCATAAGGATGTGAATCCTCTAGTTATCATATAAACTAGAGTAGCATCCTTACATGTTCCTCATGTCTATTTGTTCTTGGTGAATATGATGCATGGACAGGGGTATTCCCCGGTGTTCCTGTACTTACTGTCTATTCTTCTATAACCATATCTTACTTACAGAAAAACAAAAAAGACTTAGCTTCTGCAATCTTATCCTCTTCTTGATCAGTTGCTGTTTCTTTTCTAACACTTTCAACTTTTCAACACATTCACAAACTCATATTGCAACTCCATTCACAATCCCATATTGCTCGGTGTACAGTTTTTACACAGATTATGATGGATTCTAGTGCTGCTCTCTCCTCAAAGAATTTCGCCTCTAAGTCATCATGTTGGCCCTGGATCTTTCTCAAAACCTCAATTCGACAAGTTTGTAATAAGTTCATGAAGACATAAGCTGCTTCTTCCAAAAAACCTTATTCTTGAGATCATCAGCAAGGTCTGCTCAAACTTCAGCATTCAGAGCAGTGGTATTTGGGAGATTGGAGTGAACATCAGATATGTTGACTTTGTCCTTCTTGTTATTCATTGAAGTAACTCAAAGATCTGCAGATACAGACCCCAGAGAAAGATGATTTCTATTTGTAAGTAAGAAATCTTGTCTCCTGTACTTCACAGTTATGTTCCTTCTTGAAGGGCCAAAAACAGAAATAGGAAACCAAAAGAAGTGCCCCAGGACCCAAATCTCCCTATATATTTGGTGAGGATTTTCTTCATGTTCTTTGTAAAGCAGGCTCAATGTCCATCCCAACTACTTTAGCTCAGGACTATTTATGTGATTATACCTTGGATTTCAGTATTCACCATATCATGTCATATCCTTGGGAGGCAATGAGGTGTAGTAGATGAGTAGAAGAGATGTAAAAGAGGACCTAAAGAAGTAGTCTATAGCTATGTTGACGTAGGGGCGTTCAGTGCGGGTATCTGTCAAAGTGTCAAATTCATCCAATTTCCTTGTCCAAGAACATGGGGACACGGAAAAATCATCATATTTCTTAATATATATATGTATATTTATTTTATAAGATAAAATAGTGTTCACAAGGTGCTATGGAGCTTCCATGCATAATCTAGGAGTTTTATGCATATTGATATGATAAACTCAAGTTACTAAATATTTTTGTTGGGCGAACGTCTAACAATATATGTCAAATGCATATCTCACACCGATATCCTTACCCAAGATGTTGGAATTCAAGTATCGAGTGTCCAACATGATATTTTATACATTTTAGAAAAGTCGGTGTAACATAGGTTTATAGAGAAGTTAAAGGCTGTGAAAGGCTGCCAGAGCCACCCCAGATTTTGATATTCTTGAGTTAATTCACTAAGGATCTTTCAAGTATCAGACACCCCAAAAACGTCTTATAACTGCCTCTGCCTAGGACTACAAAAGCAAAAAAAAAATATACACGAAAAATAAAAGGTCGCCTCCTTTTGCTAGCAGTGCATTCTTAGTCATTTTCAAGTCTTGGAGGGCAAAACATTTTCCTCACAAATTTTTGCACAATATTTTACATTCAACCAAACACTTGAAATTGGAAAAACTACTTTCCAGGAATTTTTTTCTTTTTTTTTTTTTTTTTTTTTAACATTGAAACATATGGTGCATGAGTCTCAATAATAAAATTAGGTGCTAAAGACTATTCTTTATATAGTGGTTTTGAACATTAGACTTTATCAAGTTTCCTTAATTTTTAGTCGATATATTTAATGCGCGATATGTCCTTAAACCTTAACTTGAAATTGAAAGTTTTGACAATTATATTTTGAAATGCCATGATTTTTCCACATTTTATAAAATTTTGAAACGACTTATATTTCACACATGTGATTTTCAAAATATAACATCCTAAACCAACTTTTTATTTTCTACCCACAGAAGTGCAATAGTATTCCTTTCAAAGTAGGATGTTTTGCTTACTTGTAGTCATCAATCAGTTTTTGGATGGCGGGGAAGAGGGACGTTTTGAGTCAGGGTAGAGAGAAATTTTCAAACTACTCCTCAAAACTTTTAATAACTTTTTGAAACGTTCATAATCTTACACTCCACTTGTAGGACTAAATTTTGAGAGGTAAATTGTTCAGAGGAGCTACATATTATGAATTTAAATTTAAATAATAGATTGTTATGTTACTTTTCCATCTTAATTTACTTCTTGACAAAGGAATTTTATTAATTTTGTCAAAACGTCAGCATGTAAAAACTTTCAATCTTGGAAGGGCATCAAAGCAAATAAGTTTCAGTTTATCTATTCCCAACCCTTCCTTCTGTCCTCCAAGAAATAAGAAATTTCTAAATCTGCCCTTGATTTATAAAATTATGGCCTCACGTACCTGCCATTCCTCTACTCCTTATAAATCCATTTGTATCTACATGGTTTGAACCAATAGGTTGCTATAATTCCTGATAACCATCCAGATTGGCATTTTACTGTTCCAATGGAATAGTTCCGATGCCTCCCTTTACTTTTCTTTCTTTTTTTTTTTTATTTAAATTTTCTTCCACCTTTATCAGACAGTCATTGGATAAAAAGAACTCAAGACCAACAAATGCAGAATGGCTTCAAATAATACACAACGCTAAGTCGACTCAATGCCTCTATTGTATATAGACACAGTCACAGAGAGAGAGAGAGAGAGAGAGAGGGAGGCATGGAAGTAGTAGATAATAAAGTCGAAAGAATGTAAACCTTGGAAAGAATGGAGTCCACTAGATCATCGGGGCTGGTGCGCAGCTCCTCTTCCTTGTGCTTAGATGATATTGAAGCGAAAATTCCGGTGACCTTGTGGGCCACACGACGACGAAGAAGAAGAGGAAGCGCCGCCGCAATCATCAGCGGCTGATTCGTAGCAGGGCTAGAAGAAGATATTCTGCGGAGTGATTGGGGTTGCTTGGAGATTTGGGTTCCAGGGCCCCTCAAATTTGAGAAGAGACCTGCAGAGGAGGAAGATGAAGAAGCAGCAGCAGCCGCCATTGGCATATCCAGTCGACAGAGTGAGAGAGAGACGGAAGGACAATATTAGAAATATATATTTCTGTTTGTTTGCTTGTTTATATTAAATTAGAGAAGGAGTAGGGCCCACCGGAATTCAGACTGCTGGCTTCCAAGCTGCCACATCCCCAAAATTCACCTTTTTGCATTATCCCCTACTTTATTTATTTATTTTTAATTTCCTTCTTTGCGTTTAATAAGATCTTTAATAAAATGTTGAAGCAGTAAAATTAAGAAAAAAGTTAATGTAATAGTTTAGTTTTTAAAAATAAAATATTAACTCTTTAATTTTTAATAATTCGTTAGTAAACGTAATTAATGAAATTATTGGTATTTTTTTTACATTTATATTTTGTCTTTGTTATACACTAACTTTTAAATGTCAAATATGCCCTTATTAAAATTTACATATCTTTGTTTTTATGTTAATTAAAATATAACATAAATTCAAGTAATAAAATAAAAATAAAAAATAAAAATAAATTAATTAGATTAATTTCGGTACAAATGAAATGGTTCTTTAAACCCCTCTATTCCAACGAAATCAAAAAGACAAAAACTAAATTAAAATAGTAATAAAATAACTGTGTGAATAAAAAATAAAGTTATATATTTAAATATATAATTGTAGGCAAATATATTTGTTAGGATAAAGACTATAAAAATTATGTTATGATTGTATAATTTTAAATTTAATATTATTGTGTGATTCAAGCATGATTTTAATATTAGTGATGTTTCAAGGGTAGTTTTGACAAATCATAGGAGTGTGAATTTTAAATTATTTAATAGTTGTATTGAAAAAGGACAATATTATTTAGTACCTTATCTCATTAATAGCTCTTAAATAATGTTTACATTGTAACCTTAAATTTGTAGAAAGACTGTGTATTAATTGATCTTTAAAATATGTTCTTAGTGTACATGTTAACAAGACTCAAAAATTAAATCATTGTAGATTGATGTATTGTAACATGTATAGATTCTTGCATTTCACTCCCTACAAAAGTGTTTTGCATTATTCGTAATTTGTGCGTAGCTTCCGTTGCTAAAATTGAATGGAGCATATTCATATATTTGGTTAGGTATCCAAGAGAGCGGAAACTTAGTTTCGTGATTCATAAATATTTAGATAAATTATTTGTGGTTCTTAATTAGCAGAATTTAATATAAATTGAATTTCCATACTTTTTTTTGTAAAAAAATTAATTATACTTACTTAAATCAATCATGATTAATTAGACTAATTATAATTAATTGTGCTACGCATGATTAAATAATAAGTGAGCTTAATTAATTCTAATGTGTTTAATTAGTCCTAAACCTACTTAATTAATAGGAAAATGACTCATCACCTAGGAGGCTTGTGAAGGTGCAAGGATAACTGTCACACAACGTCATGTGGTGTGACGTTCCATTTAAATTGTGATATATGTGAAATTATTTACATGACGAAAATTTTAAAATTGAAATGCCACCATATAGGTAGGATAATGCTTATAATATCTTAAAAAATATTCTCTCTCTCTCTCTCTCTCTCTATATATATATATATATATATACATTTCGTTATATGAATGAACTGTCACACCACACAAGTATGATAACGTGGTGTAACGGTCAAATTGGATAATTTTTTTCCCATGAAGAGAGGCCCCACTAACCCTTTGCCAGACAATTGTATTGCCCACTATTTCCGATAGCATGTGATCTGCCATTTTGCAAAAAAAAAAAAAAAAAAAAGGTGAAAAGTAAAACACAGAAATATTCAACCAAATTTGGAACCAATGTAAGAAACATAAGTTTAAACTTATAATCTTTCATTTATCCGTCAGGGTTCTCCCGAAACACAATCTCATGATAGAAACTAGCAGCTCTAATAATTTTATCAGTAATTAATTATATTTATTACATAGTTAAATAATATACAAAATTATATAGTGCATATGTGTGTAATTTATCATACTTCATTAATCATCATATATGTAATAAGAGTGCATTAGTTAGACCGATGAGAGAGTGGCATGTCGTATTTTAGACTAATAGGAGGGAGATATGTGGGGGGACACCTAAGAGTGTTAGGTATCTCTTTTAACTATAAGTGAAAAGAGAAGCTTAGAGAAAGAGAGAGAACTCGGTGGAAGAAAGGAAAGAAAAAGAAGAAAGAAGAAAGACGAAGAAGAAAGAAAGGGGAAGAATAGGAAAAAAAAACTGGAAAGAATTGGTTGCAAGATAAGTTTCAATATATTTTTGCTTGTCTCATCTTTTTTCTTGTTTCTTGTATGTTGTGTATATTCATCTTTGTCATTGAAGGAGCAAGATGGATGAGGAAAAGGAGGTGAGAGATCCATGGCTGCCATAATAGTCATCTCTATAATATGCTATTGTTTAGAGATGTTTTGATCTATCTAAACATCTTCTCTGTGACTGAATTTTTGAACACTGTAAGTTAGGGTTATGTGGATTATTTGAGTTTTGGATTCACTAAAAAATGTTGTAATTTCGAATTATGGTAAATTTTTTAAGTTGAACTGTCGCTACAAAATTCTGATGCCCAGATTTGCGACCCTTGGGTTTGACAGAACATTCGACCAAGTGAGAGTACTCCAAAATTTATGAAATTTTTATTGTATCTAGAAGAAAGGTTGATGATAATCTGTATTAAATTTTAGATCATTTAGATATCGTTTACTTATATTAATAAGTTATCAAACATAAACCATCTACTGCTGAATACTTTCTAAAATATTTATTTTGTGTTCCTAAAGTTTTGGAATTATTGAGTGTAAGCTCATGAAATTATGTCCAGATTATGAAATCTGTGTCAGTATTGACTGATTAGAGAATTTAGAATATTTTGGTATTTTTCAGGTATTGTATTATATTGGGAGTTTAATTAAAGTTATCATATGGTATTTTTAATGCATAATTTCAATTCTATAACTTGTTTAGGGTGTATACATTATATTGATTATTATTGTTGAATTATATATTGAAGTTACTAAACCAACACAGTTATGGTGATAGAAACTAACGGAGGGCAAGACTCATCAAAGTCATTTAAGGAGTGATTTTTGTCGTGGGGTGTATATGTGGTGATAGGTGGGAATATAGATAATCTTGTTCATATTGAATTGCTTGATGATTATCTATAACATGATATTGATGATGGTATATATGAAGTGATATATGAGAGGACATTGGAGGCTATATATGAAGTGACGGTGACATTACATACATTCATCTTGTGTGTCTTGCATTGCATTGTATAGAGAAAGGTTTTGCTGATGTAGATCTAACCTAAAGTTTAACCGACGTGGGATTAATCTAAAGAGGGTATCGATGTGAGGCATCCTTGATAACGGGCCATCACTCGTTGATCTATATTTACGCGCATATATGGGTGATACTTCTATTGCATTGAGGCATTCATGATTTATATATATATTAATCATTTATACATAGGTGTGCATTGTGGTGCTTATGTATCATTTTTTATGAGGTTAATTATCTATTTTGTATGCGTTGACATTTAACTATCACCCACACAAACTGTTTTAACAAGTAACGTGAAGATGTTAATTGATTCACTGTAGTTTTAGTCTGAGCCGCGGTGACATTTACGTTGGTGTCAAAGGTCTTGTCTTGGGGCTTGGAAAGTTGTTGTTGTTGTTTTCAGTTTATTGTTATAATTGTATTTTGTTGCATGTTAACAACAGTTTGTGGGTTTATTATGTATCTATATGTGAGATTGTTATATTTAAAGTTATGGTATTGTTTACTCTCATATATTTTATATGTAGACATGGTTGGTTCATGGTTATATAAAAGAGGGTATTTATTTTGCTGTGTTTTTTTTTAATATTTATTTTGAGTGTGTGGTAAGGTGTCGTTCTCAGGTACAGTGATTTGTACAATCACACCTTGCTTAATGTGATATAATTAGTTTTTAATTGGGATGAGGGTGCGACATATGGTTACAACTTTTGAAAAATTGTTAGCAAAGTATAATATTTTTTAAGCTTCTTAGGTTATGGAACTATCATTATTAAATTTAAAATTATTACCCTTTTAAACTAGTTTATTTTGATGTGTAAATTAATACCAATTCTAAATTTAGGGGTATACATTTTGCAAAAATACTATTATAAATTTTATCTATAGGAAAAAAATGATATGTCAATTCTTCTCAAGTTAAGCCATGCTGGTATGTTTTTTCAAATGCATACTTGTTCTTCATCCATTATTATCTTTACAATTCATTTATTGCTCATATTTACACGAACCCAACTCGTATACTAATGAATTGAGATGTATTAACTTGAAATCGGCATACTTATTTACTAGACTTAGTTAATTATTTGTAAAACTAATTCATAACAAAAGACGATTAATTAAGTCTCCTTTATACATTTAAGTAACCAATCCATTTAATTGGGTATTTTTAAAATTTTTTTACAACCTCTATTTATTTATTTTTGTCAAAATCGTTTTATAGAAAAATAACAGTGACATGGTTAAATTAGAGAGAGAGGGAGAGTTTTTAATCCTTTATTCAAGCAATAAAGTCAAGACGTGATTTTATAGCCAAAACTACAACGGTATTGAGATGCAAAATAATTAAGTGATCAAAATAATACGAAAATGACAAGTTTTGACAAGTTTTAAAAGGGAACCACATTTGAAAATATGCATGTATCAAGAATAAATTGTAAAGTTGCTTGAGCCTAAAAAATTTAAATTTATACAAAAATGAAACCGAGATAATTATGCCAAGGAGTTGACTTCAAACACCTTAATCTCTTGGTTATGTAAATATTAAAATTATTTGAAGAGTTACAATATCAAAATAACTATGCTTAATATGGTAAAGTTAATTAATAATTTTATTACAGCAGATATGTAGACCTCTGGGTCTTTGATTGTTTCCATCAATAATACCTTCTACTATTTGACAAATTTTTTTTTAACTGGTATTATTGAAAATTATTAAATTAAATTATGGGTGTGTCTATACAAGGAGGACTAATTAAGCAAATTATAATGAGAGAAAAAAATTAATAATTAACTTTATTAATTAATAAATTTTATCGGTTAGTTGAAAATATTCTAAAATGGAGAAAGCGATATTTTGGGGGAGGGAGGGGGTTGGGCATGGCATTGGGTGGCGGGTGGGAGTATACAAAAGAAATAATTTAATATTTAACTTGGAGAAATTTTTGAAAAATTGAATAGAAGTGAGAAGCAGTGAGGAAGACTAATCGATTAATGGAGTCTTTTTCAATATGCATAATTTTATTAGGACTTCATAAGTTCAAATAAAACATGAAACTTAAATTGAATCACATATAGAGCGGCTCATTTTTTGTTGCCATGTAGGCATCGCATATATATATGTAATATATTTTTAAAATATAAGAACATATAGAGTACCTCCTAGGCATCGCATATATATATATATATATGTATATAATATATATAGTAGATTTGAGAATATGATTTTGGTAAAAAAAAAATAACTATGTTTTTATAATATTTTGAAAACTCATTTTCGTAAGCTTATTTTGATGATTTCTTGTGAATTATATAGTCATGGTTTCCTTCACCTTGGTTCTAACATTGAAAATGTACACGATGCCTTAAACTTGCTATTTTGAGACTTGACTTAGTTAATTCTTAGTGTTTTTGCAAGTTTGTACTTTTTTTTTTTGGAACAACAAAGGAGAATTAGATTGATAAAGGGGGAATACAAAGGATAGAGAAAGCTCTTCCAGCCAACAAGGCATATCAGAGCAGACAAACCAAAACCAAAACAAGGAAAAAGGTTGAGAAGAGATCAACCTAACAACAATCTATGCCAACTACCATATTACATCAATAGGGAGGGGTCAAGGGACTTTACACCTTCAATTGAATGAAAAAAGTTTGAAGAGAGACAGTTACCATATCTGCGTTTTTGCTTGAATCCAGGATAGAACCTGTTGCTTGGAGTTTTTAGCAATGGTAGCCCATGTCATGGCTTTCTCATTGAAGATTACCTCATTTCTTGCCTTCCATAGATTCCACACTATAGCAAAAAAAAAAGATGCATCCTAGATTTTCCTTCCTAAGTTCCTCTGCTTTTGATTCATCCACCATATGCAGTGAGATTCCAGTGAGGCAGGGCATACCCACTCAAGACCCCACCAATTCAAGATATCACTCCATACTAGCCAGGCTATTTTACATCTAAGCAATAGATGGTCAGAATCTTCCAAGCTATCAATACAAAAAATACAAAGCAAGCAGTCATTTGGATTCAGAATCTTCCTTTTAAGAAGGAACATTTTAGTTTTATCTTTCTTTGCAGAGCCAACCACCCATGAATTTGGAATTTGCTAGGAGCCCATGTCTTCCACAGCCAAGACCATACTAGATTAGGAGTAGAATAAACATTAGTGATTAAGTTACAGGATGAATAATTGAACAAATACCTTCAGAATTTGCAATCCACAGAATAGAGTCATTTTCATTCTCTTTAAATAATTTGAAATTGAGCAATGCTAAAAAATCATCAAGATTTTCTTTTTCCCAAGAGAACAAAATTCCTTCTGAATGTTAGATTCCATTAACTTGGGGCTGCTTTTAACTCAGAAATTGTTGCATGTTTTTGGTTTGACAACAAAAAAAGTTTTGGAAACTTAGATTTTAGAGAGCAATCAGTCACCCATGATTCATTCCAAAACAGTGTATTCAGACCTGAGCTAACATTCACCCTTAAATTTGATCTCAATATATCCAAAAACTAGTGCTGATCATCCTTTTAAAAAGCAATGTCCCTTAAGAGAATAGAAAGCTTTTCCTTTTCCTCCCTTGGAAGCAGCCAATTCATGACATTCCAATTGTACTTTTGGCAGATAAAATTTCTCTGTAAGGCATCCCTATCCTTGACAAATTTTCATCACCACTTTGCTGAAAGAGACAAATTCAATACCCTTATTGGAACCAGGTCAAGAACTTCATTTGATTTTCCAGAAGTAACTTGTTCCCATTTTACACAATGAATGCCCTTTTACCTTTTTTACCTTGTTTGCGGCGCCCCCCCCCCCCCCCCGGGCCCAAAAAAAAACTTTTTTATAGTTTATCAATTTCCTTGCATACTTTAATTGGGGCACTATACATTGAGAGGTAATATATTGGAAGATTTGACAGAGTAGATTTTATCAAGGTTAATCTGCCACCTATTGAGAGATACCTCATTTTCCACAATGCCAACTTACTTTTTTATTCTTTTGAAAACATCAATCCAACACTTAGAATTTTTAGGATTATTCCTTAATGGAAGACCTGGATACTTTAGTGGAAGGGCTTACTTCTTACATTTGAATGTGTCCATGACTCTTGATAGGAAGTCCTCATTTACTCCAACCCCACTAACCACTGACTTCTGAAAATTAATCCGTAGGCCAAATGGTAATTCAAAACATTTTAAGATCCTTTTTTAGGATTTCA
The DNA here is from genome assembly GCA_033060915.1 of Euryodendron excelsum. Classification (NCBI taxonomy): domain Eukaryota; kingdom Viridiplantae; phylum Streptophyta; class Magnoliopsida; order Ericales; family Pentaphylacaceae; genus Euryodendron; species Euryodendron excelsum. Next base: position 29,900,023 of record CM065397.1, read on the forward strand.
CTTCCTCCAAATCAGCAGAGCAGAAGAGGAGAGTATCATCTGCAAACTGCAGATGAGAGATGGCAATCCTATCTGGACCAATTGAGCAGCCTTTAATTATTCCTTAAGGACCTTGCTCTTATGAGAAACACATTGAGACCCTTAGAGGCAATAATAAACAGGAAAGGTGATAGAGGGATCACCTTGTCTCAAACCTTTTTGCATTATGAACTCATTTATAGGAGCACCATTAATCAATATAGACACCGTTGCACTGGTCATACATTCTTTTATCCACATTACCCGTCTTTCCCCAAAATTTAGTTTGAACATCATCTGAAATAGGAATTCTCACTTTACATTGTCAAATGCTTTTTCAAAGTCCAATTTTAGTATCACATCTTTTTTTTTTTTTTTCTTCTCCAAAAATCAATTACTTCATTTGCTATAAGTACTTCATCTAGAATTTGCCTATTTTAAACAAAAGCAGATTGAGTATCACCTATGATTCCACCCATAACTTTTCTCAACCTTAAAGAAAGACATTTTGAGAGAATCTTGTAAATTGAGAAAATCAGAGAGATAGATCTGTAATTTGACAGGGATTCAGGAAAATTAATTTTAGGCACAAGAGAAATGAAGGAAGAGTTGATACCTCTTAGTAGCTTTCCATTGACATGAAAGTCTTCTATGAATTTGAGAACATCATGCTTTACTAAGAGCCAAAATTTTTGCCAAAAGCTCATTTTAAAACCATTCTGACTAGGGGCCTTTTTCCCATTGCAGCTTTTAATGGCCATCCATATTTCCCATCATCTCTCCTTCCAAGAGTGGTCTGTTTCTGAAATCTTCAGTAAAACCTTTGGCAAAGTGATTAAAGGTCTTTTTTTTTTTTTTTAATCTGGTTTGGTAGTACAACCAATTTGCCATTCGAAATTAGTTGGCCAATATAATTTCTTCTAGTCTTACCTTCGTTAAAGATTGGAAGTATTTTGTATTGCTATCCCCCAGCTTAATCCATAGTTTCCTTGATTTCTGTCTATTGAAAGACTCCTCCATTTGATAATATTTCCAAAGCTTGCTCGTTATAACTCTTTTTCTTAGAGTCTGAGCAATTGATGAATAGCTCTCATCAATGAGGTCCAATAAATGCAGCTCTTCTTCCAACTTTCTTAGTTTACAAGTTCGTACTTTAAAACACATATTTTTACACAGCCGCTCAAAGTTGGTTCTAAGCCCATGATATAGATTGATTCCTCTACTGGAGGTGGAGTGGTAGTTTTTATATAAATAGAAAGATCTTGTCTTTTTAAAAAAGTTTCTTGAATTCAGTGAAAATTGGTACTAAACATCATCTTTTTTTCTTTGCCTGTGAATATAGAAGTAGATCAATTTGTAAAAAAGGACCTGATTATGGTAGAGTACATTGATAGATGCTTGATATTATTGTGTTAGTTGATTATTGAAGTTTGGTGTATAATATCAAACCACCTGTGTACATCAGGAAAGGAAACAGTGAGGAAACTCTGTCAAAATTGCTCCAAAAGTCCGAAATTCACAAAAACTCTAAGTCTCTCAAGAATTTAAGGAAGAAGCCAAGCCTCTTGAAACTCAAGCCCTTCAACCATGGTGGATTGAAGAAGACCAAGAGTGTAGGTGAGCTTCCATTATGTTTATGCACTCCCCACTCATTCTCTTCTCTCCCCTAGTCTACTTGGGGTATGCTTCTCTTTTAATCCCCATCTACTACCTCCTTTTCTTGCAGGCTTGAACAAGAGAGATCCATGGCCATGCCTAGATGAAGGGAATCACCGTGTCAGGGGACCTCTTATGAGCTTAATTAGGGATGGTATGGCCATTAGAGCTCCTTGCAACTTGCTGTGTCCTTAAACCTTATATGATTCATGACCTCCTTGCATTATAATGGTTACAATGTTCATGTATTGCTTGTGATGGCCTTGTTGTCATGTTTAAAACTTTTTTCAAAAAACCATTGGTTCCATTTTCAAGAGTTTTCAAAAGTTCATGTTAAAATGATTCTCAAAAGTCTCTCTAAAGATCTTCAAATTGGAGTCTCTTAAAGTTAAGCCAAGAACCCTAGTTTTTCGTACTTTAGAAAACCATCCTAAAACCCTAATCCCTACCTTGCATTCATATGGCCCTCTTAATTTTTGCACAAAAATGGTTTTCAAAACCACCCTCTCTAAGAGTGGTTTTCATGACTTTCAAACCTTTCAAAACAACCCTCCCATGAGGAGATTTTCAATGGTTTTGTTCTCTTGAGTTAATAGTTGGAATGGTTCTAAAGAAACTCTGTCTTGAATGGTTTTTACCAAATCAACCATATGAACCATTCCTTATTAGGGTGGTTTTAATAGCTTAAAAATGGTTTTCCAAAACAACCCTCTTCAAAAGAGGTTTTCAAAGTCTACACCCTCTTGAGTTGTTATAAAAAATGATTTCATAACTACCTATTCTAGATTGATTTTTAAAAGTTTTGCTCTCTTGAGTTAGTGGTTGAAATGGTTCCAAGGCAACCTTACCCTATCTTGAGTGATTTCCAAATACCAACCATATGGACTCTACACTCACTTGAGTAGTTTTCATAAAATGGTTTTTAAAAACTCACAACTCTCTTTTGTTTTTCCAAAACGTATTACATAAAATGATACTCTTCTAAACACTTCTTCAAGTTTTCACATAAAGTGATAAAGTTTCTCACATAAAATGATAAGATTTTAGTAAAAAATATGGTTTTCAAAGCCCTCTTTCAAAGTTTCATGCATAAAACTACTTTCCAAAATCACTAGGTTTAAAACTCTAATTCAAAACTACATTTCAAAACCCCAGGTTAACTTGAGCCTACTTGTCCAAGCCTAGGTTAGCCTAACCAAAGTTAGTTAATCCTAGGTCAACCTAACCCTAGTTGTCCAACCCTATGTTAACTTAACCCAACTTAATTAACCCTAGGTCACTTTAACCTTAGTTGTCCAACCCCAAGTTTACATACTCTAAGTTAGTTGATCCTTGATCAACCTAACCAAGGTTAGTTGACTTCAAGGCCAATTTCAAGACCTTTTGAAGCATCTTTCAATTCAAACTGCTTTTCAAAAAGTTGTTTAAAAAATATTCCACTCTCTTGAGTTTTAAAAAATCACGACTCCAAAATCTTTTCAAATACTGCTGTACTATTCTAAAAAATGTTTCAAGAGCTCTCTTAAGCTTGTTTTGATAAAAAGTGTTAGACACCTAGCATTTTCAAAACGTACTTTCTAAAATGCTTTTCAAAAACTTGTAACCCTAAGGTGTAAGCATCCCATTTTTGCCCGCTCGGCAATCTTCAGTCCAACCGGACTCACATTCAAACCTACTTAAACACATTTAAGTCCAAACCAGTTTTCTAGACTCAATCCAATCAATCAATCGCTTTGCGGGCCCGCCCAGCCCAATAGAGGCAAAACAACTAAAATGCCCTTGGGGCATTGATCGGTCCAATTCCAGTCGGCACGTCTTCCTAAAGACGGTAAGTCCCTATTTCAATCTCAATTTTGATTTTAATTACAATCCAGACCAATCAAACTTAAATTGGCACGTCTTTCGAGAAAGTTGATCTCTCAAATGGTAAGTCCATCCAGTCTGGCATGTTTACTGAGTACATTCCTCAGAATAGTAAGTCCCTTTAAACCTATCGACTGGGACGAAACCTAAGTCCCTAAGATGGTAGAACGGTTCACTTTTGGCGCCTGCTAACTTGCCAATGTAGAATGTTTGTTATTCGGCACGTCTTTCGAGAAAATTAATTCCTTAGACGATACGTCCGTTTAGCAACTTTCCAAGATCAGGTAGTCTTCGGAATGAATGCACACCGTCAGAGTGGTGGAAACACTCGTAAACACTGCAACCGTCAGAGTGGCAGAAACACTCGCAAATAGGTTAACATTGGGAATTGCCAACAAAACCCCTATGTCACAGGACCGAACTCGCCTCTTGGCTGTGACACGTTTACCAAAGGACGAGATACCGTTGAAAACCAACTCGTCACCCAGGTCAAACCTAGGTCAACACCAGTGCTTGCTAGCCTACTTTAGTAAAAAATGACCAAACTATCCCTTGGGCCTTTCTGGCACGCTTTTTGAGAAAGTACCTAAGTCCTCAGAGCAATAAGTCCACCTTTCCAAGATTGCCCCAAAGACAATCTGGCACGTTCGAGTGCCTTTTAGTTGATTCCAGATCAATTTCGAGACCATCCGGTTAAAATGACCATTTTGCTCTTAGGCATCCGATTGCCTCCGGGAACCACACCGACTTTGGGTATCAAACTAGTTACCTTCCAAGGATGTTTCTAATAGTATTCTTGACATTCCAACACCTTTTTGGATCATTCTGAGTCAATTCTGGAAAACTGGTGCAAAATAACGGTTTTGCCCCTAGTGGGCGGGTTGCCTTTTCCAACCACACCGGCTCTGGGTATCAAACCAGTAACCCTTCGAAATACTCTCAATAATGTTTCCAACCTTTAAGCCTTCTCACGGGTCACTCTAAGTCCATTCTAGTGTTTCTCCGATTTAATTGACCGTTTTGCCCCTGGTGGGCTAGTCGACCTTTTCATACATTCCGGTATTGCTTCTCAAGCTAGTTACCTCTGAGACACTCTCTTGAGGGTTTCCATCCATTTTTGACAAAGTTTGGTTACTCGGATCCTTTCGGATCATTTTCAGACTTTTTGGAAGTCATTCTTTAGTGGAGCAATGCTAAAAATTGCATGGTAGTCACTAGGACAGGAGCCCAAATCTTTTGCCTTGCATACAAAATGTCGAAAGATACGTTTCTTGCCAGTTTCTTAAAACTTTCCTAAGTGGCTGGCGCCACTACAAGCCAATAAATGGCCTAGTGCCACTCCTAGTGGTGCCAATGGATTTTTTACCTTGGCGCCACTATAACAGGCCCTAAGGCTATTTCAGTTGTCTGTAAATTCAGACCCTCCCCCTGCGTGAAAAGGGTCCGCAAACTCAATCAAAAAATTTTGTCTCTCGAAATTCAAAGCTCGAAGTCTCTCCAAACCCTAGCCCTCTCTAGCCTCTTCAAGCCCTAGCCTCCATACACTCAAGCCTTAACCTCCATACATCATATACACTCAAACACAAGCCTCCAAGAAACCATTGAAGACTCAAAGTGCTGCAATTTAGAAGCTTTTAAGGTTTGAGTAAAGAAAAGCAAACCAAGCAATCAAAGCAAGAAGAATATAAGGTTGGTTTTTTGTTTACTTTTACATAATTCCCCCTCTCTCTTCTCCCTCCAAACCTACTTGGGTTTTTTTCTATTTTAATCCCCATCTTCTACCTCCTTTTCTTGCATGCTTGAAACAAGGGACTCCTTGGTTCATGCTTGAGAAGAATTGTTGAAAGTCACCGTGCTGGAGCTTTCTTCAAATTCAACCCTTGATGGTGTGGATTCGACCCTCTTGATTATGTGGTGAAGCTTAACCTTGTATGTTCATGACCCTTTTTGCATTGTGCATGTCATATTCATACATCTATTCAAATTTGTTTTCAAAGTTGTTTTCAAACTTGCATCAAAACTCTCTTTCAAAACTTACATTCAAAATCTTTTTTTTCAAACTTATTTTCAAAATCACAATCCTAAAGTGATTCTAGCCATTCCATGGTTAGGGTTATTTAGAAAAGTGTTATATTCATTGTGACTATCAAGGTCCAAATTTTTGGGTGTAAATCCTAAATTGTTTTTTCATCAATATCATAATCCTAAATTGTTTTAGGAAAGTATGGTATTCAATGTGATCATTATGATTCATATTTCAAATCCTTGTTGTTTTTCAAAACCACCAACTTAGAATGGTTCTAATCTTTTCATGGTTAGAATAGTTTTAGGAAAGTGAGACATTCAAAATATTTCAAAAGTCCATATTCAAGCCATTTTCTAAATTACTTTTCATTCCAAAAACTCTTTTAAAAAATATACTTTCTAAAAACTTCCTTAAAAAATCTCTTTCCTAAAAACTCTTTTAAAAAATCTCCTTTCCAAAAATTCTTTTTCTTGGAGTCTAAGTCAAGCCCTAGATTTTATGGGTAGAAAGCCTTAGTTCCCTTTCTTAAAATTATTCCTTTTTATTTTGCCTCAAATCATAGGTTTCCAAAAACTATCTTCTACATCAAATCTTAGGATTTCAAAACCTCTTTTTCTACACCAATCATAGATTTCCAAACCCAAGATTTTCAAAATTCAATCTTTCCAATTCCATGTCAAAGCAAACCTTCTAATTTAGGAAACTAGATCAAATCTTTCCGTTTAGAAAATTAGATCAAATCGTCCAATTTTAGAAACCAAATCAAATCATCTAATTTTTGGAAATAAAATCTAATCTTTAACTTCAAGAAATAGGAATGAAGTCTTTCTTAATTCTAATCCTTCTTAACTCCAATCTTTCCTAATTCCAATTTTCCCTAATTTCAAATCTTCCTAAATATCAACTTTCTAAATCTTAACTTATTAAATCTTTCCAAATTTTAAAAACTTTCCTAATTTTAAATCTTTTTAAATTCGAAACTTTTCAAAACTCAAATCTTTCCAAAAATAAAACTTTGCTAAAAAGAAAACTTTCTTAAAAAGGAGACTTTCCTAATTTAAAAATTTTCTTATTTTGAAACTTTCCTAATTCAAAACTTTCGAAAATCCAATCTTTCCTAAATCTTAACTTTTCAAATTCTTTCAAATCAAATATTCAAATCCAATCTTTTCCGACCTTTTCAAGTCAAGTGTTTCTAAATGAAATCAAATCCTTTCCAAATCTTTGTTAAATCCAACCTTCCTAATCCGAAACTTTCCTTAAACAGAACTTTTCTAAATCGAAACTTTTCTTAATCAAACTTTTCAAGTCTAAATTAAACTTTCCTATTTCAAGCATATGCTTTAACCTTAGGTTACCTCAACCCCAGGATACCTAAACCCTAGTTTAACCCTAATCCTAAGTTAGGAAGCTTCAATTCTTTTCTAAAACTCTTTTTTAAACCAAGATGGTTTTTCAACTTCAATCTAAGTCAAAATATTTTCGAAACTCAACTCTTTCTTTTCCAAATCAAGTCCAAGTTCTTCTTTTAAGTTCAATCTTTTCAAGTTAAAATCAATTTCTAAATCTTCATGATCGATTTCAAATCCAGTTTCAATTTTTAATTTTCTATTCAAATTTCTAATCAAGCCCCTTTTTTTTAAATCAAACTCTTTTCAAATCAAACCTTTTTCAAATCAAACCTTTTCAAGTAAAACTTTTCAAAAAAACTTTAAAGTGTTTACTTTCAATTGAACTTTTGTCTGAACTACGACTGACTTTGGGAATATGTACGCAACTCTCATGGATGCGGTCACAACTTTTTCCAAATTTCTAATTCGATAATCTTTTCTAAAATCAAATCTTCTTTTCAAGTCTATTTTCAAAATTAAATTCTTTTCTTGCACTTACATATCATGCATCATGTCAAATCTTTTTTCAAAATTCTTTTCAAAGTGGATAGTATTGGATAATGGATAATTGAAGATTCTAAATAAATGAACCTAGGGTGAATAAACATGTAGGTACCGCAAGGGCGGGAGGTGACCTAACTCACCTCAATCAAGTTAGGTGGCGACTCCAAATCTTTTCCAAAGGCCCTTATTCAAAATTAATTTCTAATTTAAATCTAGTCGCACTCGTCCTTCTAGAAGGATGGGTTCTAATGAGAAGGTACCGTGTCTTTTCCACTTGTGTATATTTTTCTCGACTGCATAAAATCGAGGCGCGACAGCTGGCGACTCCACTGGGGACGCTTAGAGGGTTAGGCCATTATCATGTCTTTTCACCATCCACTCATCTAGAATCTTCAATTAACTTATCCAATTCTATCCACTTCAAATGTTTCAAACTTAAACTTTTCAAAGCTGTTTTCAAAAACATGTCATTGTTTGCATTCAATTACATTCAATCATTCTATCTTGTATTAAGTTTGTTATTCAAGTACTGATTTTTGCATCTTTATTATTGTAGGTGGACCTTTTGTTCACATTTTTATTTTTTTTCATATTAACTGCTATGTATGTCATGAATGAATAGAATGAAATGGATATGATGGATGAGAGTTGTTGGGCGCTTTCCTCTGTTTTTCAAAAATTCCACACATACACTACGTTGTGCACTTGTATTCTTTACCTGGTTGCATCCCTTCTAGCTAGAAGGGGGAACAGTATATTGGTTGTGGACGGATGCTGTGTCAGTTTCTTAGCCTACAGCTTCTTAATGGTTCTTTTGCTCGGATCACCAACCTATAATGGCACCATCTCTGGGAGTGGGCCTAGGTTTGAAGATCTAGGAACCGAGCCTTCTTAGAAAGCATTAGTAAACCTTCAACCTCATGCTCATGTATAAACCATGCATAGCTGAAGCTTTGCCAGACTTAAGACACGCCCGTCTATTTCAAAACTATGGAGGAAAAGGCGACTCTTTTACTTTCCTTTATCCTTGTCTAAATTCCTGCTATTATAATGTTTGTATAAATGCTCATGCATGCATATTTACTTTACAATTGCATTCTCTCTCTCTTTACTCTTAGCATACATGCTTATGCATTTATTACTCCATGTCAAGACAAGAGTTTCAAAGTAACCCAAGTTACTGCATTTTCATGCATATGATCAACCCATAGAGAGTGACACCAAGATCACTCTCCCTTCTACAAAACCTACCAAAAGCCTAAGGGTTCCCATGTAGCCCTAAGGACTTAGGGCACGCATTTCAACTCATTCCATAAAGAGGGCCCCCAATCCCTCTATGCTTATGGAGATAGGGTTACCAAGAAGACAAGGGGCAATCAAATAGCAAGTTCTCTCAATGACCTTGACATCAAACTCAAAGAAGGCAAATCCGAAGACTCAAGAGTAGTTTAGGGTCTCAAATGTAAAAGTAGATAGGTGGAAGTCCCCAAAGGAAAATGTCCCCTTCCCCCTATTAAAATGTACTTTGATTCTCTTGTATTTTAAATTCAAAATTCAATGTACTCCTCTACTTTTTGTAAATGAATGAATGAATGAATGTCCCCACTCGACGGTAAGATATCTGCATATTGGGGTAAACCCTTATCTCTAAAAAGTGAGTCAAATCCATCATGATTAGTCTCCCTTTTAAGAAGGGACCTCTAAGGCATGCATTGCATAAAGCTCTCTAAGTATCAAAGACTAACTTGTGACTTGTGTCTTTTCTTTTCTTTCTTTTTCTTTTACAGAGACCACACCATAGAAAGCCAGCATTACTTCTAAGAAGGATCGACACCCACCTAGAGACCCGATCATTACTTGACAAAGAGCTATACTAATGGCTGCCAATCCTGATGAGTCATCTTTAGTCTCTCAAGAGGAGGTTAATGAAATGAAAATCAAGATCAATGAGACGTTTAAGCTCATCCAAACCATGACTATGAGAGAAGTTGCTCTGGCCCCATCATCATCCATTATTTTTCCTAAAGACTCTGAACCTGCTAACCCAAGGGTTGTGCTACAATCTGATGCTACGGGAAAAAACAAGGAGGATCCCAAGAGGGCCAATACTGAAGAAGAGGATACCATACTACTCTCGTCTGTTGTGAAAAGAACCTCCCTTGATCCTTTCAGTCTAAAAATTCAAGGGTTGAAAGACTCGTTGTGAAGTCTTTATAGCCATGATGCCTTTGGGCTTACATCCTATGACAAGCTGTGTTCCTTCCTAGGCCATCCAAGACCTACTAAGTTCAAAATGCCTGACTTTTAGAAATATGATGGCACTGGTAATCCTATTGCCCACCTTCGCCTTTATGCTGGGGCATTAAGTGATCATGGCAATGATCCAAAACTCCTTATGCAATTGTTCCAACATAGTCACACTGGAGCAGCATTACAATGGTTTGCTTGACTTGACTTGAGGAAGATCAAAACTTGGATCAAGCTGGTCAATGCATTTAAAGCCCAATACCGCCACAACACAGACCTCACTTTTGATAGGTGGTCTTTGATGACGATGTGTAAAGGAGAAAAAGAAAGCTTCAAACATTATGCCCTTAGGTGGAGAGAAGCAGCTGCACAAGTCAATCCCCTGCTGGAAGAGGAGCATGTGCAACTATTCGTACACACTTTCCAAGGCATATACTACGAAAAGCTCTGCACTAGCGTGGGAAAAAGCTTCTCCGTGCTCATTATACAAGAGGAAATAATAGAAAATGGTCTCAAGATAGGGAAGATTACTGATCCCTATGCAAAAACCAAAGAAAGTTCTGCCAACATAGCCAAAAAGGTGGCTACTATAAGGGGGTAATCAAGAAGGAGAGCGAGATGTATGTTATCTTGCCCATTTAACCACCCCAATACCATCCCCCACCTTAGGCTCACCCTGTCTTACCCATGCTGACTCTAACCATGCTTGCACAAGCACCCAACTTTGGCCCTGCTAGGGCATGACCTAACTTTAATAGGCCGGCTTGACGCTTCCATAACTTTGATACCTTAGCATACCCCCAAATTAAGGCCTACCATAACCTGCTAAAGAAAAACATACTAAAACCCATATTGGCCTATCCATTGTGAAGCCCTTTACCTCCAACCTTTAATGACGCTCTCACTTGCAAGTATCATTTCGGCTGCTAAGGGCATGACACCGAAAGCTGCTTCTCCCTCAAACAAAAAATTCAAGATCTGATAGACAATAAGACCATTGACCTACAACCGGTGAACCCTACTCCTACCCCTAATGTAACCACAAATTCTCTGCTGGACCATACAGTTAACGCGATACTAGAGGAAATAGAGGAGGACGGTGAACTGGATGTGATCACGATCGAAAATTATGATGGAGATTGGGAGATTGATGAAGAAAGCGATTGGGAAGAAGAATGCCCACCATGCCCGATCTATCTTTATAATCCCAATGAAGTACATAATCCTACAAACTGGCCGATTGAGGAGCCAATACTTGTGGAAGAGGACTCTGCCGAAGACATGGTCGTTGATGGTTAGGGTGATGAGTTTCTACACCCTAGGTATGCCGCAATTGAGCCCCATCTATTGGAGAACCCTTGGCCCGCGACTGAGTTCAACTACAAGGACATGGGCTGGGAACTGAAAGAGCCAAAAGCATTGGCAGAGCCATTCGAACTGGAGGGAGGCAACCTAGCCAACCTGTTTGGTAGAGAAACTAAAGAGACAACAAAAGGAACTAAGGGGGACAATGAAACTAATAACTGCATAATCACTGTCAACACACCTGGAGCCCTAGAAGAAGTCTTCGCCTATCTTGCCTTAGTTGGGGATCGCAATGATAGATGGAGCGTTAAAAATGTGGTTATTGTCCCAAAACCATATTGAAAGGGATTTTCTACAAAAGCGTACAAGAGAGGGGTGCTTTCACCTACTTTCTTTCAATCCCTTTTATTTTCATCTTTAAATTGATGTTTACATTTCCATTTTGCTAAATAACTCTATGCTTTTCACCACAATTATAAAAAAATATAGTTTTTCATTCAAATGCTATTGTCTCATATTCTTGTAAATATTGAATGCTTCCTAAACAAGGGTTGCGTTCTATCTTATGGAGGACCTGACTTGAAGGGTGTGATAGCATGATTTAATCACTTGCCAAATGATCAATTTTTTGAAAAAAGAGGATAAGGATGAGTGAGGAGGAAACTACCCAAAAGCATCACTTACAAGACACCGAAGGTAAGCAACGGGTGGCCAAACTATGAAAAGGAAGGGGAGTCATGTTTCATTTTCCATGAAAAAAATGTATATCCCTTTGCTTAACCCACTAGTGTCTCGTGGGAAGTAAAATATTTCTTGTCAACCTCGATCCAATACCATCCCCCCACATTGGGGCCTACAGATAACTGAGGACTTAACAAAGAATGTCATTCATCTTCTATTAAGTTGAAGCAACGTGAAGGCTCTATACATCAAGCAATTTGGTTCAAAATCAAGAGGGGCCCTCATTTCATTTCACATACAGTCAAAAGCAACCCTTTTCAAATCCTTTGGGACAGTTATATTTTTTTCAAAGAAACCCCAACCTAGAGATCACCGCCCATAATAGCTTAGAACGAAACACTGAGGAAAAAAAATCTAAAAGAAAGAAAGTTGTAGAAGAATCCACCTCACAAAAGGAAAAAAAAAAGAGAAGAGAGAAAGCAAAAAGAAGGAATTATCAAAGGGCAAGCTGCCCTTTTAAAAAAAAATTGATGAGACTCATTTCATGCCATCTTGAAGAGCATATAGCAAAGGCGAGAAGAAAAAATCTAAAGGTGATCCTAGGCAATAAAGAAGCCTAGTAGAAGTAATAGATTTGAGCCTTTACCTCTTCTTGCAAAAACTCGAAACCATGGCCTACATTACCACCCTATTAAAGTCTACTCTGATTGAAAACAGATTGTTTGATCTAAATGACCTAGATGTGTTGCCGAGGCTGAAGAGGGATGTTAGGGAGCCAAACCCTGTCGAAAGAACAACCAAGGATGGTATGGATCTAAACCCTGTCGAAAGCAATATCAAATTTGAGTCTGCATATACTGTTGTTTTAAAACCCCATAACTTAGCTTGCATTACGGTCCTAAAACAAAGCCTCCTTAGATTGAAAGAGTATCTGCTCATCGCTCTACCAAAGATCCGGAGAGTCGTTGCCAAAGCCTTGAGAGTTAAAAGTTCAAGCCAAATGATCCCATACACTAACCCAAAATAGAATGTTGGAGTTGATCATAAGGATGAGAAAGGTACAAAATGCTATCATTTGGCCAAGGTAGGGTTGAGTCAAAAGAGAGGCCAAACCACCCTTGGAAAGGAAGTAGTTGCCATTTCAAGGATGCAGAGCTTACCAGCACCCCCTTCATTTCTATTAACTGTCGTGTTCCTCACATGTGCAAGCATTTTTTATAAAAATTTTGGCATGAGTTTCGCATACATAAAACATAGCTCCTTGTATAAACAGAAGTCACCAATGCAGTTTAATATCGTCTTTAAAATATACAATAGACATACATCATCATCATTATCCTTGTATATGTATCTATCCATATGCCTACCTATGTAAATCATAAACATCCACCCTTGCTCATATACTAATACATACATCTGACTATCTGAATCATAAATATCCATTTTGTTCAAAAATTACAAAATACACTGTCTAACAAAACAAATGAATATCTAGGGCATGGTACAGAAGAGAAGCTAGGCCTGTAGCAAGGGGCACCCATCAGAGATCAAAGTCAATGTTCGGATCAAAATCTCTGAAACCTGGCTTACGAGGAGGCGGTCGACTACTCGAAGCACCCGCATCCTATAAAGAGGGAAGAATCTGAATCAGCAAAGCACATGAATAACTAAACAATGCCAGAACAAAAAGAGAGGGAAAGGACAACATACCCTGTTGCCTCCCATCTGAGCTAACTGCGCGGTCAAAGTAGCTACCTCGGCTTAGAACTAGTCCCTCTCCATCTGGAATTGGTCTCTCTTAGTCTGGTATCGGTCCTTTTGATCCCTCATGACAGTGAATTCGGCCTGGGGCACATATCCTTCTGCTCAATGCCACAAGTCAACCACCTCTTGGCCAACGGCGTAACCTCTGACCACCACTTCAAATTGAGTGAAGGCCCCTACAGAGTGAGCCCTAAAATATATGGCGTAATCAGTCTCTAGAGGAAGCAAAAAACCAGCACCCTACTGATGCTTCTGGTACGAAATAAGAATCCCCTCGACCGAAGCTCTAAACATGTATTTAGGAGGATCCCCAGCCGACCAGAAATCATCATGGAACTGGCGCTAATGTCGGTCACCTAGATAAGACTCCCAAGATTCACCTTAATCAAGTTAGGTGGCGACTCTAAATCTTTTTCAAAAGCCCTTATTCAAAATCAATTTCTAATTTAAACCTAGTCGCATTTGTCCTTCTAAGAGGATGAGTTCTAACGAGAGAATACCGTGTTTTTCCTACTTGTGCATATTTTCCTCGAGTGCAAAAAATCAGGGCGCGACATAAGGGGATCCTAATCCTCTCATGGTTAAGGTCTCTAAAGGAAGTGACATATTGATTGAAACAATCAAGTTTCATATTAGGGTTCCAAACCCTAAGTGTTTTAAAAAAATCTCTTTAAAAACTGGTGCTAAAAAATCACCTCCTTAATGCAATCTTGGTCATTTAATGATGAAGGCTTCCTAAGGAAAGTGATAAATCTAGTAGAGTTCTATAACCCTACAGTTTTCAAAATTCCAAGGGAAGTTTCTAGCTTCTTTTCTAAAAATATTTTCAAAATACATAACCTTAACGACGTTTAGTTTCTTTATAGCTAATCACTCAAGGGTGATGAGATATTCAACATACCTTTCATAAGGTATATAAAATTTTTTCAAAGATAAGTTCACAAGAGCTTTTACCCTTTTTCAAAAGTCTAAATCACATTTTCAAAATCTTTTAATCAAACTTTCAACACTCCCTTGAATTGTTTCAAAAACATTTCCAAAACTCCCTTGAGTTGATTCAAAACTTTTTGAAACTCTCTTGAGCTACTTGAAAAACATTTCAAAAACATTCCAAGTTCTATTTCAAAGGCACATTAAAAAATCTCCAAAGTCTTAGTCAAAGTCAAAACTCTTTTGACTTCAAGTTTTAAAAACCTTCTAAGACTCCCTTGAGTTCATATTCCAAATCGTGCTCTTGCACGAACTACAGATGACCTGATTCTCGTAAAATAAGATACGTAAGCAACTTTCATAGGTGCGGTCATAACCTTTATTTCAAGTCAAATGTCTTTTTTCAAAATTCTCTTTCAACCCGAATCACTGTTTAAAATCAAACTACAACACTTCCAATTTTTTCAAAAATCTTTCCAAAAGCATGCATTATGCATCATTCATCCCAAATGCCAAGACCAAACCCCGTTTTCAAAAATTTTAAAGTGGATATAAAGCGGACATTAAATAACCAGTGATTTAAGTAAGTGAATTACGGGTGAATAGACATGTAGGTATCGAAAGAGCAGGGTAGGGTGATGATCTTAGGATATCTTCCCTACACGTGACCAGCCCTTAAACCATAGATTTCTATTCCGAAGACCAAACTCGGAGTCACATTTTCAGAAAGGCTTTAAAATATTTTAAAAAAGGTTGCTAAAAATCTCTTTTCTAAAAACCTTCTTAAGAAAGCACTTTCAAAATATTTTTGAAAAACCTAAGTTTAGTCTTTAGATTATACTTAGTTTTATGTGACTCAGTATATCTTTAATTATGTTAGATGGTGACTCCAAATTTTTTCAAAAAGTCCTTAGTCAATTTAAGTTTTCAAATTCTCACACTTGGCCTCTCACGGAAGGATGAGTTCTAACAGAGAGAGTATAGGGTTTTTTTTGAGTCAAGAAGGCTTGGTGTAAAAATCAAGGCGCGATAGCTGGCGACTCCGCTAGGCACTACTTAGAGGGTTAGGCCCATGTCATGTATCTTTACCTTTTGTTCACCTAGAATCTCCGATTAATTTGTCTAGTTTTATCCACTTCGTCTTCAAAATTTTTCAAAAATCATAAGTTTGCAAAATCAAACATTACTTTTCCAAAACGTTTTCAAAAAGTGTCATAACTTTCATTAATTTTCTATATTCATGCTTTTGAATTGATTTCCGTATTCATGCTCTTGCATTGATCATCCGTTTTATCTTGCTTTGAGTTTGTCGAAAAGTACTAACTCTTTGCTTTTCTTTGATAGGTGAACCATTGTTCACATTTACTTTATGCCATGTGAATGCTTTAACTACCATGAATGCATGAATGCTACAAGATGGATTAAATGTGTGGATAGGCTCTTTCCTCTAATTTAAAAAATTCGACTCATACAAGGCGCGAATCACAAAGCATTTGCATACATTTTTGTATATTACCCGTTACTACCTTCTAGTTAAAAAGGGGAATAGTAGAGTGGCTGTACCTGGATACAGTGTCTGTTTCCAACCTGACAACCTATCGATAGTTTCCTTACTTGAATCACCAACCAAAGATGGGGTTTATCCTTTTGGGGTTAGATGCTAGAGGTCTGAAGATTCGAGAATCGGGATTTTTAGGATGCTTTAGTTAACCATAACCTAATGCTACACATTTCATCCCATGCATAGCCGAACCTCTGTCGAAATTAAGACGCGGGTTAATTTAAAAAACCAAGGAGGAAAGGGCGACTGGCTTTACATTTTCCTATTCCTGTCTCTAAACTACTTAATTTACTATTGTTATACTGTCCATGCATTGGTATCCATTCTATGACACGAATCCCAAAGTAATTCAAAGTCATTGCATTTTCATACATGTGTTCAAACCAAGAGAGAATGGTTCAAGACCAATCTCAACCAAAAACCTACCTAAACTCCTAAGGGTTTCCATAACCCTAAGGGTTCATAGCATGTATACAAATGGCATCATTTCAAAGAGGGGCCCCTATCCCTCTCTGTTCATGGAGATAGGATTACGGAAAGGACAAGGGATAACCAATAAGCAAGGTCACTCAACGATCTACATTAAGAACAAAGAAGGCGGATCTGAAGACTCAAGAGTAGTTTGGGAATCCAATGTATAGATGATAGGCCAAAGTTCCGATGAAAAAAGTTTCCCTTTCCCCTTTCGATGTACTTACATTTCATGTACAAAAAGCAATTCAAAAATAATAAAATTGTTATCCTTTTATCTTTCTTGAATGAATGTATGTATGCATGTATGAACGAATGAATGTAACAGATCACAGGTATGGTACTGCATGCAGGGATAAGACCCTATCTCCAAGAAATGAACAAATCATCATGCTTTGCCTCCCCGAAATGCAAGAGCACCCTTGAGGCTTATATTACATAAAATTTTCAATCCAAAGGTGTTAACTTCTCCTTTTTTGTTTCTTGTTTTGTACTTTTTCTTTATCTTCTCCCTCATTTCCAAAGACTGAGAAAACCAAAGGTTGCAGCAAGGTTAAAAAGGGGGGTTTTCTAGATTGCTTACTGCCATTATACGGCTCACATATTTACTGTTATTCTATTCAGCCATCGATATCCATTTCAAGACAAGAGTGCTAAGAAACATGAGATATTGCATTCTCATACATTCAATTTGCATTCTCATACATTCAATCAACTATAGAGAGAAAGGAACAAATCCAATCTTGTGCTAATCTCGTGCTAATCAAGCCTACCTAAGACTCATGGCATATATGGAATCACATATCAAGAGAGGCCCAAATCTCTCTCTATCCATGCAGGTAAGATTGCCAATAAAAGGAAGCATTAACCGGCCCATGCTGACAAAGAAGCCACGAAGATCAAGCAAATCGCGCCCTTTCAAGAGCTCAAGAGTAGCTTAGGAAGAGCATATTCCTACTCCCTTCAATCCCTTGTAGAAATAGGCAGAAAGTCTTATGAAAAATTTTCCCCCATTCCTTGATGCGTATTGAAAATCTATGAACAAAAATGATCAAAGTAAATGAGATCCTTCTTTTACATTCTTCCCTTGAATGACTAAATGGATGAATATCATAGGAACATGTATTTTATTACATACAGGGGCAAAATTCTATCTCCAAAATAGACTCAGCATCATGCCTAGAGTCCCTAAAAAAGGGACCATTGTAGGACATTCATTGTATAAAACTTTTAAATCCATATACTAACTTCATTTTTGTTTTTTTTTGTTTTTTGACCTTCATTCCCTCTCTTACCTTGAAAAAATAAGAGAAGTTTCTTTTTCACTTTTCTAGGTTCAAGAACATAACCAAACCTATAAGGGAGCCTTTAGCATCCCACCCAATCCACAAATCATGTAAGGACAAGCCCAGTTATTAGAAGAGGCCTAACCTACATTGAAGAGTAAGAGGTATTGACTATTTATTGGCAAAGTGCTATCTTTTAGTAATAACCTTTGCAGATCATCATTTCCATGCATTGACACATCAGAACTCTCCAGCTTCCAAGCTTTCGAATGCATATCAACCGTCCAAAAAGATTTAGCCCATTCCAGTCACTTGACAATTAAGAAAATGGTAGCCAGCTACCTCAACAGCAGAGGGTACCAACCTAGGAAAGGACTAGGCGCACAACTACAGGGTAATCCTTCTCTGAAAGAATTCTATGGTCAATGCCATACTCATGGACAGGGATATTGGCCCCCTCTAAAGGAGAGTAAGGCAAAAAGAATTGACTCGAACTCCAACCATTAAGCAGTATATAACAAATCAGCAAACTATCATTCCAACCCCGATCATTGACTGGAGATCAGTTCAAATATCAGAAAAATCACGATCAAACTTGAGGATGTCTCAGTCCTGAACACTGATCCTCCTGCATCATCTCACCTTACCTAAGGTTCCATTAATCCATCAACATCAGATAAGAAGTTGGTCAATTGGACCCACCTATCATTTTTGCAGACCTTGAAGGCCTTGGTAAAGCCTATATGAGGGACCCCTTGATATTATCCTATTAAAGTATCATGGTAAATATCAAGTAAATAACAGGCTAATTTGAAATAAAAGACTTTTGACATGAAATGCTTTATTTGTCATGCTAAAATCATTTTCCAATAAAAATAAAAATTTGTAGGGTATTTAAACCGTGGCATCTTTTGACCCTAAAGACTTTTAGACGTCCTTTGTAGATTGGATTTGACCTCCCTGAGTCCATCATCACAAATAATGCAAGCAACCTCAACAATGGTATGATGGTAAAGTTTTGCCAAACCTTTAACATCAATCACCACAACTCAGTAGCCTACCATCCACAAATAAATGGAGCCATTGAAGTAGCAGAACAAAAATGTTAAGAGAATCCTTCGCAAAACAATTGACAACCATAAGGATTGGCATGAACAGCTATAATTTTGCATTGATGGCATACATAACTTTAGTCAGAGTCTCAATTGGGGCAACACCATCCTCATTGGTCTATAGCAATGAGGCAACTCTACGAGTCAAAGTAAAATCTCCTATCTCTAAATCCTCACAAAAACTCAACTCATTGAAGCAGATTGGATTAAAGACCGGTATGAACAACTTTGCCTCCTAGACCAAAAGAGCATGGCAGCCATCAGCCATGCCCAGTGCTATAAAAAATATATCACCAAATCTTTTAATAGAAAAGTCAAGCCCCATTAGTTTAGGTAAGGAGACCTTGTTCTTAAAAAGATACTTCTAACCCAGCAAAAAGCCAAAGGCAAGTTCGCGACCCCCACTATGAAGGCCCATTCCTAGTTCGTAAAGTCATGATAGGAGGAGAATTGATCATAGCAGAGGTAGAAACAAAAATTTTCCCAACACCCATCAACTTAGGTTTGGTAAAGCACTACTATGTGTAATTAGAAACTCTGACAGAGCAATGACAACAATGATTAAAAGGAAGAAAGGCCATCATTTCTACTATCCTTTCAGAAAAATAAAAGCATCCCCTTGTCAAGTCTAGTCTAGCCGGTTACATTCCTTCAAAAACTAACGTAGTGATCATTGCCCACAATGGGTTAAAGTGGAGCAAAGAAAGTAGATTAGGTCAAAGGATACAGAGAGAAGGGAAGAGAGAAAAGACAAAAGAAGAGAAAGAAAATCCAGAGAGAGAGAGAGAGAATATGTTTAAATCCAAAGACAAAGGGAATAAAAAGGGGGAGAGTGAAAGCTTATAAAAAGTAGGGGATAGAGTGAGTAGCAATGAGAAAGAAAAAAAAAGGAAAGTCAAGTTGTCAAAGGTAATCATAGGTCCTAAGAAGGCAAGTAAAAGCAAAATGTTTTGATCCTTTATCCCTTCCTTTCAAATACCCTATATCCTAGCCCACATTATAGTATAAAAATAAAGACTTTTTAGATTGGTTATTGTTATCATTGCTCTTCGAAGAAAGACGATTATACTAGAAAATGTTCTATTAAGCAAAATGGGTTCTAAGAAGACAACTTGTATCTTGACTTAACTTTAAGCTCAATACTCCTTTGACAAAAGCAATAGTCTCTAACCAAAATAGCAACAACTTCAGTTAGCAACAACTTTTATCATCAATCATTCTTTCAAACTTAAGCACTTAGCATTCCTGTTCTCATTCAACATAGAATAATTTTTATCAGCATCAATGAGAGAAATCAAAAGAAAAAGCATGGCCTGAAGACACAGCGAAAGCTTTCCAGAGTTCTATAGGTAAAAGAATAGGGTCATGGCAAGATACAAAACTACCGACACAGTGACAATCTAAAAATGGGCGCTAATGTGTAAAAATGGTAGAACTGACATTGGTGAAAACCCGTAAGGTCACAGGTGGCAAAAATGGCTAAATGAAAAAAAACCAACTCTCTTGATCAACAATCCAAGCAATAGCAACAAGACAGTGTCAGCAAAGTGGTAAATCCTCTCATACCTCAACAATGGGTCAAGAGACGCCAACCTATAGAAAGCCTACATTGGTAATAAATTTCTAAACTCAGCATGACAAAGCAATGATAATGAATATCATAAGTCATTGTTAGTACCCCATTTTTGCCCGCTAGGCAATCTCCAGTCCAAATTAATCCTACAGTCAAACGTCATAATACTATCAAGCCCAAATCGACTTTTTAAAACTCAAGTCAAGACAATTAGTTGCTTTTCGGCCTCGCAAGGCCCAATTGAAGCCAAAAGACTAAAATTCCCTTAGGCACTCCAGCTAGCTTCTCGAGACCAGGCGGTCTTCGGAACTATCGCCAACACCATGGCACGCTTTTTAAAGAAAAGAAATACCTTTGAAAACCAACTCATCACCACTGTCAAAGTGATAAAAACATTGACAAACTTTAAACAGTTCACTTTTGGCACCTGTTAGCCTGCCATCCAATAGTTTCCTAAGATCAGGCAATCTCTAGAACTAATACCAAAATTGTCAGAGTGGCGAAAGCACTCACAAACCATCAACCTACCGAAGTTGCGAGAAATCACTCACAAATAGGTCGACACAGGTGCGCCGCTAAACAACCTAGTGTCATAGGACTAAAAGCCCCCTTTGGCCGTGTCACGTTTTTAAAAAAAAAAGGGAGACTTTCGAAAATCAACTTGTTACAATTATTGGAGTGACGAAAACACTCGTAAACCCAGGTCGACATCGAGCCTACTAGCCCGACATGGTAAAAAATGACCAAATTGCCCCTTGTCCATTCCGGCATGTCTTTGAGAAAGTACTAGGTCCTCAATGTAAGCACCCCATTTTTGGCCGCTCGGCTATCTCCGGTCCGTCCGGACTTATATTTAAACCAACACAAGCACATTCAAGTCCAAATCAATTTTTCAGACTCAATCTAATCAATCAACCGCTTCGCTGACCTATCAGGCCCAATAGAGGCAAAATGACCAAAATGCCATTGTGACGTTGCTCGGTCCTATTCTAATTGGTACGTCTTCCTAGAGACAGTAAGTGCCCATTTCAATATCAAATTCAATTTCAATTCCAATTTCAACTCAGATCAAATTTGGCACGCTTTTTGAGAAAGTTAATTCCTTTAGTGGTAAGACCATCCAATCTGGGACATTTTTCGAGAGAACTCTTCGGAATGGTAAGTCTCTTCAAACCCGTCGACCGGGATAAAACCCAAGTCACTAAGATGGTAGAACGGTTCACCTTTGGTGCTTGCTAGCCCGCCAATGAAGAATGTTCGTTATTTAGCACGTCTTTCGAGAAAGTTGATTCCTCAGACGATAAGTTCACTTAGCAGCTTCTCGAGATCAGGCAGTCTCTAGAATGAATGCGAACTGTCAGAGTGGCAGAAACACTCACAAATATCACAATCGTCAGAATGGCAAAAACACTCACAAACAGGTGGACAACGAGAATTGCCAACAAACCCCCTTCGTCATGGGACTGAACTCGCTTGTTGGCCGTGACTCGTTTACCAAAGGATGAGATACCTTGGGAAACCAACTCATCATAGATCGTCAGAGTGATGAAAATACTCAAAACCTAGGTCAACACCAGTGCCTGCTAGCCTACTCTGGTAAAAAATGACCAAACTGCCTCTTGGGCCTTTTTGGCATGCTTCTCGAGAAAGTGCCTAAGTTCTTAGAGCAGTAAGTCCACCTTTTCAAGGTTGTCCCAAAGACGATCCAGCATGTTCAAGTGCCTTCCAATCGGTTCTGGACTAATTTTGAGAGCATCTGGTTAAAATGACCATTTTGCCATTAGGCATCCGTGCCCCTTCGGGAACCACACTGGCTCTAGGTATCAAATGATTTACATCCCGAGGATGCTTCTAATAGTATTCTCAATCTTCTAATAGCTTTTCGAAACATTCCGAGTCCATTCTGGTGAACCCAATACAAAATAACTGTTTTGCACCTAGTGAGCCGGTCGCCTTATTCAACCACACTGGCTCTGGGTATCAAACCAGTAGCCTTCCGAAACATTCTAAATAATGTTCCTTACCTTTAAGTCCTCTCTTGGGACATTCAAAGTCCATTCCAGTGGTTTCCCAGTCTAGTTGACCGTTTTGCCCCTAAGGGCTCGATCGACTACTTCAACAATCTTGACATTGTTTTTTAAAACCATTATCCTCAGGACACTATTTCATGGGTTTCTACCCATTTTTGGCCTTCTGGACCATTCTCGGCTCCTAGAATATTTTCGAACCTTCTAGAGTCACTCCTAGTGAAGCTAAGCCAAAAATTGCATGGTAGTCACTAATACAGGCGCCCAAATCTTTCGCCTTGCGTATCAAGGGTCGAAAGATACATTTTTTGCTGCCTTAAAATATTTCCTAAGTGGCTGGGTCCGCAAACTTAGTCCAAAAACTATACTTTTCAAAATACAAAGCTTGCAGCCTCTCCAAACCCTAGCTTTCTCTAGTCTCTTCAAACCTTAGCCTCTATACACTAAAACCCTAACACCCATACACTTTATACACTTAAACACCAGCCTTAGAGCAAGCCATTGAAGACTCAAGTGCTGGAAGTTCGAAGTTCTTGAAGCCCAAGCAAAGCAAAGCAAATAAAGCAAGCAAAACAAGAAGAAAACAAGGTATGCTTTCTCTTTATGTTTATGTACTACTCCCCTCTCTCTTCTTCCTCCTAACCTACTTGGGTTTTCTCCTATTTTAATCCCCTATCTTCTACCCCTCTTTCTTGTATGCTTGAAACAAGGGATTCCCTAATTCATATGTAAGAAGGACTGTTGAAAGTCACCGTGTCAGGGCTTTCTTCTGGTTCAACCTTAGACCGTGTGGATTCGGCCCCCTTGATTATGTGGTGAAGCCTAGCCTTATATGTTCACTACCTTACTTGCATTATGCATATCATTCATTAAAAATTGTTTTCAAAACTTACATCAAAACTCTCTTTCAAACTTGCATTCAAAATCTTGTTTTCAAAATCACAATCTTAAAGTGATTCTAGCTATTCCATGGTTAGGGTTGCTTTAGGAAAGTGTTATATTTATTGTGACCATCAAGCTCCATATTTTGGGTGTAAACCCTAACTTGTTTTTATCAAAACCACGCTCTTAAGATGATGCTAGCCATTCCATGGTTAGGGTTGTTTTAGGAAAGTGTGATATTCAATATGATCTTTTTGGTCCATATTTCAAATCTATATTATTTTTCAAAACCACCAACTTGGAATGGTTCTAACCTTTTCATGGTGAGAATCAATTTAGGAAAGTCCATATTCAAGCCCCTTTTCAAAATTGCTTTTCAAACTTCTTGCCAAAAAATCTCTTCAAAAATCTACTTTTTAAAACCTTTTTTTTTAAATTCCTTTCAACAATCCACTTTCTAAAAACTCTCTTCAACCTTCCTCCATAAAAAGTCTCTTCAAAAGGTCTATTTTCTGAAAACTCTTTTTCTTGGAGTCCAAGTCAAACCTTAGGTTCCATGACTAGGAAACCCTAATTCTCTTTTCTAAAAACAAGACTTTCTTTTTTTTTTACACCAAATCATAGCTTTCCAAATCCTAGATTTCCAAAATTCAATCTTTCCAATTCCATGTCAAATCCAACCCTCTAGTTTAGGAAACTAAATCAAATCCTCCAATTTTAGAAACCAAATCTTTCTTAATTCAAACATTTCCAAATTCTAAATCTTTCCTAAATTCAAATCTTTCTAAATTCAAAACTTTCTTAAAATGAAACTTTCCTAATATGGCACTTTCCTAAAATAGAACTTTCCTATTTTGAAATTTTCCTAATTCAAAGATTTCCAAATCAAATCTTTCTTAAACCTTAAACTTTCTAAACTCTTTCAAATCAAATGATCAAGTCAAATCTTTCTAAATCAAATCAAATCTCTTTCTAAATCTTTCTTAAATTCAACTTTTCTAATTCAAACCTTTCCTAAATTCAACTCTCTAAAATCAAACTTTTCAAATCTAAATCAAATCCTTTCCAATTACATGCTCCAGCCCTAGGATACCTAAACCCTAGTTCAACCCTAACCCTAAAGTTGGGATGCTGCAACTCTTTTCTAAAACTCATTTTTAAACCAAGATGGTTTTCCAACTTCAATCTAAGTCAAAATGTTTTCAAAACTCATCTCCTTCTTTCCTAAATAAAGTCCAAGTTCTTCCTCCAAGTTCCATCTTTTCAAATCAAGGTCGATTTTAAGGTTGAATTTCAAATCAAATTTCAATTTCAAATCTTCTATTCCAAGTTCAAATCAAACTGTTTTTCAAATCAAACTCTTTTTGAATCAACCTTTTCATGTAAAGCTTTTTAAAAATCTCAAAGTGTTTATTTTCAATCGGACTCTTGTCCGAACTACGACTGACCTGATTCCTAAAAAGGGATACGTAGGCAACCTTCATGGGTGTGGTCACAACCTTTTTCAAGTTTCCAATTCCTTATTCTATTTGAAGTTTCTAATTCCAAAATTTATTTTCAAGTTTGCAATCTCAATTTCTAAAATCTTCTTTCAAATTTCAAATCAGGTCTTTTCAAAAATCAAAACCTTTTTCTCTTACTTGCATGTCATGCATTATATCAGTTTGCATTCTAAATGTTCTTTTCTAAAGTGGATATAATTGGACATTTATTAATCAAAGATTTCAAATGAGTGAACCTAGGGTGAATAGACATATAGGTACCATAAGAGCGGGGTAGGGTGATGGCTTAGTGAATCTTCTTTACATGTAACTAACCTCCAAACTTATATCACCGTTTTCAAAAACAAAAAATGGAGTTATTTTCAAAATGGGCTTAAATATTTCCAAAGGTTTCCAAATAATTTATTTTCTAAAAACCCTCCCTCGAGAAAATTTTCAAAATCTTTTTAAAACCTTAAGTGTAATCTTCGGATTGTAGGTAACCTAACTCACATCAATCAAGTTAGGTGGCCACTGCAAATTTTTTTTCAAAAGCCCTTATTTAAAATCAATTTCCAATTCAAGCATAGTCGCACTCGTCCTTCTAGGAGGATGAGTTCTAACGAGAGAGTATTGTATTTTTCTCACTTGTATATGTCTTTCTTGAGTGCAAAAAATTAGGGTGAGACACTTAAGACAGCATGCACACCCTTCAAAGACTGTCCATGGACAGTCTAGCATGTTCAATATGCCCTTTCAATTGATTCTGAGCCAAATCTAGTGATACTCGATCAAAATGATCAAATTGCCCACAGGGCACTCCAGCACGTTTTTGAGAAAGTACTAAGTCCTCGAGACGGTTAGTCCACATTCCAAGACTATTTTTAGACAGTCCGGCATGTTCAATATGACCATTCAAACGAACTCCGATTCTATTCTGATCAGCCCTGGTCAAAATTACCATTTTGTCCTTGGGCACTCTATCATGTCTTTCGAGAAAGTACCAATCTCTCGAGATGATAAGGACACCTTCTCAAACTGTCTCTAGATAGTTCAACATTTTCAATATGTCATTCAAACCAATCCAAGTCTCCTTTCGATCAAAACGACCATTTTACCCCTAGCACAGGTCCTGATGCCTAGTGGACCTTCAAGGTGAAAAATTGCCCCTAACTGTCTCTAGGTAGTTTGGCACGTTCAAAATACCATTTGAATTCAGTTCGGTCCAATTTTAGTGACTTTTGGTAAAAATGACCATTTTACCCCTTGGCGCCATTACTTGTCTTTAATAGAATAATTCACTCCCTAAAGGTAAAAATGTCAAAAATCTCAATTTAGGACACTTGTCCTTTACCTAGAATTTTCCCATACTATTAGGGACACTTGTCATATATCTAGACTTATCTTTGGGGCCAAGATATCTTTTGGGACACTAGTCCATATCTAAGCCTTTCTTTATACAATATAGGACACTTATCATATATCTATAGTTATCTTTGTGGCCAAGATATCTTTTGGGACACTTGTCCATATTTAGGCATTTCCTTGTCCTTTTTGTGACACTTGTCATACATCTAGCACCATGTTTTCCTATAAATTGAAACCTCCACTCTCCATTCTAGGGAGCATTTTTTATATACAAGGAAGCTATGCCAAAATTGCTCTAGAAATTTTACTTAGTCATTTCCCCAAACAAAAACCCTAGCCTCCAACCATTTCTTCAAATCTTGAAGTGACTTCATCAACTATGAAGGAGAAGAAGAGAAGCCATGGAAGCTAAAGATTGAAGACAAAGGTAAAGCCATTTTATGATTTCAAGCTCCCCCCACTTTCTCTCCTCTCTTGAAGCTCACTTGAGTTTTTCTCCTTTTTAAACCCCATTTTTAAGCCCCTCTTCTTGTGTGCTTGAACAAGAGGGCTCTTAGGCCATACTTGGAGGAGCGTTTGTGAGAATCACTAATTGGGGAACCTCTCACAAGCCTACTTGAGCATAGTATGGCCCTTAGAGCCCCTTGCAATATGGAGTGGCCTAACCTTGCATATTCATGACCCTTTGCATATTAGTTGTTATAATGTTCATGTATTGCTTGCCATGACTTTATTTTTATGTTTCAAACCTTTTTAAAAACTACTACAAGCTTCATTTTCATGAGTTCTTCAAAGTTCATGTTCAAAATGATTTTCAAAAAGTGCCTCTAAGTTGGAGTTAAAATGATTTTCAAAAAGTGCCTATAGTTTTCCAAGTTTAGAAAGCTCTCCAATAAACCCTAATGTCTACTTTGTGTCATTGCATTTTCAATCACTTGAGTTGCATAAAAATGGTTACTCTCTTGAAAAAGTCTTTAAAATCTCTACTCTCTTAAATTTTCATTAAAAAGTTATTTCCAAAACTTTCTACCCTATGTTGATTTTTAAAGTTTTACTCTCTTGACGTTTGAGGTTGTAATGGTCCCTATAGAGCTCTCTCTTGAGAAGTTTTCCTTAAAATCAACCGTATGAACCCTTGTTCATTTAAATGGTTTTCATTTTGCTAAAATGGTTTTCTAAAACAACCATCTCTTAAAGAGGTTTTCAAAATCTTCACCCACTTGAATTTTCATTAAAATGGTTTCAAACCCCTTCTTCAATATTAATTTTCAAAAGTTTTGCTCCCTTAAGTTTGTGGTTGAAATGGTACCAAGGCAACCTTCTTTGGGCTGGTTTCCAAAAATCTATCATATGAACCCTATACTTACTTGAGTGGTTTTGTAAAAATGATTTTTAAAATTTACAACATTCTTGAGTTGGTTTTCCAAAATGGTTTCGTATGAAATGATAAGTTTTTACATGAAATCATGATTTCCAAAAACCTCCTTTCAAGTTTCATGCATAATACCACATTTTCAAAACCACTAGGTCCAAACCCTAGTCCAAAATCCCTTTTCAAGACCACTAAGTTAAACCAACCTTGGGTGGCTACCTTAGGACATCTTCAAAACCTAGGTTTACCAAACCCTAGTTGTCCAACCCTAGTTTAACCTAACCCTAGGTCAAGTTAACCCTAGGTCACCCTAAACCTAGTTAGTTACTAGTTAACCAAACCTTAGGTTAACCTAACACTAGGTCACCTTAACCATGGTTACTTAAACTTCAAGGCTCCAATTCAAAGACCCTTTTCAAACTCTCTTTCAATTAAAAACCATTTTCATAGCATGCTTTCAAAAATCTTCCTACTCTCTTGAGTTTTCAAAAACCCTAAATCAAAAGTCTTTTTCAAGCACTTTCATAAATCACTCCAAATGTTTTCAAGAGCTCTCTTAAACTTGTCTTAACCCAAAATGGCTAGACACTTAACCTTTTTTAAAAATTATTTTTAAAATGCTTTGCAAAAACCCACTACCCTTAGGTGATCTTAACCCTCTCATGGTTAGGGTTTTCTAGAAAAAGTGATACATAAAATGAAACTTACATGGTTTATAGTAGGGTCCCAATACCCAAAGTATTTTCAAAAACCATTTTTAAAAATGATTTTTAAAGAGTTACATTCTTGAAGCAATCTTAGACCCTCTATCATTAAGATTGCTCAAAAAAATGTGAGGCATTCAATTAGGGCCACTTCAACCCTAAAATTTCCAATACCCTAAAGGAAGTTTCTAGCCCCCTTTTTTTTTTTTTTTCTAAAAATGTTTTCCAACTTCATAATCCTAAAAGAGTTTACCTTTTTAATAGCTAACCTCACAAAGGTGATGAAACATTCAACATACCTTTCATAAGGTATTTGAAAACTATTTTCAAAATCTTTTCAAAACAAATTCAAAAGAGTTTTTACCCTTCTCTCAATCCAAACTCCATTTTCAAAAATCCCTAATCAATTTTTTCAAAAACATTCCCAAAAGCTCTCTTGAGTTGTTTTAAAGATATTCCAAAACTTCCTTGAGTTGTTTTAAAAATATTTCAAAACTCTCTTGAGTTGTCTCAAAACTATTTTCAAAAACTCCCTTGAGTTGTTTAAAAAATTTCCAAAACTCTCTTGAGTCATTTCAAAAACATTTCAAAACTCTCAAGTTCCATTCCAAAAATACTTTCAAAACCCTCCAAGTTTCAAGTCCAAGTCAAAACTTTCTTGAGTTCAAGTTTCAAAAACCTTCTAAGACTCCATGAGTCCATTTTCAATTGGGGCCTTGCTCGAATTACGAATGACCTGATTCTTGTCAAATGAGATACGTAGGCAACCTTCAAATAGGTGCGGTCATAACCATGTTTTCAAGTCAAATACCCTTTCCAAAAATGTTTAACTCTCTTTTCAAAATCAAATTCCAATCCCTTTTCAAATCCTCCAAGATCTTTCCAAAACTTACATCACGTATTATTCATCCAAAAAGTGATGACTAAACCCTGTTTTCAAAAAAAACTTTTCTAAGTGGATAAAAGTGTATATTAATAACCAATGATTCAACTAAGTGAACTAACGGTGAATAGACATGTAGGTACCGAAACGGCGGGGTAGGTTGATGATATTAGGATATCTTCCCTACACGTAATCAACTGTCGGACCATAGATTTCTCTTTCAAAGATGAAAATTGAAGTCACGTTTTCCAAAAGAGCTTTAAAAATATTTTCAAAGGTTGTTAAAGAAAATCTGTTCTAAAAACCTTATTAAGAAGGACATTTTCAAAAAACCTAAGTTTAGTTTTCGAATTACACTAAGTTTTTGGTGACCTAGCACATCTTTAACTATGTTAGGTAGAGCCAAAATTGGAGTCACGTTTTCCAAAAGAGCTTTAAAAACATTTTCAAAGGTTGTTAAAGAACCTCTTTTCTAAAAACCTTATTAAGAAGGACATTTTCGAAAAACCTAAGTTTAGTCTTTGAATTACACTAAGTTTTTGGTGACCTAGCACATCTTTAACTATGTTAGGTAGAGTTTCCAAATTTTTTCAAAAGTCTCTTATTCAAAATCAAAAACCAATTTTCAAGTTTAACCGCCATCGCACTTGTCATTCTAGGAGGGCAAGTACTAATAGAAAGAGTACAGTGCTTTTCTCGAGTCAACAGGGCTCAAGTAAAAATTAGGGCTCGACAACCATTTATTATTAAGATTAGTCTGTTACATCTTAATATTACTAATAAAATACTGAGATAGGTACAAGTTTAAGGGATATCTCCCTAAAGCTTTCTCACTGTCCTAAGGTGTCCTCAAACACAATACTTTAATGTTGCAACCTGACAAAGTCCAGCATCCAGCCGCACAAAGCATAACCAACTGGGGCTGGTCAGAAGTGCAAAACCTCCAGCGTGGCTTGACTCATAGGAAGTCCATTTTAACAAACCATATTAGCCAATCATCATCAAAGCTATTCTCTGACTCCGTAAGGCATGCCCTTATGCACTATGTAACTCAATGATCATAACATCTCAAATTTCTGATCTTCAGCATATTGCTAGATCTTTTGCAAATCAACCTAGGGCAGCTGATTGCAACTCGCCCAACAAGTCAACACAGCTCCTAGATAAGAGCCTAAACTATCTCTGCTGCTTGATATAAGCCATAAATTGTCTGCTCCAGCAGCAGTCCTCGACATGAGCCATAAAATGTCCAAATATGCACTCCTAGTATCTGTTGAAAGGCATCCAAACTGCTCCTCCTAGCCAACGGGGCCAGCCCCAGGATCTTGAGCCAAGATCCTACCATCCAAGCATCCATCCAAACTGATGGTTTTTGATAAAACCTTTGTGGAAGTGATTTAAAAAAAAACTTTGAGATCATACTCATGTGTCTCCATTGATCTATGCATGAACAACAAGATGAACTAAAGATCATACCTTGTAGGGTTTGGTAGCACACCCTAAACAGTGAGAACACTCGAAAAACTTGAGCTTCCTTCTTCTAGGGTTCTTCCTTGAATCCTTGAGCCTCCTTAAACAATAATTCTACCTTGAATCCTTGAATAGCTTAAGCCTCCTTGACTTAGGGTTCTTTCCCCTTGATTGCTAAGGTAAAAGGGATGGTAAGAGTTTGTGGGAACTCACAAGCACACACACACAAACACCCTTAGTCGAAATCTCTCTCTCCAAGCATTAGCTGTGGCCGGCCATCCCTTTGTATGTATATATACTATGCCTCTCTAAGTGCAGGGGGGGTGGATCTCTAAGGTTTCCATATTCTAGGCTAACACCAAGTTGCTATAATTTCACATCAACCCTTGATAAATATAGCAATTTGTGAAACTACCCTCAACTCCACTAAATGATGGTAGTTGACCTCCCAGAATAGAAGATTACATCAAGGCCCTTATCCTATTAATTACCATAAAGATGAATCCTCATTACCAGCATTCGTAAATTGGCATCAAGCTAAATAACTGTCAACTTGACCCATTTACTTCATATCCAAGACTATTTAGTCTAACAACCATTGGTCACTTCAAATTATTTATTTTCTAAAAAGCCTTTTTGAAAATAAATAATAACTTTGTCCTATAAATAGTAAATAAAGAAAAAAACTCGGCATACCAGCAGTGATCAAACGAAAGATTGAGTCAAGGGAATACCTATCTCATAAGAGTGTGGGGACCTTATTGAGATTAGAAGTTCCTAAGTCATAACAATGTACACCCAACCTATCGAGATATTAACCATACAGAAGTCTCACTCATCGATACATCAAAGTGCACACCATCAAGTACTTGAGTCCTTTAATCCCTCAGGGTTAAGACTTACTTTGCAATATATAGAATTGTAAGAAATGACACTATCACTAACAGTAGTGGGTATGTATTCTTACCTTGATCTAGTTCAATGTACTCCAAGTATATCAACACATTAACTCTGAGTCAACTATTCTAACAATCGAGACCAACCATTGTATAAAATAGAGGTTACGTATGTTATAGCTAACTAAGTGAGTTGTCCAAGCTCACTTTAACTGTGAACTAAGTTTAGAATTATAAGTAGCTATATCTTTGTGTATGATCATACACACATATGATCCACCTTAAGTGCAATTCTTGGACCTTACACATCTTATGCATATATAATTGCCAACACAGTATGAATGAATGTAACAAGAAAGAGAATCAAATATAATATTAATAAAATGTCATAAATATGGTTGTAAGGGCTCATACAATCCAACAATATCCCACTAGCCCTAAGGCCATGACCTATCTTTTTTTTTTTTTTTTGATACAGCAGAAGGGAAAGGCCATGACCTATCACACCTAAGTCCCATGCCGTCTACATGAGAATAAAAAACTTTAACGGTCAGTGATTTTGTGAAAGGATTTGCGAGGTTCTCTACTAATGCAATCTTGATCATTACTATATCTCGTCTTTGAGCTATCTCCAAGATAAGGTAATACTTCTACTCAATATGCTTCCCCATCTTATGGTCTTTTGGGTCCTTGGACTAAGCTATTGCAGCACTATTGTCATAATAAAGTATAATAGGGCTTTTAGCCAGTGGTACCACTCCAAGTTCTATGAGAAATTTTTGAAGCTAAACTGCTTCCTTAGCTGCCTTCAAAGCTGCTAGGTACTCGGCCTCCATGGTGGAATCAACAATACAAAACTGCTTCACGCTCCTCTAATTTATGGCTCCACCACCCAGGGTAAAAACTATCCCAATGTGAACTTTTTGGAATCCCTATTTGATTGAAAATCAAAATCAAAATATCCTAATGGCACTAGGTTATCACTCCCACTGTATTTGAGCATATAATTCCTAGTCCTTCTCAGGTACTTAAGAATATACTTTACAGCAATCTAGTGCTCAGTTCCTGGATTTGACTGATATCTGCTGACCATGCCAATAACAAAATAGATATTTGATCTAGTACAAAGCATAGCATACATGAGACTTCCTACATAAGAAGTATAAGAAACTATCTTCATGTGCTATTTCTCCTCACATGTCTTAGGACACTGATCCCTAGATAGAGTAATCCCATGTCTGAAAGGTAAGAAACCTTTCTTGGAATTATGCATAGCAAACTTGACTAATACCTTATCTATATATGCAGTTTGGGATGAACCCAACATCCTATTTCTGCGATCTCAAAAAAGCTTGATTTCTATGATGTAACTAGCCTCTTCCAAGTCCTTCATATCAAAGTGATAAGAAAGCCATACTTCAACCACTAATAACCCTCCTACATCATTCCCAATGAGTAAGATATCATCAATATATAAAACCAAAAATACCATTATTGGATTTCTTATAGACACATGGCTCATCCGAATTCTGATTAAAGCCATGAGACTTTATAGTTTCATCAAAATGGATGTTCCAACTATGAGAAACTTGCTTCAGTTCATAACTGGAATTTTGTAGCTTGCACACTATGTGCTCTTGGCCTTTTTCTATGAACCTGTTGAGTTGCGCCATATAGATGCTCTCGTTAAGATTGTCGTTAAGAAAAGCAGTCTTGACGTCCATTTTCCATATCTTATAATCGAGATATGCATCAATGGAGAGCAAGATCTAAATAGACTTAAGCATGGCTACTGGTGATAAGATTTCCTCGTAATTGATCCCTTCTTTTTTAGTATAACCCTTCACCACCAACCTAACTTTATAAGTCTTAACTCTACCTTCTGGACCCCTCTTCCACTTGTAGACCCACTTGCAACCAATGTGTTTAACATTAGCTGGTGGATCTACTAGCTCCCAAACCTGATTGGAATACATACACTCCATCTTATCTTTCATAGCAACTTGCTAGTGACTCACGTTTACATCATCTAAAGCCTCATTATAGTTCATGGGATCTTGTTCTTCCGGGATTACCTCATAGGATTCTCCTAAGAACAGGAACCTGTTAGATGCCTTGACTATCCTCCCACTACGAGGAGGTTCCGGCCTTTCAACTAGTTCTGGATCCGTGGTTTCTAGTAAAGATTCTGGTGTACTAATATTATCTATGCTTAATGGTCTACCAATTTCAGTATTCTTTGTCCCACCCAATTCCTCTAGCACTATATGGCTTCGAGGCTTGTGATTTATCATGTAGTTCTGCTTTAAGTAGATGAAATTTGTGCTAACAAACATCTTATGCTTTTTAGGACTATAAAAAAATCACCTTTAGTTCCTTTTGGATACCCCACAAACAGACAAACTTTTGATCTTACCTCCAATTTACTGGCATCCCCATTCCTAACATAAGTAGGACAACCCCAACTTCTGAGGTGTTGGAGGTTGGGCTTTCACCCACTCCATAACTCTTTTGGTGTTATGGCTGTTGCCTTGGTAGGCACTAAGTTCAGAAGATACATAGCTGTCTCTAGAGCATATCCCCAAAAAGATGTGGGCAATGAGGAATAACTCATCATCGATCTCACCATATCTAAAAGAGTATGGTTCCTTCTTTCTACAACACCATTTTATTCTGGCGTGCCCGGGGCAATCAACTGAGAGACTACCCCATACCGACGCAAGTAGTCTTAAGTGGTATTCACCACCTCGATTAGATCAAAGGGCCTTTAGGCTTTTACCTGTCTGCTTTTCCATTTCATCTTAAACTCCTTAAATTTCTCAAAGGTCTCAGACTTGTGGTGAGTAAACGTCTGTGAAGGTAACAAAATACTCATACTCACCTCTTGCCCAGATGTTTATAGGACCACACACACCAGTGTTCACTAATTCTAACAATTCTTTAGCTCTATGCCCTTTTTTTAGGAAACTGCCTCTTAGACATTTTGCACCCCAAACAAGATTCACAGATCGGCAATGGTTCAAGAACCAAAGAACCTAAAGGTCCATCCTTTACTAGTCTTTGGATCGTACTTCGATTGATATGACCCAGTCTTAGATGCTAAAGATAGGTTGAACTAATAGAAGGTTCCTTTCTTTTAAATGGTAAAGCCTTAGATGTACCAACTGTCTTAATGTCAAGTAATGTAGGGGCCATAGGAGACGTAGTTCCCCTAGGAGTTACTAGATGCAAACCATCCACTATTGTACTAGAACAAATAAAATTTTTATTTTTTTTTATCAAAACATTTGAATCAAAATCTACTGAAAAATCATTTTTATATTAGCACAAAATCAAAATAAGATTCCTTCGAATATCCGGTACATAGAGATAATGATCTAAAATCAAACTCCTACTATCAAAAGATAACCTAACTACTCTTACGACCACTGTAGATACTCGATCATACATCCCCAAGTGCAAACTGATCTTCCCATCACTTAGCTGCCTAGTTACCTAGAACCCTTGCAATGAATTGCAAACATGATTAGTGGCTTCTGAATCTACACAACAGGTCTCAGTAGGATTCGCCATATAACATGTTTCAGCCACAAATGATTCGATCATACATTGCCCTTTTTTGGCGAGATAGTTTGGATAGTTTCTCTTCCCATGCCCAATCTTGCCACAAAGGAAACACTTCCCTTTGGACTTCTTGTCCCCATTAACTGCCTTGGGCTTGGCTACTTCCTTGGATGTTCCTTTAAGCTTGTTCTTCTTCCCAGTCTTCTTGCCTTTCAGCTTAGACTTAGAAGAACTTGCTTGAGCCTGAACCATGTTAACGCTCCCTTTGGTCATGATAATTCCTTCAGTTGCCTTGAGTTCATAGCTACAGTAAAATCTCTTTTGTTCATCAAATGGTTTAGCTTGAACTGATTAAATGAACTAGGTAGAGACTAAAGAATCATATCAATATGGATCTCCCCATCTATCTCAGCTTTGAGAATGTCAAGTTCGTTAAAAAAACCAATCATTTTCAAAATATGATCTCGGATTGGAGTCCTCTGGGCCATTTTAGTGTTAAGTAGGTTCCTCATGGCTTCTTGCTTGGTAGGTCACCCTTGCTTTCCAAACATCTCCTTGAGATTCTGAAGCAGATCAGTAGTAGTAGGCACATTTTGATATTGATGTTGCAACACATTTGACAAAGATGCCAGTATGTAGCAACGAGACATCTCATCGGCCTTCTGCCACTTCTGATACATATTAATCTTATCTTGAGGAGCACCAGCCCCTGGCATATCAAGATAGGGCTGGGTAAGGACAAATTTGTATCCCTCAGCTGTGAGCACAATATCAAGTTTTCTTTTCCAGTCCACATAATTTGGGCTAGTAAGTTTATTTTGCCCGAGCATAATAGCAAGTGGATTAAAAGGATTAGACATTTGAAAAATAAACATACATCCATACATTAGCAATTATGTAAATTTAGATCTCATGATGAAATGAATGAAACATAATCTTGTGGTATTGTCAACCACATGTACGGTAGAGATCATCAGTCTCACTAGCTATCAAGTGAACTATCTAGTACCCTCCGAAGGAGCACCCAAGATTGGTGACGAGGTACAAGCCCACCAACTAGTGTGGATACTATCTCCATCAACTCCCACTATCTAGGCATCTCATGCCAAGTGAAGGTTGACAATCGACATTCTTTAGCCTTCTATTCCAAGAATACCCTTCGGGGGAGTACGCAAGATTGGTGTCAAGGTATACTTGAATTAGTCAAGTGTACACCATTGTAAAGAGTTAAAAGAGTACTTGAATGAGGAAGCATCTCTGTAGGGAAAATCACCCTCACTTGCATACACCTTAACTCTATCACAAGAAAACTCACAACTTGTAACTAGTAAATAATGCACCCTCCGGAGGAGTATCCAAGATTGGTGTCAAGGTACACGTTTACTTTACTTGTGAGCCTACAATGGAAAGGCTATGGGATATATAGTACTCCCTCTCCCACTTGATTATTTAAAGTTGAGAGTTCTTACATACAATTTGATTTTAAATCAAAATCCGTGCATGTAACAACGCTAAGTTTCTCATTTTAATCATAGGAACCCAATTTGAAAATTTATTTTTAGTGAACCCTAGTGGGCGACCCAACTAGCTCATTTGGGACTAATCGGCCATCCAATGACCTTAGTCTTACTTTGGTTAGTCCTTTTTTTTTTTTTTTTTTACTTTTAAAAAACATGTCTTGTTTTATTTTTGAAAACAATTTCAAATTAGGAAATTTTCTAAATATGGAAACTTTCCAAATTTGTAAACTTGGCTTTAAAACACCTTAGGGCATTACAGGAAACTTTCAATTTTTCCAAATTTTTACAAAATTTGAAAACTTGTCACTTTTGGAAAGTACATAAGTATGGTATCTAAACGATTTGAAAAACTTGACAAGTTTGACCAAAAAGATATTTCTCAAAACAAGTTCAAAATAGAAAACCTTGACTAAGCTCATTCTCTTGAAATTAGGGTTCCAAGATCAAATAGGAATATTAGCATTTACGGCATGCGAGATACTTCCTTAATTTAGGTGAATGATCCACCTATATTATGGTCAAAATTTGACTAGTCAAATATGTATGACTAGGAAACTTGAGTCTTGTAAGGAAAGCTAGATGCACATTAGAAAAGTAAAGCATTCATCCACAAGGAAACCACATATCTCATCGATATCTATTTCCTATTCTAAATAGGATAGCTCTAGTCTTCCTTGTGAGTCTTGGATTGCAAGATCTTTGACCACCAACTTTCGAAAGTTGATCTCCTAGTCAATTCCTTGGAGACCAAGCATGGAAACCCTTATTCTTCCTCCATGACTGAACCTTGATATTTTTGGAATGATTCTGACTCCAAATGTGATTCTTCTTTTCATAATCACGTAGATCTCAAAAATTTATATGAAATCAAGAATAAATTTGCCTAAAACGGACTCTCGAACCCAAAGTTATGGCCATTCAAAGTTTGCAAAGACAAGTAGTCCCCAAACCACGAATTTTGTTCTCTTCTCTATTACATCAAGAATGGAAGAACAAAAATACATGAAAGAACACTATACTCCATTGATGGAGTTTACAAAGCTTCTAAACAAATTTGGTCATAGGGAAACCATTAAAATCTATTCATTCGCAAAAAAATTTAGATTATAATACCCTCTATAATGACCTCAATGAATTAAGAATTACAACCCACAAAAGCAATACATGAATCAAACCTAATTCTATGAGATAGGGGTATGAAAAACTTGGGGTGCACAAATAACCCGACAAACCTAAGAACCAAGGCGAACTCGATTGGCTCGGTTCTGGGTTGGCCAATCAATGACCCGAGCTAACCCGAACTGAACCGAATATGCACTTAAACTGTTGTTGCTTCACATATTTATACTCTTGGAGACTAGTACATGGGAGTCTCTGGCCTATGTGGGAAAGAATTTATAAACCACACTCGCGTTAGAGTTGTTTGTCCCCCATCAACTAGATATTAAATGCTCTCCCTTTACACACTTTAAATTTGCTTGTGATTCTCCTACTTCCTACTTGTCCCACATCGGTGGGAAAGCAATATGTTCTCTTCAGCTTTTCTTATAAAAGCTAAAAATGCAACCTGTTAAAGATGCAAACTATTCAACGATTATTGTGGTTAAACCAATCAACATGTTGGTGGGCTTTTGCAAACCAATCAAATTGTACTTACTAGCTTTTCCTGAACAAACAAAGTTGATAGTTGAATTAACGGTTTGGAACCGAATCGAACTGAATTTTTCTGTTTGGCTTGGTTCGGTTCTAAAGTAGTAATGGTTTGGTTCTAGGTTGAAATTTTTAGAACTGATGAAGGTTGGTTCGGTTCTGGGTTAATGCTCAACCCGAACCAAACCGATCCATGTGCACCCCTATGAAAAACATATATACATGCATGCTGTTCAGAAAATTTCAGCATAATTCCCATTCACTTACATCCATTAAACATGAACTTAAACATGTAAGAATCAATTCTAAATAACATAGAACCATCTTAGGCATGTTCTGACATGATATTAATGATGAATAAACAACATTCAACATGCTGAAACAGAAAATTCAGCAAGGTATACGTTTGGGAAAACCATACCCAGAGTCAAGCTATGGTGGCCAAAACCCCAGAAGATGAATTCCCCTTTGCGCTGAACCCCTTAGGGTTCTTAGGTGTTAAAAAAAAGCATGAAGCAATAAATGGGTAGTACAATAATTTTATATGTTCTACACTAACACATGATCATACTAATGCTAGAATATAGAATCAATGAAGAGATTTGAGATGGCTCTGATACCAATTGATGGTTTTTGACAAAATCTTTGCAGAAGCAATTTCAAATAACCTTTGAGATCTTACTCATGTGTCTTCATTGATCTATGCATGAACAACAAGATGAATTAAAGATCATACTTTGTTGGGCTTGGTAGCACACCCTAAACAGTGAGAACACTTAAAGAACTTGAGCTTCCTTCTTCTAGGGTTCTTCCTTGAATCCTTGAGCCTCCTTGAACAATGGTTCTACCTTAAATCCTTAAATAGCTTAAGCCTCCTTGACCTAGGGTTCTTGCTCCTTGATCACTAAAGCATAAGGGATGGCAAGAGCTGGTGGGAACTCACAAGCACACACACACAAACACCCTTAGTCGAAATCTCTCCTTCCAAACATTGGGTGTGGCCAACCATCCCCTTGTATGTATATACACTATGCCTCTCGAAGTGCAGGGGGGGGGGATCTCTAGGGTTTCCATATTCTAGGCTAATAATAAGTTGCTATAATTGCACATCAACCCTTGATGACCATAGCAATTAGTGAAACTACCCTCAATTCCACTAAATGATTGTAGTTGACATCCTAGAATATGAAATTATGTTAATGCCCCTATCCTATTAATTACCACAAAAATGAATCCCCACTACCGGTATTCGTAAATTGTCACCAAGTTAAAGAACTGTCAGTTTGACCCATTTACTTCTTATCCAAGACAATTCAGTCTAACAACCATTGACCATTGCAAATTATTTATTTTCTAAAAAGTCACTTTAAAAATAAATAATAATTTTGGACTATAAATAGTATATGAATAAAAAACCCGACATGTAAGCAGTGATCAAACGAAAGACTAAGTCAAGGGAATACCTATCTCATGAGAGTGTGGTGACCTTACAGAGATTAGAAGTTCCTATGTCCTAACAATGTACACACAACCTATCGAGGTATTAACCATATAGAAATCTCACTCATTGATAAATCAAAGTGTACACCATCAAGTACTTGTAAGCATTCCATTTTTGCCCACTCGGCAATCTCTGATCTGACCGAGCTCACATTCAAACCGACACAGACACATTCAAGCCCAAACTAGTTTTCCAAATTCAATCCAGTCAATCAATCACTTCACAGGCCTGCCGGACCCAATAGAGGCAAAATGATCAAAATGCCCTTAGGGTATTACTTGGTCCAATTCCAATTAGCATGTCTTCTTAAAGACGGTAAGTCTTTATTTCAATCTCAATTCCAATTTTAGTCCAGACGATCCCAACTCAATTTGGCATGTCTTTCGAGAAAGTTGATCTCTCAGATGGTAAGTCCATCCAGTCTGGCATATTTTTTGAGAAATCTCTTCGAAATGATAAGTCCCTTCAAACTTATCAACTGAGACGGAACCCAAGTCCCCGAGATGGTAGAACGGTTCACCTCTGTCGCTTGCTAGCCCCCCAATATAGAATGTTCGTTATCCAACACGTCTTTTAAGAAAGTTGATCCCTCAGACGATAAGAGTTTCTCGAGATCAGCCAGTCTCTGGAATGAACGCACAACGTCAGAGTGATGAAAATACTCATAAACATTGTAATCGTCAGAGTGACAGAAACACTCACAAATAGGTGGACATTGGGAATTGCCAACAAAACTCCTATGTCACAGGACCGAACACACCTCTTGGCCATGACACTTTTACCAAATGACAGGATAACTTTTGAAACCAACTTGTCACACAATGTCAGAGTGATGGAAACATTCAAAACCTAGGTCAACACTAGTGCCTGCTAGCCCACTCTAGTGAAAAATGACCAAATTGCCCTTTGGGCCCATTCGACATGCTTCTCGAGAAAGTACTACTAAGTCCTTAGAGCGATAAATCCACTTTTCTCATATTTTTTCAAAGACAATCTAGCATGTTCAAATGCCTTCTAGTCGGTTTCGGATCAATTTTGAGACCATTCGGTCAAAATTACTATTTTGCCACTCGACATCTGATCGCCTCCGGGAGCCACACCGGCTTTGGGTATTAAACTGGTTACATTCTGAGGATACTTCTAATAGTATTCTCAGCCTTCTAGCACCTTTTCAGATCATTTTGAGTCTATTCTGGCAAGTTCGGTGCGAAATGATTGTTTCATCCCTAGTGGACCGGTTGCTTTTTCTAACCACATTAGCTCTAGGTATCAAACTAGAAATCCCTTGGAACACTCTCAATAGTATTTCCAACCTTCAAGCCTTCTCACGGGTCACTTCGAGTCCATTCCGGTGTTTTTTTTAATCCAATTGACCATTTTGTCCTTGGTGGGCCGGTCAACCTTTTCAACTATATCGGTGTTGTTTCTTAAGTCTGTTACCTCCGGGACACTCTTTCATGGGTTCCTGTCCATTCCCGCCCTTCTAGATCATTTCCAGATGATCCAGAGTCACTCTTAGTGGAGCCAAGCCAAAAATTGTATGGTAGTCACTAGGACAGACACCCAAATCTTTTGCCTTAAGTCTCATGGGTCAAAAGATACGTTTTTTGCTGTCTTAAACACTTTCCTAAGTGGCTGATGCCACTCGTAGTGGTGCTAAGCCAATAAATGGCCTAGT
Source organism: Euryodendron excelsum (assembly GCA_033060915.1). Taxonomy (NCBI): domain Eukaryota; kingdom Viridiplantae; phylum Streptophyta; class Magnoliopsida; order Ericales; family Pentaphylacaceae; genus Euryodendron; species Euryodendron excelsum. The sequence continues at coordinate 29,941,407 of CM065397.1, forward strand.
GGCACCAAAGTTAAAATTCCACTGGCATCACTATAATAGGCACTAGTTTTTGTTTCAATTGCCTACAACTACAGACTCTCCCCCTGCGTAAAAAAGGTCCGCAAGCTCGGTCCAGAAACTCTATCTTCTAAAAATAGAGCTTGAAGTCCTCTAAAACTCTAATTCTTTCAAGCTTCTTCAAGCCCTAGCCTCCATACATTCTATACACTCAAACACAAGCCTTTAAGCATCCATTGAAGACCAAGTGCTGCATCTTCAAAACTCTTAAAGTTCAATTCAAGCAAAACAAACAAAGCAATCAAAGCAAGAAGAATATGAGGTTGGTTTTCTATTTAATTTTTTGTAATCCCCCTTTCTCTTCTCTCTCCTAACTCACTTGGGTTTTCTTCTATTTTAGTCTTCATCTTCTACCTCCTTTTCTTGTATGGTTGAAACAAGGGACTCCCCAATTCATGCCTAGGAAGGACTGTTGAAGGTCACCGTGCGGGGGGCTTTCTTCTAGTTCAACCTTAGATGATGTGGGTTCGGCTCCCTTGATTATGTGGTGAAGCCTAACCTTGTATGTTCAGGACCCTATTGCATTGTGGTTATCATGTTCATGCATTGCATTCAAAGTTGTTTTCAAATTTGCATTAAAGTTCTTTTTCAAAACTTGCATTTAAAACTTCTTCTTTCAAACTTGTTTTCAAAATCACAGTCCTAGGATGATGCAAGCCATTCCATGGTTAAGGTTGTTTTAAGAAAGTGTTATATTCAATGTGACCATTAAGGTCCAAATCTTGGGATTCAAACTCTAAATTATTTTTATCAAAACCACAATCTTAACATGATTCTAGCCATTCCATGGTTAGGGTTGTTTTAGGAAAGTGTTATATTCAATGTGATCATTATGGTCCATATTTCAAACCCTATTTTTTGTCAAAATCACAACCCTAGAATGGTTCTAATCTTCTCAAGGTTAGAATCATTTTAGAAAAGTGAGATATTCAAGAGATTTGCAAAAGTTCATATTCAAACCTCTTTCCAAATTGTTTTGCAAATCTACTTTCTAAAAACTCTTTTCAAAGATCTATTTTTCAAAAACTCTTTATCTTGAAGTCCAAGTCAAGTCCCAGAATCTATGATTAGGAAATCCTAATTTCTTTCTTAAAATCATGACTTTTTATTTTGCCGCAAATCATAGGTTTCCAAAACTATTTTCTACATCAAATCTTAGATTTTCAAAACCCTTTTTTCCACCAAATCATATATTTCCATATTCAAGATTGTCAAAACCCAACCTTTCCAACTCCATGTCGAATCAAATCTTCCAATTTTGGAAATAAAGTCAAATAATTTATTTTTGAAAATAAAATCCATACTTCAACTTTAGGAAATAGAAATCAAATCTTTCCTTATTCCAATCTTTCCTAATTTCAATCTTTCTTAAATTCAAACTTTCAAAGCTTTCTTAATTTCAAACTTTGAAATCATTCTAAATTTTAAATCTTTCTTAGTTCAAATCTTTTTAAATTCAAAACTTTCCAAATTCAAATATTTCCAGAATCAACTATTTCCTAATTTGGAACGTTTGTAATTTGAAAACTTTCCTAAAATGGAACTTTCCTAATTCAAAGCTTTTCAAAATTCAATCGTTCCTAAACCCTAACTTTTCAAATTCTTTCAAATCAAATATTCAAGTCAAATCTTTTCCAACCATTCCAAGTCAAGTGTTTTTAAATCAAATCAAACCGTTTTCAATCTTTCCTAAAATCCAACTTTCTAAAATCAAACCTTCCTATTTTAATTGTATGCTTCAACCCTAAGTTACCTAAACTCTAGGAGGCCAAACCCTAGTTTAACCCTAACCTTAAAGTTAGGAAGCCTCAAATCTTCTCTAAAACTCAAATCCAAAACCAAGATGGCTTTCAAACTTCATTATAAGTCAAAATGATTTCAAAACTCAACTCAATTTTTCCAAATCAAGTCCAAGTTCTCCTTCAAAGTTCAATATTTTCAAATCAAAATCAATTTCAAATACTTAAGTTCAATTTCAAATCAAAGTCAATTTTAAATCAAAGTTTAAAGTTTAATTTCCGATCTCCCAATCAAAGCTCAAATTAAACTCTTTTTAAATCAAACTTTTCAAAGACTTCGTCTATTTTCAATCGGACCCCGAGTCTGAATTACGACTGACCTGATTCCCAACGAAGGGATATGTAGGCAACTCTCATGGGTGCGGTCATGACCTTTTTCAAGTTTCTAATTTTCACAACCTTTTTTTCAAGCTTTAAATCCTTTCTTCAAATCTATTTTCAAAATCAAAATTTTTTCTTGCACTTGCATGTAATGCATCATGTAATTCTTTTCAAAGTGGATAGTATTGGACATTGGATAATTGAAGATTCTAATTAAGTGAATCTAGGGTGAATAGACATATAGATACTATAAGGGTGGTATAGGGTGATAGCTTAGTGTATCTTTCCTATACGTAACGTATTTCCAAACTTAGAATCATTGTTTTCGAGAGACCATAAAAAGAGTTATTTTTCAAAAAGGGCTTTAATCTTTCCAAAGGTTGCCAAACAACCTATTTTTCAAAAAACCCTCTCTTGAGGAAGTTTGCCAAAACCTTTTCAAAAACTTTAAGTTTAATCTTTGGATTGTGCTTAGTTTTTGTCATGCCCCAGTTTTTGACTAAGTCCTTTCAGCTTGGGAAAAAGCGTGGAACTCTATCATTAGAACTCATCCTCCTAAAGGACAAGTGCGACTAGGTTTAAACTTAAAATTGGTTTGACTAAGGGCTTTTTAGAAAAATAGGAGTCGCCACCTAACTTGATTAATGTGAGTTAGGTCACCTAAAACTAAGTATAATCCGAAGATCAAACTTAGGGTTTTTGGAGAAAGGGTTTTGGAAAACCTCCTCAAGAGAGAGTTTTTAAGAAAATAGGTTGTTTGACAACCTTTAGAAAATTTAAACCCTTTTTGAAATAACTCCTTTTTGGTCTTTCGAAAATAGAAATCTATGGTCCGGGGGTTGGTTACGTGTAGGGAAGATATCCTAAGATCATCATCCTACCCCACCCTTTCGGTATCTACATGTCTATTCACCCTTTTGTTCACTCACTAGAATAACCGGTTACCATTATCCACTTAATATCCACTTAAGAATTTTGAAAACTGGATTTAGTCATCACTTTTTGGATGAATAATGCATGATGCAAGTTTGGAGAAAAATTGTTTGAAAACATGGAAGCTTTGAAGGATCGGATCTTGAATTGATAGAGAGTTTTGAAAGAGGACTTGACTAGAGATAAGAGTTATGACCACACCATTTTAGGTTGCCTACGTATCTCATTTGACGAAAATCAAGTCAATAGTAGTTTGGGCAAGGGTCCGATAGAAAAGTGGCACATTGGGGCCTTTGGAATGTTTGAAGATGCTTTGAGGTCTTTGAAATGGTTTGAAGACATTTTGTGTTCTTTGAAAAAATGACTTGAGAATTTTGATTTGAAGTCGGATGTTGGAGTATTTTTAGAATAGACTTTGAAAGTTTTTGAAAACACTCTTAAAATAGGGTATTGAGGTGTTTTGAAATGTTTTTGAAGCAACTCGAGGGAGTTTTGGAAGTGCTTTAAAGTAATTCAAGAGAGTTTTGAAAATGTTTTGAAATCTTGTTTTGAAAACCTTGGAGGTAGGGTTTTGAATTGCTTTAATAAATTTGTTTTCGAAAAGCTTTTAAAAGTGGTTTTTGAAAACACCTAGGGCTTTGGAACCCTAATATGGACAACCTTGAAGATTGTGCTTAATGTATCACCTTCCCTTGGAATCTCTAACCATAAAAGGGGTAGGAACACCTTAGGGTTGTGAGTTCTTAAAAACATTTTTGAAAATAGTTTTTGAAAAATGTTAAATGTCTAGGCATCTTAGTTGAGATAAGTTTAAGAGAACTTCTTGGAGGCATTGTAAAGGTAGAATGTGGGAATATTTGAAAAGGTTTCGGAGTCGATTTTTAAATCTCATGAGAGTAGGATGTTCTTGGAAGGTATGTTATGATAATGGTTTTGAATTGAAATATCATTTGAAAAGGGGTCCTTGAGTTGGAACCTTGAAGCATACGAATCTTGGTTGGGTTACCTATAGTTAACTAACTCGGGTTAGGTTAACCTAGGGTTGGATAACTAGGGTTAGGTTGGACTAGGGTTGGATTGACCTAGGATTAGCCAACTTGGGTTAGGTTGACCTAGGGTTAAGGTGATCTAGGGTTAATTAACTTGGGTTAGGTTGACCTAGGGTTAAGGTGATTTAGAGTTAACTAACTTAGGTTAGATTAACCTAGGGTTGAGGTGACCTTGGGTTAACTAACTATGGTTAGGTTAACCTAGGGTTTGGTTGACCTAAGGTTGGACAACTAGGGTCAAGTTAACCTAGGGTTGAAAGATAGTTTTGAACTAGGATTTGGACCTAATGGTTTTGGAAAACAAATCATGTTGTACAAATGATTATTGTAAACAAACCTTTTGAAGATCATTTTCATAAAAATTGACTCTAGTCAAGTACATAGTTTATATGGTTGATGTTTGAAAACCATTCTGAAGTAGGTTTCCATTAGGACCATTATAACCTTTATCTTTAAAAGAATAGGAACTTTAAAAATCAACATAATAATGAGAACTTTTGAAAAACCATTTTTAATTCAAAGATGGAGAGAATGAAATTTTGAAAACCATGTTTAAGAAGAAGATTTTGAAAACCATTTTTAAAAGAGGAAACCATTATAACAAGTTAGGGTTCCTATGGCCAATGATAAGGGAGATCACTCAAGAGAGGGTTCTATGGGACCATTCCAACCACTAAACTTGTAAAAATAGAAATCTTAGAAATCAATAAATTTGAAAACTATTTTTATGCAAGTTTAAATGCAAGGATGCAAAAATGTGAGTTAGGGGATAGTGAGGAGCTTTTCTAAGGCATGACTACTTACGGTTTTATCCTAAACTTCAAGGGCCAACTCTTGGAACCACTTTGAAAAGAACATTGAAATAAGGAGCTTGAAAATGTCATAGAAATTGGAATAATGTAAGTTTTGAAAAACATGGTTCTAAACATGAAAATAAAGCCAAGCACACAAAACATGAACAAGATAGTCATATGCAAAGAGGGTCATGAATCCATACAAGGTTAGAGGCCACACCACATAATCAAGGTGCTTCAAGGCCATACCATCTTAAAGTAGGTTAGTGAGAGATCCCCCTAAACGGTGGCTCTCACTAGTTTTCCTCTAGGCATGAGCTAGGAGCTTTCTTGTCTCAAGCATGCAAGAAAGGGGGGCGGGGGGTTGAAGATGGGTATTAAAATAGAGAAATGCCTAAGTAGGATAGGAGGGAGAAGGGAGGAGTGGGGAAAGACAAAAATATAGAAGGAAATACCAATTTTTTCCTTCAAACACTCTCAAACTTCATTAGATGCTTGGACTTGATCTTGGATGGACTTGGAAGGGGATGGAATAAGGTCTTCTATGGCATGGAGGGCCTTGTGGCACTCCCTATACTAACTAAATCTTAAGGGCTAAGCGAAGTTTGATCGATCTGATCAAAATCTGGGTGCATGTAGCATACGCTCCATTGCTAGGAGTGTTCGTTTAAACTTTGCCTGGATAATATTGCCAACCAAAAAGGTTTCAGAATCGGTTGCATCCACGGTGTTCTCCTAAGGTTTCTCATAAACTTCTGAGTTTTCGAAAAGCTTGAATGGTGTTCGAAAGTGTGAGATATCGTCTCTGAAAATGTGCATGAAATCACATTTTTGTGGAGCGTCTGTGATACGCTCCGCGGGGGTTCAAAAGTAGCTATTTGTGTGCCGTATGATCGAGGCCTTCGGGAAGCGATCTCTACTATCGGACCGTACCAATGGAAAGTACCATAAATACTTTTAAAAATTCCTAATTTATGCGTTTCTCAAGTTGTTTGATGGTGCGTTATAATCAGGAAATTGAAGAAAAAGTCAATCTTGGCGGAGCATCTGTGAGATGCTTTAGGGTTGTTAAAAGTAGCATTTTTGAGCCATGTGATGAGGAGTTTTGGGAAGCGATCTCTTGATCGAGCCGTATCGATGGAAAGACCCATGAATGAGATTTTCAGAATTCCATAGTTTACGCATCTCTCAAATCATTTGATGGTGCGTTATAACCAGGGAATTGGGAGAAAAGACAATCTTGATGGAGCGTCTGCGAGATGCTCCAGGGGGGTTTTGTTGAGTCGGGAGTGTTCAGTGTCAGAAGGTCCACCTTAGGTTATACATGGGTGTATGAGAAGACCCGCTATTCATTACTCCAGGACTGGTGCAGTTTTGGGGCGCATTTGGGTTGGCTAGGTGCAAAATGGTCATTTTGACCGAGCTCGATTGAAAAGGCCAGGAACAGGTTGGAGTGTTGTGTTAAGCATGTTGGACTGTCTGAGGATGGTCTTGGAAGAGTTTTTCCTTGTCTAATGGGATTTGTATTGTGTTGGGGCATGCAGGGGTAAAACGGTCATTTTAACCAGAGTTAACCTTAATAGGACCGAAATTGGATGAGATGTCGTGTTGAGTACGCCTAACTATTTGGGATCACTTTGGAAAGGTGGACTTACCGTCTTGAGGGATTTTGAACTTTCTTAAGACGTGTCTGGATGTCCAAGGGGTAGGTTTGGTCATTTTTCACCGAGTTGGGCTAGCAGGCGCCAGTGTTGACCTAGGTGTTGGTTCTTGAGACCGCCTAGTCTCGGAAAGCTACTTGTGCGGTGTTGGTTTCTGAGAACGCCTGATATCAAAAAGCTACCTGTGAGGGTGGTGTTTGTCTTCGAGAGTGCCTAGTCTCGGAGAACTACCAAATGATGGACATTCTACATTAGCGGGCTAGCAGGTGCTAGAAGTGAACCGTCTAGAATTTGATGAGGTGTTGGTCTCTGAGATCACCCGATCTCGAGAAGCTACCTGGATGGCTTTGGTTCCCGAGACCTCCTGGTCTCAGTAAACTGCCTGGAATGCCTAGGGGCATATGATCTTTTCAACTTCGATTGGACTTGGAGGGTCTGGGAAGCGACTAGTTGACTGGATTGGAGTTCGATGGAGCCGTCTTAGGCCCGTATGTGTTGAGATGTTTGAAAACTAGATCCGGTTAGGCCGGAGATTGCCGAGCAGGCAAAAATGGGGTGCTTACAGCTGCCCCTCTTTTTTTGTTTTTGCTTATCAAAGATAGAAAACGATAAAGTAAGGGTCCCATTTTGATCGCGAGGCAATCGGAGGGACTAGAGCAATTGGAATTCGGAATTTTGAGTTTAAAAACTGAATTGTCTTGATTTTTGAAATTTGAAATTTGAAATTTTGAAAATTTGATTTTGAAATGATTTTGAAATTAATTTTTCCTGAATCAACATTCCGACCCATGGAATGACATTCCTTTGGGGAGATTCAGGATTTTTTTTTTAAAATTGATTCTTTAAAACTAAAGATGATTTTCGAAATGATTTTAAAATTGAAGTTGATTATTTGAAATAGCCTTCCGTAATGGATGGATTTGGATTTGAATCGGACGGTTTTGGAAATCCTTTGAAACTTGGAATGAAACTTCTGAGGAAAAGGTTTGAAAACCTAGAATTTTGAAGTTAAACTTTCAAAGGGAAAAGTTTAGAAAACCGAGAATTTGATTTTGGAATGAAACTTTTTGTGGAGAAAGTTTTGAAAACCCAAAATTTTTTTTTGAAAGTAGGCTTTTTGAGGCAAAAGCTTGAAAATCAGAGATTTTTTGTTAAAAAATGGAGCTTTTGAAGGAAAAAGCTTTAGAAACTCGAGAAGATGTCTTGAAAACGTAGCTTTTGAAGGCGAAAGCTTGGGAAACCCAAAATTTTGGAAAGCTAAGCTTTTTGAGGCGAAAGCTGGAAAACTTGAAAGATTTTGGAAAACAGAACTTTTGAAGGAAAAAGCTCAAGAAACCCGCGAAGATATTTTAAAAAAAGAAGCTTTTAACGGAAAAGCTCGGGAAACCCCGATCTTTGCTGATAGGAGGAAGCTCAGAAACCGAATATGCTTTTTCAGAGGAAACTCGGAAACCCAAATTTGTTTTTTATTTGAAAGAAACTCAAAAACCCAAATATGCTTTTTTAGAGGAAGCTTGGACACCCAAATTTGCTTTTTCGGAGGAAGCTCGGAAACCAAAATTTGTTGTTTTTTTTTTTTAGTGGAAAGCTCAAAAATCTAAATCTGCTTTTTTGGATGAAACTCTGAAACCCAATTTGCTTTTTTGAAGGAAGCTCAGAAACCCGAATTTGTTTTTTTGAAAGAAACTTAAAAACCCAAATTTGTTTTTTCAGTGGAAGCTCGAAAATCTAAATCTGCTTTTCAGAGGAAGCTCGAAAATCCAAATCTGTTCTTTTTTAGAGGAAAGCTCAAAAATCTAAATATTCTTTTTCGAAGGAAGCTCGGAAACCAAAATCTGCTTTTTCGGAGGAAGCTCGAAAACCCAATCTGCTTTTTTTGAAGGAAGCTCAAAGACCCAAATCCGCTTTTTCAGAGAAAGCTTAAAAATCCAAAATTTTTGAAAAGCTAGCCTCTTTTAGGCGAAAGCTTGAAAACTTGTAATTCTTTTGAAAAATGGAGCTTTTGAACGAAAAAACTCAAGAAAATCGAGAAATATTTTAAAAACAGAGCTTTTGAAGTAGAAAGCTTGGGAAACCCGAAAATGTTGAAAAGCTAGGCTTTTTGAAGTGAAAGCTTGAAAACCCAGAATTCTTTTGAAAAACCGAGGTTTTGAAGGAAAAAGCTCGAGAAACCTGAGAAATATTTTGAAAACGGAGCTCAAGAAACCCAATAAATATTTTTGAGATTAAACTTTATGAAGGAAAATTTTTTTGAAAAACATGAGAAATAATTTGAAGTCAAACTTTTTTAAAGAAAAAATTTAGTAAACTTAGAGAGTACCTTTGAAACCAAACTTTTGAAGGGAAAAGTTAGAAAACCTAGTGACTGGTTAGATTAGAAAATTTTTAAAGGAAAAAGTTTAAAAAACCTGGAATTCAACTAGAATTGAAACCCCCTTTTTTTTTTTGGAAGGAAAAAGATTAGAGAAACCTTGACATTGATTGACTTGAAACTTATTTTGTTGAAGGCAAAATGTTTAGAGAATGTAATTTCACTAGAAATTTGAATTTTTGAAGACAAAATGTTTACAAAATTTAATACAAAATGTATAGAAAATTTATTTTGACTTGAGATTTTTGATTTTTTTTTAAAGCAAAATGTTTAGGAAATTCATTTTAACTTGAAACTTTGGACTTTTTTTTTTAAGGAAAATTTTAGAAAAACTTGTTTGACTTTTGAAGATTGATGTTGAATTTGAAAGAAAGCAAGAGCTTTGATCTTTTGAATTTGAAACCTTTTGTAGAAAAAGTTTTGAAAGCTTTTGAAATTGATTTTGAAATTTGAAAGTTTTTGTAGACGAAGCCTTGAAAGTTTTTGGACTTTTGAAAACTAAATTTTAGATTTGAAAGAAAGTAAGAGCTTTTTTTTTTTTTTTTTGAAGTTGATTTTGAGACAATTCGGTTAGAATTATACCTTAGCTTTACCTTGAAACTTTGGAGATGGTTAAGCTTGGAGAATCAACAGAGACTGTTTCGTGCTTGTAATTCTTTTGTCTTAGAGTTTGAAGGGGAGACATTTGTGGGCTTTTGAATTGAGATTTTTTGAGATTGGAATAGTTAGTGTTTGCTTGATTGTTGAGTTCTGCTTTTGCTAGGCATAATATAATTCTTGCTAGCATATTTTTTGAGGGGTTGTGCTTTTTGAAAGTCAATTGTCTTGAGTTTATTTTTGGAGGGGGTGAGATTCTTTTGAAAAGTTTGAGGGATCCGGAGAGTCGAACATCTTTAGTGGGTTTTTTTTTGGAATGGATTGACTGGTTTGAAATTGAATGGGAGGTGTAGAGTGGGTCGTTCCCCCAGTTTTAATGATTTAAGAAGGTTGAATTAGGCTTTCCAAAGTTGATTGAGGAGGTTGAGGGTGGAACGTCGCCCTAATCTTCATTGTTTGAAAAAGGTTGGATTAAGCTGTTTAGAGTTTTCACAGGAAGTTAAAACGATGTATGTTATACCCATGAATGGGTACACAGATTAGATAGGAATATGAATAAATAAATGTACGGGTTTACACAGGGATTGAAATAAATGCATGCCATACTTTTTGATGAATGCACAAACTTACGCATGAATAGAATTGAAAGCATGTCATACTTTTTGATAAATACACATACACGAATGGAATTAAATGCATATCATACTTTTTAATGAATACATAGAGATGGATTCTAGATGCATGCACACACATGAATGGAATTGAATGTGTATCCTACTTTTTGATGAATGCATAGAGATGGATTCTGGATGCATGTCATACTTTTTGATGAATGCACATACATGAATGGAATTGAATGCATATCATACTTTTTGATGAATGCATAGAGATAGATTCTGGATGCATGTCATACTTTTTGATGAATGCATATACATGAATGGAATTGAATGCATATAGATGAAATTGAATGCACAGGTTTTTCCAAGGATGATAATAAATGTATGCCCCAGGGATGGCCCAAGGTTTGTGTTCAACTGTAGGAGCTATGTCTTAGAATTAGGCAATCTTTTTGAACTTCTGTTCTTCTCGCGGGATTTCCTTTTCTAATTCTGCCATTTTCTTGTCAAGATGTGATAGCATTTGCACCATCCTCGGAGATTCAATCCATTGACTTGTTTTTCCTCCCTCTCATTTGCTAAAAAGGAAAACTTCTTTAAGTGAACCTCTCGAGTGATAGCTGATATCGCCCTTTGGCAAAGCAAATTATAGCTTCCTTTCTTAATCAGAGAAGACTTTACTTGGGATCATAATGTAGGCCCAGTTTAAGGGTTATAAGAAATGAAGGGATACATAGGCCCAAATCTTTAAATTCAGCGGGGGTTATGAACTAGAACTGAACTAGAACTACCTTTTGCAAGAAATGAATTTTACTCCTATATTTACCATTCTTTTTAGATGTTGTTGTTTCTTTGTTCAAGCTTATTTAAACTAAGTAATTTTTCTTGATCTGAGAGGACTTTAATTTGGACCGTAATGTGGCCTAGGTGATAGGGTATTTGAAAGGGAGGATAAAGGCTTAAAACCAATTAAATTTGCTAGGCTATTGAAGGCCCATGATCACCTTTGGCAAGTGGCTCTTACCCTTGTCGTTCTTTTGGAATTTTCTCTTTGTCAGGAAGTTTGCTTCTGTGTTGTCCTTGCGTTGTCGTCTTGGATGACTATGTCTTCTCTTTGAAAGTCATTATTGTGTTTGGAAATTGTCATTATGTTTGGAAATCGTCATTTTATTTTTTTATTTTTGAAAATCTTGCTCTTATGCCAGCTCTTAGAGATGTGTTCAATACTACATCCTCTTGGAGATCATCATTCATTTAATGCATGTTTTCTTGAAAATCATCATTCATTTGTTGTGCACTTTCTTGGAGATCATCATTCGTTTATTGCTCGTTCTCTTGGAGATTATTGTTTGCTGCATGCGCTCTTGGAAATTGTCACACATTAATGGTTTTGCCTTGATCCAGTGTGGGCAGTGATCATTGGGTTGGTTTTTTAAAAGAAATATGACCGGCTCAAGTGGGCTTTGCAAGGGTTATATTGAGCTATATAGTAGAGGAAAAGAGGGCCTTTTTTCATTTCAAGTGGAATTGCTTAATCTCTAAAGCTTTTTCAAACTTTTAGCAACACCTAAAAAGATGGGAAATGTTTGTTTGCGAATTCACTTCTTGCATGCATTTGCCCCAATGTGGGGGGTGGCTCCTGGTTTGAGCTTTTAAATGGAAGTCACTTGTGGCTCTAGTGGGTTGATTAATGGATTGCTTTCTGTTTGGGAGAATGAAATGATGACTCCCCTTCATTTTGAGAGTTTAGCTACTTGCTGCTTTGCCAGGACATCCTTCGGCGGTTACTCGGATTTCAATGAGCTACATAGCTGAGCGTCACCTCTCACCCCTCTGTATTTCCCCTTTTCTCTTCCTATTTCTCTATCCCCTCTTTTTGGCGTCAGGATTTATTTTTGCCGAAAGTAGTGCTTGTGCTATCCCATCTTTCAAGTCAGGATAAAACATTTTGAAGGAAAAATTCCTGGAGAAAGAAAACATTATTCATGAAGTGCCATAAGACAATGATATAAATGTGAAAACTTTGGATCCTTTTCATTTAGATAATGTTATTTTCATGCTCAAATTCAATTTGAAAATTGAAAAACGGGTTTAAAAGAAATCCACATTTATGGAATAAACCCCTCAGATTGGTTTTGGAATCATGCTAGCGTCTTTCACACGCCATTTGCCATATGGGTCATCGGATTGAACAGGGATGGCTTCAGGAGTTTGAGGTCTAGTAGAGTGGCAACACGGTGCCGTGGTCATGGCTTTGCATGAATTATTAATTGGGCGGGATGCTGAAGGGATTCTATTGGTTTGACTGTGCTCTTAGACCTGGAAAAAGAAAAACAAAATGCAATTAGCATGTGAAGTTAAAGATTTTATGCAATGCATGTCCTATGGAGGTCTCTTCTTTGAGGGAATCTAGGCATGATGTTGAGTCCATTTTAGAGGTAGGGTGTCGCACCCAAATTTTTCGCACTCGAGGAATACACACACAAACGAAAAAAATGTTGTACTCTCTCGTTAGAACTCATCCTCCTAGAAGAATGACTGCGACTAGGTTTGAATTGAAAATTGATTTGAATAAAGGGTTTTTGGAAAACAATTCAGAGTCGCCACCTAACTTGATTAAGGTGAGTTAGGTCATTTAAAAACTAAGCACAATCCGAAGACTACACTTAGGGTTTTTGAAAACGATTTTGAAAATACTTCCTCAAGAGAGGGCTTTTAGGAAAACAAGTTATTTAGCAACTTTTGAAAACTATTTAAGCCATTTTTAGAAAAATAACTCCATTTTGGTCTATCAAAAATAGTGATCTAAGTTCAGATGTTGGTTACGTGTAGGGAAGACGTACTAAGCCATCACCCTACCCCGCCCTTGCGGTACCTATATGTCTATTTACCCTAGATTCACTTATGAAAGTCTTCAACTAACAAATGTCCAATCCTATTCACTTTAGAAAAGAATTTTATAAAAGAATGATGCATGATGTGTAAATGCAAGAAAAAGAGAGTTGGAAGATAGATTTGGAAATAGATTTGAAAAGAAATTGATTTGATTTAAAAAAAGATTTGAAAAGATAGATTTGAAATTGAAATTGAAAAGGGATTTGAAAAGATAGATTTGATTTGATTTTGAAAATAGATTTGAGAAAAAAGATTTGAAAAGAATTATGGAATTGGAAATTGGAAAAAGTTTGTCGAAATAGAAGCTTGAAAAAGGTTGTGACTGCACCCATGAGGGTTGCCTACGTATCCTTTTTGAGGAATCACGTCAGTCGTAGTTCGAACAAGAGTTCGATAGAAAATAGAAGATTTGATTTGAGAAAAGAATTGAATTGGAATTTGGATTTGATTTGAATTTAGAATAGATGATCGGAAATTGGAATTTGGAATTGAAAAGATTGGACTTTGATTTGGAAAGATAGAATTTAGAAGAAAGATTTGGATTTGTTTTGGAAAGATTGAGATTTGGGAAACCTAGACTTAGGAAAGACTTGAGATTTAAGAAAGATTTGACTCGAATATTGGACTTGGAAGATTAGGGAAAGATTGGATTTAGGAAAGATTCGAATTTGGAAAGTTTCAAAATAGGAAAGTGTCATTTTAGGAAAGTTCCGTTTTAGGAAAGTTTCAATCTAGGAAATATTTTGAAATAGGAAAGGTTTTGAAATAAGAAAGGTTTGAAATAGGAAATGTTTCATTTTAAGAAAGTATTGGAATTGAAAAGTTTTTAATCTGGAATGTTTTGAAATAGGGAAGTTTTGAAAGTAAGAAAGTTTTGAGTTTAGAAAGTTTTAGATTTGGAAAGATTTGAAGTTTAGGGAAGTTTAGAATTTACTTTAAGTTAGAAAAGGTTTAAGTTTAAGAAAAGATTTAGATTTGGAAAGTTGAGATTTAGAAAGGTATGGAATTAGGAAAGATTTGGAAGCTTAAAGTTTAAGGAAAAATTTAAAAGTTTAAGTTTTGGAAACTTAAGATTTAGGAAAGTATGGATTAGGAAGGATTTGAATTAAGAAAGTTTTGGAGTTGGAAGGATTGAGATTCCTATTTCCTAAAACAAAAGATTGGATTTTGTTTTTAAGAAGAGATGTTTTGATTTTGTTTCGAAAAACGGAGGATAAGATCTAGTTTCCTAAACGGGAGATTGGATTTGGTTTCCTAAAGGGAAGATTGGATTTGGCATGGATTTGGAAAGGGAAGTTTTAGAAACCCTAGATTTGGAAGACTATAGTTTTGATGTAGAAAATAGGTTTTGGAAACTTATGATTTTGATGTAAAAAGGGAGATTTTGGAAACCTAGGTTTTAAGGCAAGATTGAAAATCATGTTTTTGGGAAGGAAAAATTAGGGTTTCCTAATTGTTGGCTCTAGGGTTTGACTTGGGCTCCAAGAAAAGAGATTTTTGGAAAGTGAGTTTTTAGAAAGGGAGATTTTTGGAAGGAAATCCTCGAGAGGAGTTTTTAGAAAGTGAATTTAAGAGGAGTTTTAGAAAGAAGACTTTGGAAGAAGTTTTTAGGAAAGAGATTTAGGAAGCGCTTTTAGAAATTGAATTTTGAGGAGAGTGTTTTTGGAAAGGAGTTTAAAAAGAAGTTTTAAAAAATAGATTTTTGGAGGAAGTTTTTAGAAAACAATTTTGGAAGGGAATTTGAAGAGAGTTTTTAGAAAGTATGTTGGGAAAAGAGATTTTTAGAAAGAAAGATTTGAAAAGAGAGTTTTTAGAAAGTTTATAAAAATATCTCACTTTCCTAAAGTGATTCTAACCATAAGAAGGCTAGAACCACTTCAAGATAGTGGTTTTGAAAATAACAAGGATTTTGAAAATATGGACCATATCGGTCACTTTAAATGTAACACTTTCCTAAAGCAACCCTAACCATGAAAAAGCTAGAATCACCTTAGGATTGTGATTTTGAAAAAGAAAATTTTGATGTGAGTTTTGAAAACAATTTTGATACAAGTTTTTGAAAACGAGTTTGAAAACGAATTTTGAAAGAATGCAAGATCATGATATGCACAATGCAAGTTGGGATTGTGAACATACAAGGTTAAAGGCCTTACCACATAATCAAGGTGGCCGAACCCACGTAGTCTCCGGTTAGACTAAAAGAAAGCCCCCGATATGGTGACCTTCCAATAGCCTAATCCTACACATGGACCGGAAAATCTCTTATTTCAAGCATGCAAGAAAGGGGGGGGGGAAGAAGATGGGGGATTAAAATAGAAGAAAATCCAAGTGGGTTCGGAGAGAGAAGAGAGAGGGAAAAGATGCGTAAACTTAAATAGAGATCCTACCTTGTGTCTTGTTTATTTGTTTTGCTTTGCGTGCTTTGCTTTTTTTGCTTTGCTTCAGTCTTCGGGAACTCGTCTTGATCTTCGAGAGCTTTAGGTTGCAGCACTTCAAGTCTTCAATGGAGGCTTTGGAGGCTAGTGTATGAGTGATAGGAGTGTGTATGAGTATATAGGAGGCTAGGGTTTAGTGTGTGGTGGTTAGGGTTTGGAAAACCTAAAGGAGACTAGGGTTTGGAGAGGCTACAAGCTTTGTATATCGAAGAGTAGGATTTTTAGACTGAGTTTGCAGACCTCTTTCACATTGGAGGGGGCTCTGTATTTATAGAGAGAAAAATGACTTGGCATTTGTTGCAGTGGCGCCATGCCAAAAAATTCTTCTGGCGCCACTTAGGAAAGTTTTAAGGTCGACAAGCAACGTATCTTCAGAAGATTTGGGCACCTGTACTAGTGACTACCATGCAATTTTTAGCCTGGCTTTACTAGGAGTGGCTTCGGAAGGTCTGAGAAGGATTTAAAGGGGTCGGGAATGACCCGAAAGGTCGGAAAGGGATAGGAACCCTTAGAATAGGGTCCCGGGGGTAATGGATCTGAAAACGGATGTCAGGGTTTGTTAGAGGGGTCGACCGGGCCATTAGGGGCAAAACGGTCAACCGGGCCGAAAAGCTGCCAGGACGGACTCAGAATGTCCCAAAAGAAGACTCGAGATTTGGAAACATTATTTAGAATGTTCCCAAAGGTTACCAGTTGATGCCTAGAGCCGGTGTGGTCGGAAAAGGCGACTGGCCCACTAGGGGTAAAACGGTCATTTCGCACCGAATTTGCCGGAATTGACTCGGAATGATCCAGAAAGATAATGAAAGGACGAGAATACTTTAAGAAGCATTCTCGGGAGGTTACCGATTTGATACCTAGAGCCGGTTTGGTTCCCGGGGCGTTCAGATGCGTAAGGGTAAAATGGTCATCTTGACCGGAAAGTCTCGGAATTGGCCCGAAACTAACTAGAAGGCACCTAATCATGCCGGATTGTCTCTTGGACAATCTTGGAAGGGCGTACTCATCGTTTTGAGAATTGAGGTACTTTCTCGAGAAACGTGTCGAAAATGGCCTTAGGGGCAGTTTGGTCATTTTTCACCAATGTGGGCTAGCAGGCACCGGTGTTGACCTGGGTTTTGAGTATTTCTGCCACTCTGACGCCGGTTCCATGATACAGGGGTTTGTTGGCAATTCCCTATATCGACTTGTTTGTAAGTACTTCCGCTACTCTGACGGTACGCTATCATTCCTGAGACTGTTTGATCTCGGGAAGCTGCTAAATGGACTTAGGGCTTGAGGAAACAAATTTCTCAAAAGGCGTGCCAAAATGGACATTTCTGCATTGGCAGGCTAGCAGGCGCCAAAGGTGGATCGTTCTACCATCTAGGGGACTTGGGGTCTTGTCCCGATCAACGGGTTTGAAGGGACTTACCATTTCGAAGAGTTCACTCGAAAATGTGCCGGATTGGAGGGTCTTACCACCTTAAGGAATCAATTTTCTCGAAAGGTGCACCGAATTTAATTGGAATTAGAATTGGAATTGGAATTGGAAATAGAATTGGAAAGGGAATTGGAAAGGGGACTTACCGTCTTTAGAAAAACGTGCTTGTTGGAATTGGATCGAACATTACCCCCAAGGGTATTTTGTTCATTTTGACTCTATTTGGGCGCGACGGGCTCGCGAAGCGGTTTGATTGACTGGATTAGATTTGGAAAGTAGATTTGGCTCAGAATATGTCTACATTGACTTGAATACAAGTCTGGATGGACTGTAGACTGCCGAGCAGTAAAAAATAGGGTGCTTACATGGGGTTTTGCCCCTGTGTGCAATACAATACCTCTTTGGCATGGGCTGGTTAATGCTTCTTTGTTTAGGCAATCTCGCCTCCATGGACTGAGAGAGATTTGGGTCTCTCTTAAGATATGGTCCTATGCATGCCATGAATCCTTAGGGTTAGGAGAAACCCTTAGGGGTTTAGGAAGGTTTGATTAGCATGAGATTGGATCATCCCTTTCTCTCTACGATTGATTTAATGTATGAGAATGCAATAACTTGACATTCTTGGAACTCTTGTTCTGGGATGGATATTAATATACGAGCTTAATAGTAAATACATGGGTAGCATAATGGTAATGAATAGGCAATTTAAATTACCCCTTTTTTCGTTCTTACTTCATCTTCTAGCTCTCTTGGCCTTTGGAGATGAGGGAAAAGACAAGAGAATGTTAAAAGAAAAACAAAAAAGGAGAAGTTAGTGCCTTTGGAAAATTTTTTATGCAACGCATGCGCTAAAGGTGCCCCTACTTTGAGAGGGGGACTAAGCATGATGTGTTGGCTCACTTTTGAAGATAGGGGGTTGCCCCTGTATGCAATACTGCACCTGTGCGAGCATGTTCATTCATTCATTCACACATTCATGCATTCATTTGATAAAAGTAGGAAGGACAGTTTCATTGCATTTGATTTTTTTTTTTTTACATAGAATTGAAAGCACATTTGAAGGGAAAAGGGAACATTTTTCTTGCGAATTTTGCCTATCTTATTTTTATATTTGAAATTCTAAACTACTTTTGAGTCTTCAGATTTGCCTTCTGTGATGGAGGTCGGAGAAAGAACTTGATTTTGGATTGCCCATTGTCTTCTTGGCAGCCCTATCTTCGTGAGCGAAAAGGGATTAGGGCCCTCCTTTATGAGATGACTTCGATGCATGCCAGGAGTCCTTAGGGTTTCTTGGTAGCCTTAGGAGTTTTGGTTGGCTTGATTTAAGCGAGAAGGTCTTTTGACCTTTCTTTGGGGTTAATCCGATGCATGAAGATGCAATGACTTGAGTTACTTTAGGAACTCTTGTCTTGAAATGAATACAGATACATGAGCAGTTATAATGCAAAAAGATGTATACATAGCATAATGACAAAAATCAAGCAGCATAACAGCATGAATTGAACAGAAAATAAAGGAAAGTAAAGCAGTCGCCCTTTACTCCTTGGTTTTGAAATTGACGCACATATCCTAAATCCAGCAGAGTATCGGCTATGCATGGGGTGCTACATGAGCATGAGGTTAGGGGTTTAGTAATGCTTCCTAAAAAGCTTGGTTCCCAAACCTTCAAACTTCTAGCGTCCACCCTCGAAAGGGTGAACTCCATCTTTGGTTGGTGGTTTGAGTGGGGGAGCTATCAAGAGACCGTAGGCTAAGAAACTGACACAGCATCCGTCCACAGTTAATATACTGTTCCCCCTTCTATCTAGAAGGGTAGTAACTAGGTAATATATTCAAAATGCAAATGCAAGTGAGCGCACCAAGTGTGTGTGGAGTTTTGGAAAATGGAGGAAAGGGCGCAAAAAACACACATCACATCCTCTTCATTCATTACATTCATGGCAATTAATTATGACATAAAATGAAATGTGAACAAAGGTCCACCTATAAAAGGAAATACAAGGAGTTAATAACTTTTCGACAAACTCAATGCAAGATATAATAGATGGTTAATGCAAGAGCATGAATGTAAGCAATGAATGCAAGTGATGACACTCATTTGAAAGCCGTTTTGGAAAATAATGTTTGTTTTAGAAACTTAGAAAATTTTTGAAAAGTGGATAAAACTGGACTAAGTAACCGGAGCTTCTAGCTGAGTGAAGGATGAAGGGACATAACAATGGCCTAACCCTCTAAGTGTTCCCAGTGGAGTCGCTAGCTGTCGCGTAGCGATTTTTGACCAAGTCCTTTCGGCTAGGAAAAAAGCACGAAACTCTGTCATTAGAACTCATCCTCCTAGAAGAACAAGTGCGACTAGGTTTGAACTTGAAATTAGTTTGATTAAAGGCTTTTTAGGAAAATAAGAGTCGCCACCTAACTTGATTAAGGTGATTTAGGTCACCTAAAACTAAGTATAATCTGAAGATCAAACTTAGGGTTTTTGGAAAAGGGTTTGGGAAAACCTCCTCAAGAGAGGGTTTTTAAGAAAATAGGTTGTTTGACAACCTTTAGAAAATTTTAAGCCCTTTTTGAAAATAACTCCTTTTTGGTCTTTCAAAAATAAAAGTCTATGGTCCGAGAGTTGGTTGCGTGTAGGGAAGATATCCTAAAATGATCACCCTACCCCATCCTTTCGGTACCTACATGTCTATTCACCCTTTTGTTCACTCACTAGAATAACCGGTTACGATTATCTACTTAATATCCACTTTAGAATTTTGAAAATTGGGTTTAGTCATCACTTTTTGGATGAATGATGCATGATGCAAGTCTGGAGGAAAAATGTTTGAAAACATGAAAGCTTTGAAGGATTTTGAATTGATAGAGAGTTTTGAAAGAGGACTTAAGTTGAGATAAGAGTTATGACCACACCATTTTAGGTTGCCTACGTATCTCATTTGACGAGAATGAGGTCATTCGTAGTTTGTGCAAGGGCCCAATAAAAAAGAGGCACATTAGGGCATTTGAAATGCTTGGAGATGCTTTGAGGTCTTTGGAATGGTTTGAAGATACTTTGCGGTCTTTGAAAAAATGACTTGAGAATTTTGATTTGCAGTCGGATGTTAGAGTGTTTTTAGAATAGATCTTGAAGGTTTTTGAAAACGCTCTTGAAATAGGGTTTTGAGGTGTTTTGAAATGTTTTTGAAGCAACTCGAGGGAGTTTTGGAAGTGCTTTGAAGAAACTCAAGAGAATTTTGAAAATCTTTTGAAGTCTTATTTTTAAAATCTTGAAGGCAAGGTTTTGAAGTGCTTTAATAAACTTGTCTTTGAAAAGCTTTTGAAAGTGGTTTTTGAAAACACCCAGGGCTTTGGAACCCTAGTATGGATAACTTTGAAGGTCATGCTTAATGTATCACCTTTCCTTGGAATCCCTAGCCATAAAAGGGGCAGGGACATCTTAGAGTCGTGAGTTTTGGAAAACATTTTTGGAAATAGTTTTTGGAAAATATTGAGTGTCTAGCCATCTTAGTTGAGATAAGTTTAAGAGAACATCTTCGAGACATTTTAAAGGTGGAACGTGGGAATATTTGAAAGGGTTTCGGAGTCGATTTTGAAATCTCATGAGAGTAGGATGTTCTTGGAAGGTCTATTATGACAATGGCTTTGAATTGAAATATCATTTGAAAAAGGGTCCTTGAGTTGGAATCTTGAAGCATACGAACCTCGGTTAGGTTGACCTAAGATTAACTAACTCAGGTTAGGTTAACCTAGGGTTGGATAACTAGGGTTAGGTTGGACTAGGGTTGGATTGACCTAGGATTAGCCAACTTGGGTAAAGTTAACCTAGGGTTAAGGTGATCTAGGGTTAACTAACTTAGGTTAGGTTGACCTAGGGTTAAGATGATCTAGGGTTAACTAACTTGGGTTAGGTTAACGTAAGGTTGAGGTGACCTTGGGTTAACTAACTATGGTTAGGTTAACCTAGGATTTGGTTGACCTAAGGTTGGACAACTAGGGTCAAGTTAACCTAGGGTTGAAAGATTGTTTTGAACTAGGGTTTGGACCTAATGGTTTTGGAAGGATGGTGTCATGCATTTTTGAAAGGGGTTTTGGAAAACAAATCATGTTATGCAAATGACTTTTGTAAACAAACCTTTTGAAGATCATTTCTATAAAAATTGACTCTAGTCAAGTATATAGTTTATATGGTTGATGCTTGAAAACCATTCCGAAGTATGTTTCCATTAGGACCATTATAACCTTTATCTTTAAAAGAGTAGAAACTTTGAAAATCAACATAATAATGATAACTTTTGAAAAACCATTTTTAATTTAAAGATGGAGAGAATGAAATTTTGAAAACCATGTTTAAGAAGAAGATTTTGAAAACCATTTTTAAAAGAGGAAACCATTCTAACAAGTTAGGATTCCTATGGCCAATGATAAGGGAGACCACTCAAGAGAGGGTTTCATGGTACCATTCCAACCACTAAACTTTTGAGAATAGAAATCTTAGAAATCAATAAATTTGAAAACCATTTTTATGCAAGTTTAAATGCAAGGATGTAAAAATGTGAGTTAGGGGTTAGTGGGGAGCTTTTCTAAGGCATTATCACTTACGGTTTCATCCTAAACTTCAAGGGCCAACTCTTGGAACCACTTTGAAAAGAACATTGAAATAAGGAGCTTGAAAATGGCATGGAAATGGGAATAATATAAGTTTTGAAAAACATGGTTCTAAACATGAAAATAAAGCCAAGCACACAGAACATGAACAAAATAGTCATATGTAAAGAGGGACATGAATCCATACAAGGCTAGAGGCTACCCCACATAATCAAGGTGCTTCAAGGCCATACCATCTTAAAGTAGGCTAGTGAGGGATCCCCCTACACAGTGGCTCTCACTAGCTTTCCTCTAGGCATGAGCTAGGAGCTCTCTTGTCTCAAGCATGCAAGAATGTGGGGGGTTGAAGATGGGGATTAAAATAGAGAATAGCCTAAGTAGGCTAGGAGGGAGAAGAGAGGAGTGGGAAAAGACAAAAATATAAAAGGAAATACCATCTTTTGCCTTCAAACACTCTCAAACTTCATTAGATGCTTGGACTTGATCTTGGATGGACTTGGAAGGGGATGGAATAAGGTCTTCTATGGCATGGAGGGCCTTGTAGGTGAGGTGTATGGGCTAGAGTGAAGTGGAATACAACTTAAGTGTTTGGAGGGGAGAGATATATGGAGGGTTTCAGATTTCTTGAGCTGTTTATGCAGAGTTTTGTTACAATTTTTGATTCCTTAATATGCAAAGGGGGAGGCCAGCATTTATAGGCGAAATTTTGGACACTAGTGCATGTAGGACATACACCTGTGTAAAATTTACATTGGCGCATGTGTGACATGCGCTGGTACTGCTCCACCGAATAAAGGCCACGTCGCAGTCCCTATACTGACTAAATCTTAAGGGCTAAGTAAGATTTGATCGAGCTGATTAAAATCTAGGCCCATGTAGCATACGCTCCGTCATCGGGAGTGTTCGTTTAAACTTTGCCTCGATAATTGTACCAACCAAAAAGGTTTCGAGAAAATTGGTTGCATCCACTGTGTTCTCCTTGGGTTTCTCATATACTTCTGAGTTTTCGAAAAGCTTGAACGGTGTTCAAAAGTGTGAGAAATCATCTTTAGAAGTGTGCATGAAATTACATTTTTGCAGAGCATCTATGATATGGTCCACGAGGGTTCAAAAGTAACTGTTTATGTGCGGCATGATTGAGGCCTTCTGGAAGCGATCTCTTCGATCGGATCGTATCGTATCGATGGAAAGTACTCTGAAAATACTTTGAAATTTTTCTAATTTACACGTTTCTCAAGTCGTTTGATGGTGCGTTATAATCAGGGAATTGGAGAAAAAGTCAATCTTGGCAGAGCGTCTGTGAGATGCTCTAGGGGTTATTGAAAGTAGCAGTTTTCGAGCCATGAGATGAGGAGCTTCGGGAAGCGATCTCTTCGATTGAGCCGTATTGATGGAAAGAGCCATGAACGAGCTTTCAGAAATTCCCTGGTTTACGCATTTCTCAAGTTGTTTGACGGTGTATTATAATTAGGGAATCAGGAGAAAAAACAATCTTGGCGGAGCGTCTGCGAGATGCTCTAGGGGGCTTTCATTGAGTCGGGAGTGTTTAATGTCGTAAGGTCCACCTTAAGTTAAACAGGGGTGTATGACAAGACACTACTCTAGGACTGGTGTTATTTTGGGGTGCGTTTAGGTTGGCCAGGGCCAAAATGGTCATTTTGACTAGGTTGGGTTAAAAAGGCCAAGAACGGTTCTGAGTGTTGTGTTAAGTGTGTTAGACTGTCCGGGGATGGTCTTGGAAGAGTTTTTCATTGTCTAATGAGATTTATATTTTGTTGGGGCGTGTAGGGGCAAAATAGTCATTTTAATCGGAGTTAACCGGAATGAGACCGGAATTGGATGAGATGGCGTGTTGAGTATGCCTAACTATTTGGGATCACTTTGGAAAGGTGGACTTACCGTCTTGAGAGATTTTAAACTTTCTTAAGTTATGTCTGGAGGCCTAAGGGGTAGGTTTGGTCATTTTTTCCCGAGTCGGGCTAGCAGGCGTCGGTGTTGACCTAGGTGTTGGTTACCGAGACTGCCCGGTCTTGGAAAGCTACCTGTGCGGTGTTGGTCCCTGAGACCACCCGGTCTCAGAGAACTACCTATAGGGTGGTGTTGGTTTCTCAGAACGCCTGGTCTTAGAAAGTTACCTGTGAGGGTGGTGTTGGTCTCCGAGAACACCTAGTCTTGAAGAACTACCAAATGACGGACATTCTATATTAGCAGGTTAACAAGCGCCAGAAGTGAACCATCTAGAATTTGTTGAGATGTTGGTTCTTGAGATCGCCTGATCTCGGGAAGTTACCTGGATGGCATTGGTTCCCGAGACCGCTTGGTCTCGGCTAACTCCCTAGAATGCCTAGGGGCATAATGATCTTTATAGCTTCGATTGGACCTTGTGGGTCTGGGAAGTGACTAGTTGATTGGATTGGAGTTTGAAGGAGCCGTCTTAGGCCTATATGTGTTAAGATGTTTGAAAAACTGGATTTGGTTAGGCTGGAGATTGCCGAGTGGGGAAAAATAGGGTGCTTACAATTTTAGGTGACCTAATTCACCTTAACAAAGTTAAGTGGTGACTCTAAACTTTTTCCAAAAGCCTTTATCCAAGTCAATTTTCAATTCAAACATAGTCGCACTCGTCCTTTTAGGAGGATGAATTCTAACAATAGAGTACGATGTTTTTCTCACTTATGTGTTCTTAAGTGTAAAAAATCGGAGTGCGACAGCTGTCGTGTCCAGATTTTTCGCACTCGAGGAATACTCACACAAGCGAAAAAAATGTTGTACTCTCTCGTTAGAACTCACCCTCCTAGAAGAATGAGTGCGACTAGGTTTGAATTGAAAATTGATTTGAATTAAGGGCTTTTAGAAAAGATTTGGAGTCGCCACCTAACTTGATTAAAGTGAGTTAGGTCACCTAAAAATTAAGAATAATCTGAAGACTACACTTAGGGTTTTTGGAAAATGATTTTGAAAATATCTCCTCAAGAGAAGGTTTTTTTAGAAAACAGGTTGTTTGGCAACCTTTGGAAAACATTTAAGCCCTTTTTGAAAAGTAACTCTGTTTTGGTCTTTGGAAAACAGCGATCTAGATTCGGAGGTTGGTTATGTGTAGGGAAGACGCACTAAGCCATCACCCTACCCTGCCCTTTCAGTATCTATATGTCAATCTACCCTAGATTCACCTATGAGAGTCTTTAACCAACTAATGTTCAATCCTATCCACTTTAGAAAACAATGTTTAGAAAAACATGATGCATGATATGCAAGTGCAAGAAAAGAGAGTAGATTTGGAAATATATTTGAAAAGAAGAATTTGATTTGATTTTAGAAGAGAGATTCGAAGGGATAGATTTGAAATTGGAAAGTTTGAAAAATTAGAAATAGAGATTTGGAAATAGAAATTTGAAATTGAATTTGAAAATAGATTGGAGATTTGAAAAGATAGTAGTGGAATTTGAGATTTGAAAAATGTGGAGACCGCACCCATGAAGGTTGCCTCGTATCCTTTTGGAGGAATCAGGTCAGTCGTAGTTCGGACAAGAGTCTGATTGAAAAGAGATTGATTTGGAAGAAAGAGATTGAATTGGAAATTAGATTGGAAGATTGAGAGAATGAACTTTGATTGGAAGATTTGAAAAGACTTGACTTTGGAAAACTTGGTTTTAGGAAACCTAGACTTAGGAAAAAGAGAATTTAGAAAGGACTTGAGATTTAGAAAGATTTGACTTGAATGTTAGACTTGGAAGATTTAGGAAATTATTGGATTTAGGAAAGATTCGAATTAGGAAATGTCTGATTTAGGAAAGTTTTAAATTAGGAAAGTTTCATTTTTGGAAAGTTTCGAATTAAGAAAGTTTCAACTTAGGAAAGTTCTAAATTAGGAAAGTTTTAACTTAGGAAAGTTTTGAGCTTTGGAAAGTTTAGAAAACAAGGAAATTTTGAAAATAAGAAAGTTTTGAGTTTAGAAAGTTTTAGAGTTTTGAGTTTTAGAAAATCTTGAGATTAGGAAAGGTTTGAATTTAGGAAAGGTTTGAAAACTTAGATTGGAAAGTTAAGATTTGAAAATGGATAGAGTTAGGAAAAGGTAGAATTAGGAAAAATGTAGAAGTTGAGTTTTAAAATTTTAGGAAAGATTCTTATGTTCAAGTTTTGGAAACTTAAGATTGAGGAAAGTGGAAGATTAGGAAGGATTTGAATTAGGAAAGATTTGGATTAGGAAGGGATTGGATTTTGATTCTAAAAGAGAATGTTTGATTTTGTTTCCAAAAATGGAGGATAGGATCTAGTTTCCTAAACGGGAAGATTGGATTTGGTTTTCTAAAAGGGAAGTTTTGATTTGACAAGGATTTGGAAAGGGGAAGTTTTAGAAACCCTAGATTTGGAAGACTATAGTTTTGACGTAGGAAATAGGTTTTAAAAATATTTATAGTTTGGATGTGAAAAGGAAGATTTTGGAAACCTAGGTTTTAAGGCAAGTTTGAAAACCATATTTTTGGAAAGAGAATTAGGGTTTCCTAATCGTGAGTTCTAGGGCTTGACTTGGGCTCTAAGGAAAGAGTTTTTGGAAAGTGTGTTTTTGGAAACAAGTTTTTGGAAGGAAATCCTAGAAAGGAGTTTCTAGAGGGAAGATTTTGGAAAGAGAGTTTTTGGAAAGATTTTTGGAGGGAGTTTTTCTAGAAAAGAGACCTAGGGAACGTTTTTGGAAAGTGGACTTTGAAGAGAGCGTTTTGGAAAGGAGTTGAAAAAGGGAGTTTTGAAAAATAGATTTTTGGAAGAAGTTTTTGAAAATAACTTTGGACAGAAGAGTTTTAGGAAAGTATGTTGAAAAAGGAGGTTTTAGGAAAAGAGATTTTTGAAAATAGAGTTTTTTGGAAAGTATAAAAACATCTCACTTTTCTAAAGCGATTCTAACCATGAGAAGGCTAGAACTACTTTAAGAAAGTGGTTTTGAAAACAACAAAGGTCGAAAATATGGACCATGTTGGTCACTTTAAATGTAACACTTTCCTAAAGCAATCCTAGCCATGGAAAAGCTAGAATCACCCTAGGATTGTGATTTTGAAAACAAGTTTTGAAAAAGAGGATTTTGATGCAATTTTGAAAACAAGTTTGAAAACGATTTTGAAAACAACTTTGAAAACGACTTTTGGAAGATGCAAGATCATGATATGCATAATGCAATTTTGTGGTCGTGAACATACAAGGTTAAGGCTTCACCATATAATCAAGGGGGCTGAACCCATGTGGTCTCCGGTTAGCCTAAAGGAAAGCCCCCGACACGGTGACCCTCCAATAGTCTAATCCTACACATGGACTGGGAATCCCCTTGTTTCAAGCATGTAAAGAAAGGGGGGGGGGGAAGAGAAAGGAGATTAAAATAGAGAAAACCCAAGTGGGTTAGGAGAGAGAAGAGAGAGGGGGGAAGTGCAGAAACGTAAAACGAAAGCCTACCTTGTGTCTTGTTTATTTTGCGCGCCTTGCTTGTCTTCGATCTTCGTTTTTAATCCTCAAGAGTTGTCTTCAATCTTCAAACTTCATATTGCAGCTCTTCAAGTCTTCAAAGGAAGGTTGGAGGCTAGTGTATAAGTGTATGGGAGTGTGTATTAGTGTATAGAAGGTTAGGGTTTAGTATATAGTGGCTAGGTTTTGGAAAACCTAAGGAAGCTAGGGTTTAGGGAGTGTTCGAGCTCTGTATATCAAATATTGGTGTTTTTAGATTGAGTTTGGGGACCTCTTTCACGCTAGAAGAGGTTCTGTATTTATAGAGAGAGGAATGCACTGGCGCCTGTTGCAGTGGCACTAGGCCAAACATTACACTGACGCCATTAGGAGTGGTGCTAGGCCATTTTTTAGCTTGGCGCCACTAGTAGTGGCACCAGCTATTTAGGAAATGTTTAAGGTTTGCAAGCAACATATCTTTGACTAGATTTGGGCGCCTGTATTGGTGACTACCATACAATTTTTAGCCTAGCTTCACTAGGAGTGACTCCGGAAAGTTTGGGAAGGAGTTTGGGAGACAGAGAATGACCCGGAAGGCCAGAAAGAGCAGGAACACTTAAAATAGTATCCTGGAGGTGTTTGACTTGAAAAATGAGGATAGGATGTTGCGGAGGGATTGACCGAGCCGTTAGGGGCAAAATGGTCAATCGGGTTGGAAAGCTGTCGGGACGGACTCGGACTATCCCGGAAGAAGACTCCAAATTTGAAAACATTATTCAGAATGTTCCCAAAGGTTGCAGGTTTGATTCCCAGAGCCGGTGTGGTCGAAAAAGGTGACTGGCCCACCAGGGGCAAAATGGTCATTTCGCTCCGAATTTGCCGGAACTGACTCGGAATGATCCGGAAAGATAAAGAAAGGTTGAGAGTACTATAAAAAGCATTCTCGGGAAGTTACCGGTTTGATACCCAGAGTCGGCGTGGTCGAAAAAAGGCGACCGGCCCACCAGGGGCAAAATGGTCGTTTTGTACCGGGTTTGCCGGAATTGACTCAGAATAATCTAGAAAGATAGAGGAATGTTGGGAATACTATAAGAAGTATTCTCAGGAGGTTACCGGTTTGATACCCAAAGCCGGTGTGGTTCCCAGGGTGTTCGGAGGCCTAGGGGCAAAATGGTCATCTTGACCGAAACGTCTTCGAAAAGGCCCAAGGGGCAATTTTGTCATTTTTCACCGAAGTGGGCTAGCAGGCACCGGTGTTGACTTGGGTTTTGATTTTTTTCGCCACTCTGATTGCGGTCGTCGTGACACAGGGGTTTGTTGGCAATTCCCTATATCGACCTGTTTGCGAGTATTTCCGCTACTCTGACGGTTGTGATGTTTGCGAGTATTTCTGCTACTTTGACGGCTCGCGATCATTCCCGAAACTGCCTAATCTCGGGAAGCTGCTAAAGGGGACTTAGCACCTGAGAAGTTAACTTTCTCTGAAGGCGTGCCTAAACGGACATTTCTATATTGGCGGGCTAGCAGACGCCAAAGGTGGCCCGTTCTACCATCTAGGGGACTTGAGGTTTCGTCTTGGTCGACAGGTTTAAAGGGACTTATAGTTTCGAAGAGATTTTCTTTGAAAAATGTGCTAGACCGTCTCAAGGAATAAATTGTCTCGAGAGAGGGATTGGAATTGGAAAGGGGTCTTATCGTCTTCGGAAAGACGTGCCTGATTTGGAACCGTCTCGAGGAATAAACTGTCTCGAGAGAGGGATTGGAATTAGAAATGGGTCTTATCGTCTTCAAAAAGACATGCCTGATTTGAAACCGTCTCGAGGAATAAATTGTCGAGAGAGAGGGGTTGGAATTGGAAAGGACAATGCCCTTAAGGGCATTTTGGTTATTTTGCCTCTATTTGGGCCTGGTGGACCCGCGAAGCGATGGATAGATGGGAATTGGACTTAGAAAGTTGGTTTCGATTGGAATATGCCCACAATGACTTGAACACAAGTCTGGACGGAGTGTAGACTGCCGAGCGGTCAAAAATGGGGTGCTTACAACAACTTGCAACTCTACTGGGGACACTTAGAGGGTTAGGCCATTATCATGTTTTTTCACTCTTCACTCATCTAGAATCTTCGATTGATTTGGCCAATTCTATCCAACTCACATTCTTCAAAATCAAACTTTTCAAAGCTGTTTTCAAAAACATAGCATTACTTGCATTCAATTTATATTTAATCATTCAATCTTGGATTAAGTCTGTCATCAAGGAACTAACTTTAATCATTTTCTTTTGTAGGTGGACCTTTGTTCACATTTTATTTTATGTCATATTAACTACCATGTATGTCAAAAATGAATAGGATGGAATGGAAATGATGGATGTGAGTTGTTAGGCCTTTTCATCCGTTTTTCAAAATTTCACACACACACTGCGTGTGCACTTGTATTTACATATTTGCATTCTTTACTTGGTTACATCCCTTCTAGTTAGACGGGAAAACAATATATTGGTTGTGGGCGGATGTTGTGTTAGTTTCTTAGCCTATGGCCTCTTGATGGTTCCCCCGCTCGGATCACCAACCAATAATGGCACCACCTTTGGGAGTGGGCCTAGGTTTGAAGATCTAGGAACTAAGCTTTTTAGAAAGCATTAGTAAAGCCTCAACCTTATGCTCTTGTAGAAACCATGCATAGCCGAATCTCTGCTGAATTTAAGACATGCACATGAATTTCAAAATCATGGAGGAAAAGGCAACTGCTTTACTCGTGACTTGCGTCCTTGCTTTCCTTTTTCTTTCTTTTCCTTTCGCACAGACCCCACCATAGAAAGTCATCATTGCTCATAGGAAAGATTATCATCCACTTAGAGATCCCATCATTACCCGACAAAGAGCTTTACTAATGGCAGCCAACCTTGGTGAGACCTCTTCGGTTTCCCGAGAAGAAGTCAACGAGATGAGAACTAAATTGACAAAATGTTTAAGCTCGTCCAAGCCATGGCAATAAAAGATGCTTCTTCAGCCCCATCATCATCCATGATTTTTCCCAAGGACTCTAAACCTGCCAACCCAAGGATTGTGCTTCAATCTGATACTATGGGAAAAAATAAGGATACCAAGGGGGCCAACACTAAAGAAGGGAAAACCATATTGCTCTCACCTACCATGAAAAGAGCTCCCATAGACCCTCTTAGTCTGAAAATCCAATGGCCAGAAGACTCATTACGAAGCCTCCATGGTTATGACACTTTTGGGCTTACCTCTTATAATGAGTTGTGCTTCTTCCCAGATTATCTAAGACCGACCAAATTCAAAATGCTTGATTTCCAGAGGTATGATGGCACTAGCAACCCCGTAGCCCGCCTTTGCCTCTATGTTAGGGTGTTAAGTGGTTATAAGAACGATCTAAAACTCCTCATGCAACTGTTCTAACATAGTCTTACTGGATCTGCCCTACAATGGTTCACCTGACTCGACCTAAGGAAGATCACGACTTGGATTGAATTGGTTAATGCATTCAAAGCCCAATATCGTCACAATATAGATCTCTCTTCTAACTAGTG
This sequence comes from Euryodendron excelsum, assembly GCA_033060915.1. Taxonomy (NCBI): domain Eukaryota; kingdom Viridiplantae; phylum Streptophyta; class Magnoliopsida; order Ericales; family Pentaphylacaceae; genus Euryodendron; species Euryodendron excelsum. Next base: position 29,971,944 of record CM065397.1, read on the forward strand.
GTCTTTGATAACAATGAGTGATGGAGAGAAACAAAGTTTCAAGAGCTATGCGTTTAGATGGAGAGAAGCAGTTGCACAAGTCAATCCCCATTTGGAAAAGAAAGAGTATATGCAATTGTTCATATACACCTTCTAAGGCATATACTATGAAAAGCTCTACATGAGTGTGGGGAAAAGCTTCTCTAAGCTTATCATGTAAGGGGAGATGATAAAGAATAGCCTTAAGACAGGAAGGATTAAGGATCCTTATGCAAAAACTGGGAAAAGTTCTTCCAACATAGCCAAAAAGGTGGCTACTATAAGGGGGTAATTAAGAAGGAGAGTGAGGTGTCTGCTATCTTACCCATTCAACCACCCTAATACCGTCCACCACCCCAGTCACATCCTATCTTACCCATAGCCACTTTGACCATGCTTGCACAAGCACCTAACTTTGGTCTTACTGAGGCACAACCCAACTTCAATAGGCAGGTCTGATGCATCCGTACCTTTGATACCTTAGCCTGTAACTAAATAGAGGCCTACCATAACCGGCTAAAGAACAATATTTGGAAGCCCAGACTAGCCCGTCCATTACCAAGCCCTTTACCCCAACCTTCAATGGAGCCCTCACTTGCGAATACCATTCGGGCGACCAAGGGCATGATATGAAAAGTTTTTTCTCTTTCAAGCACAAATTCAAGACCTAATAGACAATAAGACCATTGATATACAATCGGTAAACCCTACTCTTGCTCCTAATGTAACCATAAACCCCCTGCTGGACCACACTATCAATCTGGTACTAGAGGAAATAGAAGAGGGGGATGAACTGGAGGAGATTGTGGTCAAGGATTAAGATGAAGACTGGGAGACAGAGGAAGAGAGTGACTGGGAGGAGGAATTCCCGCCATGCCCAATCTATCTCTACAATTCCAACGAGGAACATAATCCCTCTGACTGGCCAATTGAAGAGCCTATACTCGGGGACGAAGGCCTTGCCAAAGACATGGCCATCAACGGCTAGAGTGATGAGTTCTTACACCCTAAGTATGTCACAGCCGAGTGCCACCTATCAGAGAACCCTTGGCCTGTAACTGAATTTGATTGTGAAGATATGGGTTATGGACATGAGGAGCCAAAAGCAACTTTAGAGCCATTCGAGCTAGAAGGGAGTGAGTTGGCCCACTTGTTTATTGGGAAAACCGATCAGGTAGCGAAAGAAATCAAGACAGTCAATGAAGCGAATAACTACACCATCACTATCAACACACCCAAAGCCCTAGAAGAAGCCTTTGCTTGTCTTGCCTTGGTTAGGGATTGCATTGATGGATGGAGCATCGAGAATGTGGGCATATTCCCAAAACCCCATTAGAAGGGCTCTCCATAAAAGCATACAAAAGAGGGGTGTTCTCACCTACTTTCTTTCTATCTCTATTGCTTTTTGTTTATGTTTGTATTTTCATTCATATAAGAACTCTATGTTAATAAAAAAGATAGTTTTAATTTAAATTTTGTTTTCTCATATTCTTGTGAATGGTGTATGCTTCTAAAATAAGAGGTGTGTTCTATCTCGTGGAGGACCTAACTTTAATATTATGATAGCATGAGTTAACCACTCACCGAATGATCAACTTTTCAAAAAGAGAGAGGATAAGGATGAGTGAGCAAACCACCCAAAAGTAGCACTTGAGAGACACCGAAGCTAAGTGATGGGTAGCCAGACTATCAAGAGGAAGAGGAGCCATATTCTATTTTCCAAAAAAAAAAAAAAAATATTTTATTCCCTTTGCTCAACCCACTAGTGCCTCGCAGAAAGCGAAAGATTTCTTGTCAACCCAATCCAAAACTATTCCCCCACACTGGGGCAGATGGATAAATGAGGACTCATGAAAGAATGTCGCTTGTTTTCCATCAAGCTGAAGCAACGTGAAGGCTCTATAGATCAAGCAATCTAGTTCAAAATGAAGAGGGGCCCTCATTTCATTCCTCATATAGTGAAAAGCAACCATTGTCAAACCTGTTGAGCCCGTTATGCTTCTTTCTAAGAAAACCCCAACCTAGGGATTACCGCCTATAATGGGTTAGAATGAAACACTTAGAGAAAATTTGAGAGAAAAAAGTTGTATAAATACCCACCTCACCAAAAAGAAAAAAAATAAAAAGGAAAGCAAAAAAGGAGAAGCCGTCAAGGGGCAAGTTGTTATACATGAAAAAAAAAAAAAGAAGGTAAGCCACAAGAAAGGTTAACTCATTTCATGCCATCTTGAGGAGCATGTAATATTTAGATGGCAATAAGGGAAATCTAAAGGTGATCCTAGGTGATAAGGAAGCTCGGTAAAAGCAATAGGTTCAAGCCTTTACCCTTTCCTACAAAAACCTAGAACCATGGCCTACATTACAACCTTAATAAAGTCCTCTCCAATTGAAAAGGGTTTTCTTGATCTAGGTGAGCCAGACATATTGCCAAGGCTAAGAAACGATGCTAGGGGACAAAACCCCATTAGAAGACCAACCAAGGATGGTATGGATCTAAACCTTACTAAGAGCAACATTAAATTTGAGCCTGTATATCCCATTGATTCTCAAAACCCCATAACTTAACCTACATTATGGTCCTAAAGTAAAGCCTCTTTAGATTGCAAGACTGGTTGCTCATCGCTCCGCCAAAGTTCAAGTAAGTTGTTGCCTAAGCCCCCGAGGGTTGAGAGTTCAAGCCAAATGATCCCAGACACTAACCCAAAGTAGAAAGTCTAAGTTGATCAGAAGGATGAGAAATGTATGAAATACTATCATCCGATCAAGGTAGGGTTGAGCCAAAGAAGAGATCAAACCTCTGAAATGGAAGGAGTTGCCATTTCAATGATGCAGAGCTTGACAGCAATCCATCCATTTTATTAACTAATGTATTCCTCATATGTGCTTGCATTTTTATAAAAATTTTGGCATGAGCTTCGCATACATAAGACATAGCTCCCTATAGAAACAGAAGTCACCAAAGCAATCTAATATCATATCTAAAACATGTAATAAACATACATCATCAACATTATCCTTGTTTATGCATCTAGCTATCTAGATCATAAACATCCATTTTATTTAAAGATTACAAATAAAAAGGATTGAGAAAAGAATTAAAATGCATGTCCAGGACATGGTACAGAAGGAAAGAGTGGCCTATGACAAGAGGCACCCATCAAGGGTCAAAGTCAATGCCCTAGTCAAAATTTCCAAAACTTAGCTCAGGAGGAAGCGGACGACTACTGGAAGCACCAACATCCTACAAGGAGAAAGAGCTTAAATCAACAAAGCAGATGAATAACTAAACAATGCCATAACAAAAAGAGAGAAAGGATAACATACCCCGCTACCTCATATCTGAGCCAACTGTGCAGTTAAATTAGCTATGTCAGCCTGGTACTACTCCCTCTCTATCTGGAACTGCTCCATCTCGATTGGTACTAGTCTTTCTGATCCCTCATGGTGGCAAACTCGGCTTGAGGCACATATCCTCCAGCCTGACGCCACAAGTCTAATACCTCCTAGCCAACTGCATAACCTCTGACCACCGCCTCGAACTAGGTGAAGGCACCTATGGAGTGAGGCCCAAAATGTGTGGCGTAGTCAATTTCTGGAGGAAGAAAAAAACCAGCACCCAGCTGACGCTCCCAATACGAAATAGGAACTCCCTCGACCAAAGCTCTGAACATATACTCAGGTGGATTGCCAGCTAACCGAAACTTCTCATGGAATCGATGCCAATGCTGGTCTCCCAGATAGGACTCCCAGGACTCATCACTAAGAAAAAAAATCCTTGACATAGACATCGAGACCAGATACCTAACTGCCTCATAATGAATTGAACCAACAAAAGGCCGCCATGTCACATCTCTCACCTTTATCAACTTCAAGTTCACCCGTATCATTACGAAGTTGGTGATCTCAAATTGGTGGGCCACCTGATCATGAGCTCATCTCAAGGCCCGAGGATAAAGGTCAGCCTCTACTACCTCTGAACAGTAGACCGGTTAGTACTCGTAGCTCCACCAGACCATAAATGGCCAAAATCCAATCACATTACCTTAGCAGGAGGAAGTTCAGACCCTCATGGATCTAAGAAAGCAACCAAAAGAGAAAGACCCCTAGTCCAGCTCTGACAAGGCTCCCATGTTGGCTACCACACTCACTAGTCTGAAAGGGACGATCAACTTGTTGTTGTTACAAAAGCAGCTGAAAAAAAAGTATAGAACCAGTTGTCACTTTATAATGTCTCGCAGCTTAGGCGGTGGCTCAGCAAAGAATGTGCTCTCATCCCGACTAAGCCAGGACACAGGAAAATCTGAATGGTTAGGAGGTGGCAAGTCCAACAGAGCACAACCTGGACTTTACTAACTAGCTGCAGGGTAATTTGACGGCCAACAAAGGAGAGCCCATCAATAATGGCCCAGTCTAACAAGGTAGGACCTAGCTCAAAACCCACAAAATTGAAGATCCCTGTTTCTCCAAACCACCTCTCAATCAATGCCAATGCTAAATGGCAGTTCAGGCGGTTTGTCTATAATCCCATGAATGTGCCTAACCCAATCTTTGCTAGAAAGGCACGATAGGATGGAGTAGCTTACTGCATGGTACTGAAAGCCTAGTGGACGGCCCCTCAAAAAGAGGTATGCACTTGGGGAGGGGGCAAGTGCTACTGAGAGTATGCATTGGGATGATGGGCAAGGTCCCCCAATGGAGGAATGTTTGGTACCTCAAGATCCCCCAAATCAGCATCCTTCTGCCTCCGCCTAGTAGAGGCCTGCCTATAACAAGTCACACAGTCTCCTAGGCTCGGTGCCTGCTTCTCGACATCCATCTCTCCCTTAAAAGCTGGCTCGATAGGAGGAAAATAGTCAACTGAAGGCATACTCCCCCTCTCGCTATGACTAGAAGACGTCCTGCTAGCTGATCTATGACTACCCCTAGAATGGCTAGAACTGCCAATGGAATCTGTGCGGGCCCCCTTCTTGGACTGACATCTCCTCTCAGAACTGTCGTCACCTGCATCGCCATCCTGAAAGTCAAATCAAGGTAAAGATATCAATATATGGTATATACAGTTCAACAAGACAAGAGGTATTGAAGAAAAAGAGCAAAGAAAAGAATGAATGACACAAGTCTCAATAGAGTCTACTCAAAGCAACTCAAAAGGTTTTTTAAGCTTTTTTCTTTAAAAGTTTATTTTCAAATATTAGTTTTCAAAAGTTTCCTAACTTTTTCGTTCAAAAGTTTATTTTCAAAGTCTATTCTATCAATCATCAAGTTTCTTAAACTTTTTCCTTCAAAAATTTATTTTCAAAATCAATTCCAAAGGTTCCTTAATATTTTCTTCCAAAAGCTATTTCAAAATCAAGGCCTATAGTCATTTTCAAAATCAAATCTCAAAGGTTTCAATCAAAATCAATCTCAAAACTTTTCTAAGCTTTTTATTCAAAAGGTTTCTATTCCAATCAAGTTTCAAGGTTTTTTAAAACTTTTTACTTTCAAAAAGTTTTGTTTAAAATCAATCCTCAAAGATTTTCAAGGTTTCAATCCTCAAAACTCTTCCTTCCAAAGTTTTTATCAATTTCGAAGTTTTCTAAATTCAAAATCCATTTTTAAAGGTTTCCTAAACTTACCCTTCAAAAGTTTTATTCAAAATTCTATTTTCAAAGATTTTTCTAAGCTTTTCTTTCAAAACGTTTTATTCTAAGACTCTCGAGTTTCTTGGGGTCTTCTCAGCTAAAAAGGCACAATCCTCAAAGGTTTTATATCTTTTCTCTTCAAAAAGATTTTATTTCAAAAAATTTTCTAACTCTTTTCTTAATTTTGAATATTTTTGACAAAATCTCATTTGCAAATAGTCCTTATAACACCTGCAATTTTGCCATAAAACACAAACCGTGCGCTCCACAGTATCACAAGTACATGTCATAGACAAACACAAGAGAACTTGTGCACATTTTCAAGATTTTTGAATTTTTTGACAAAGGTTCTATTTTTCAAAAAATTCGAAGGTTTTCAAAATACTCACAGAATTAGTCAAAGATACTTCAAATACTTTTTAAAATATTATCATATTTTTCTAAACCCTCAACTCAAATAATTTCATCAATTTCTCAAATTTTTCTTTTTTAAGCATTTTTTTATTTTTTCAAAAATTAAAAATTCAAAACATTTTCAAAAAATCATGAAACTTTATATAGTTGTTCAACACATTTTTCTAAGACACATGATGTAAAAATCTAGACAGAAAACCTAATACCCAAAGTTGTAGGAGCGAATTTTCAATTCTTGCAGAAACCCTCTTTATATAAACATGCAAACCTACTTAAACTCAATCAAACGAGCATCAAAACACATAAACAACATCACTATAGTGCTCAAAGCATAGCAAAATATTAATTTTGACTATTTACACGACTCAAACGGAGTTCTACACATCGAAATCAACACAAAACAAAAAACTTATCTCTTGGAGTTCTCTGGTGAAATTTTTTTTCCAGCAACGATTTCGGTGACGATGACTACTTTCGGTAACTCTCTGGGGTTCCCCAAGCTCACTCCTTCAATATTCAAGAGTCCTTCCTTGCAAGTACTGCACGAAAAGGCTCTCAAACTTTCAAGGGCTCGAACAGAATCGCGATCTTCAATTCAGAAATTTTTTTGGTTTTAGTGTTTAGACCTGCTAGTGGCGCCACAATTAAATTCTAGGCATCTTTGCCCTTTTGCCTGCCAAAATCCAATTTCAAATGTCCCCTTGGGCCAATTTGCCATTTTCAAGCTTTAGTCTTCAAAAAAGTTCAAAATTTCATCCCTCCAATCGCTTCGCGGTCAACATGGGACCCTAAATTTATTGTTTTCTACCTTCGACAAGCAAATACAGAAAAAGAGGGGCAGCTGTAAGCATCCCATTTTTGGCCGTTCGGCAATCTTCGGTCCGACCGGGCTCACATCTAAACCGACACAGACACATTCAAGCCCAAACTAATTTTTCAAATTCAATCTAGTCAATCAGTCGCTTTGTGGGCGCACCAGGCTCAATAGAGGCAAAATAATCAAAATGCCCTTAGGGAATTACTCGGTCCAATTCTAGTTGGCACATCTTCTTGAAGACGGTAAGTCCGTATTTCAATCTCAATTCCAATTCTAGTCTAGACGAATCAAACTCAATCTAGCACGTCGTTCAAGAAAGTTGATCCCTCAAACAGTAAGTCCATCTAGTCCGGCACATTTTTTTTAAGAAAACTCCTCAGAATGATAAGTCCCTTCAAACCTATCAACCGGGATGGAACCCAAGTCCTTGAGATTGTAGAACGGTTTACCTTTAACGCCTACTAGCCCGCCAATGTAGAATGTTCATTATCTGGCATGTCTTTCGAGAAAGTTGATCCCTCAGACGACAAGACCATCCAGCAGCTTCCAGAGATTAGGAAGTCTCTAGAATGAATGCACACCGTCAAAGTGACAGAAACATTCACAAATATCACAACTATCAGAGTGACGGAAACATTCACAGACATGTCGACATTGGGAATTGCCAACAAAAACCTTATGTTAGGAGGCTGAACACGCCTCTTAGCAATGGCATGTGTACCAAAGGATGTGATACATTCTGAAACCAACTTGTCATACAGTGTCAAAGTGATGGAAACACTCAAAACTCAGGCCAACACTAGTGCCTGTTAGCCCAATCTGGTAAAAAATAACCAAATTGCCCCTTGAGCCCTTCCGGCATGCTTCTTGAGAAAGTACCTAAGTCCTCACAGTGGTAAGTCCACCATTGCAAGATTGTCACAAAGATAATCTGGCATGTTCAAATGCCTTCTAGTCAGTTTTGGATCAATTCCGAGACCATTTGCTCAACATGACCATTTTGCACCTAGGTATCCGATTGCCTCTAGGAACCACACCATCTTTGGGTATCAAATCGGTTACCTTCCGAGGAACCTTTTAATAGTATTTTTAGCTTTCCAGTACCTTTTCAAATCATTCTGAATCTATTTCGACAAGCTTAGTATGAAATGACCGTTTTTCCCCTAGTGGATCGGTTGCTTTTTCCAACCACACCGGCTTAGGGTATCAAGCCAGCAACCCCTCGAAACACTCTCAATAGTGTTTCCAACCTTCAAGCCTTCTCATGGGTCACTCCGAGTCCATTTTGGTGTTTTTTTAGTCCAATTGACCATTTTGCTCTTGGTGGGCCGGTCAACATTTTCAATTACCTGGTGCTGTTTCTCAAGTCCGTTACCTTCAGAACACTCTTTCAAGGGTTCGTGTCCATCCTCGACCTTCTAGATCATTCTCGAACCTTCTGTAGTTACTTATAGTGGAGCTAAGCCAAAAATTACATGGTAGTCATTAGGACAGACAACTAAATCTTTTGCCTTGTGTCCCAAGGGTCAAAAGATACATTTTTTACCGCCTTAAAAACTTTCCTAAGTGGCTGGTGGCGCCAAGCCAATAAATAGTGGCACCAAGGTTAAAATTCCATTAGCGCTACTGCAACAAGCGCCAGTTCCAATTTCAATTGCCTATAATATAGACACTCCCCTTGCGTAAAAAGGGTCTTCAAACTCAGTCCAGAAACTGTCTCTCTGAAAACAGAGCTCAAAGTCCCTCAAAACCCTAATTTTCTCATGCCTCTTCAAGCCCTAGCCTCCATACACTCAAACCTTAGCCTCCATACACTTTATACACTCAAACACAACCCTCTAAGCATCCATTGAAGATCAAGTGCTGCATCTTGAAAGCTCTCAAAGTTCAAGTCAAAAAGTTAACATAGCAATCAAAGCAAGAAGAATACGAGGTTGGTTTTTTGTTTACTTTTATGTAATCCCCCCTCTTTCTTCTCTCTCCTAACTCACTTGGGTTTTCTTCTATTTTAATCTCCATCTTCTACCTCTTCTTCTTGCATGGTTGAAATAAAGGACTTTCCGATTAATGCCTAGGAAGGACTATTGAAGGTCACCGTACTGAAGGCTTTTTTCTAGTTCAACCTTAGATGGTGTGGGTTCGGCCCCCTTGATTATATGGTGAAGCCTAACCTTAGATGTTCACGATCCCATTGCATTGTGATTATCATGTTCATGCATTGTATTCAAAGTTGTTTTCAAATTTGTATTAAAATTCTCTTTCAAAACTTCCTTCTTTCAAACTTGTTTTCAAAATCACACTCCTAGGATGATTCTAGCCATTCCATGGTTAGGGTTATTTTAAGAAAGTGTTATATTTAATGTAACCATCAATGTCCAATTCTTGGGGTTCAAACCCTAAATTGCTTTTATAAAAACCACAATCTTAAGATGATTCTAGCCATTCCATTGTTAGGGTTGTTTTAGGAAAGTGTTATATTCAGTGTGATCATTATGGTCCATATTTCAAACCCTATTTATTCTTAAAATCACAACCTTAGAATGGTTCTAATCTTCTCATGGTTAGAATCGTTTTAGGAAAGTGAGATATTCAAGAGACTTGCAAAAGTCCATATTCAAATCTCTTTCCAAATAGTTTTGCAAATCTACTTTCTAAAAACTCTTTTCAAAGATCTACTTTTCAAAAACTCTTTGTCTCGAAGTCCAAGTCAAGCCCCAGAATCTATGATTAGAAAACCCTAATTCCTTTCTTAAAATCTTAACTTCCTATTTTGCCTCAAATCATTGGTTTTTAAAACTATTTTCTATATCAAATCTTAGATTTTCAAAACCTCTTTTTCCACCAAATTATAGATTTCCAATTCCAAAATTTTCAAAACTTAACCTTTCCAACTCCATGTCAAATCAAATCTTTTAATTTAGGAAACCAAATCAAATTCTCCAATTTTGAAAACAAAATCAAATCTTCTAATTTTGGAAATAAAATCCAATATTCACCTATAGAAAATAGAAATCAAATCTTTCCTAATTCCAATATTTTCTAATTTCAATCTTTCTTAAATTCAAACTTTCAAAGCTTTCCTAATTTTAAACTTTCAGGTCTTTCTATATTTCAGATCTTTCTAAATTTAAAACTTTCCAAATTCAGATCTTTCCAAAATCAACTATTTCCTAATTTGGAACTTTCCTACTTTGAAACTTTCCTAAAATGGAACTTTTGTAAATTGAAAACTTTTCCATTTAAAAATTTTTCTAATTCAAAACTTTTCAAAATCCAATCTTTCCTAAACGCTAACTTTCCAAATTCTTTCAAATCAAATATTCAAGTCAAATCTTTTTCAACCATTCCAAGTCAAGTGTTTTTAAATCAAATCAAACCGTTTCCAATCTTTCCTAGATCTTATCTTTCCAAAAATCTAACTTTCTAAAATCAAACTTTCCTATTTCAATTGTATGCTTCAACCCTAGGTTACCTAAACTATAGGAGGCCAAACCTTAGTTTAACCTTAACCCTAAAGTTAGGATGTCTCAACTCTTTTCTAAAACTCAAATCCAAAACCAAGATGGCTTTCAAAATTCAATCTAAGTCAAGATGATTTCAAAGCTCAACTCAATTTTTTCAAACCATTTCTAAGTTCTCCTGCAAAGTTCAATCTATTCAAATCAAAATCAGTTTCAAATTCTTAAGTTCAATTTCAAATGAAAGTCAATTCAAAGTTCAATTTCGAATCAAAGTTAATTTTAAATCAAAGTTCTAAGTTCACTTTTCGATCTCCCAATCAAAGCTCAAATCAAACTCTTTTCAAATTAAACTTTTTAAAGACCTCAAAATGTCTATTTTCAATCGAACCCCGAGTTCGAACTACGACTGACCTGATTCCTAACAAAGGAATACGTAAGCAACCCTCATGGGTGCTATCACTATTTTTTTCAAGTTTCCAATTTCCACAACCTTTTTTTTTTCCAAGCTTCAAATCCTTTCTTCTAATCTATTTTTAAAATCAAATCTTTTTCTTGCACTTGCATGTCATGCATTACGTAATTCTTTTCAAAGTGAATAGTATTGGACATTGGATAATCGAAAATTCTAACTGAGTGAACCTGGGGTACATAGACATGTAGGTACTGCAAGGGCGGGATAGGATGATAGCTTGGTGCATCTTCCCTATATGTAATCAACTTCCAAACCTAGAATCACTGTTTTTGAGAGACCGAAAACGGAGTTATTTTTCAAAAGGGGTTAAATCTTTCCAAAGGTTGCCAAAACAACAAGTTTTTCAAAAAACCCTCTCTTGAGAAAGTTTTTCAAAACCTTTTCAAAAACTCTAAGTTTAATCTTCAGATTGTGCTTAGTTTTATGTGACCTAACTCACCTTAACAAAGTTAGGTGGCGACTCTAAACTTCTTTCAAAAGCCCTTATCCAAGTCAATTTTCAATTCAAACCTAGTCACACTCGTCCTTCTAGGAGGATGCTTTCTAATGAGAGAATATTATGTTTTTCTCACTTGTGTGTTCTCAAGTGTGAAAAATCGAGGCGTGACAGTTCTTGAATCCTTTAATCCCTCAGGGTTAAGAATCACTTTGCTATATATAGAGTTATAAGAAGTGAAACTACCATTGATAGTAGTGGGTATGTATTCTTACCTTGATCCAATTTAATGTACTCTAAGTACATCAATACATTAACTTGGAGTCAACTACTCCAATAGTCGAGACCAACCATTCCATAAAATAGAGGCTACATGTGTTATAGCCAACTAAGTGAGTTGTCCAAGCTCACTCTAACTATGAACTAAGTTTGGAATTACAAGTAACTGGTGTGATCATATCTCTATGTTTATGAATCACATTCACATGCATAATCCACCTTAAGTGCAATTCTTGGACCTTACACATCTCATGCATATATAATTGCCAACACAGTATAAATGAATGCAAATAAGAGAGAGAATTAAATATAATATTAATCAAATGTCATAAATATGGCTTTAAGGACTCATATAATCCAACACAAACCTCATATCCTTGAAAAGTACCAACTGTGCTGATGCCTTTGGGAACAGAAAAACAGACCCTGTGCTGCGCTTGATCCAAAGCACGCCTGATGTGCTTAGCTGCCACCCGCTTGGTGAAATCAATGTAGGCATCATCATTGCCCTCAGAGATGACTTGAAACTGCCCAGATTGCTGAAGGACCCTGTTTCTGAAGAAAGGAAAAACTCCTCTAAGCCAACCAAAGGAATAAAAGCCAAATCCTCAGTCCTCATCTTGGTCTCAATAGTAAAGCCAAAATCTCAGACTATTCTCCCAGGAGTCAATGCAGATAGAGTATCCCTTCAAGCGGTCTCCCCTGATGGGATATCCAAACTGGGCTAAGCATTAGCCATTTGTCTGATACATCTTTCCTTAACCAGCCATGTTGTGGCAACCGTTTACAAATCACATGTCCGGTAAGCAAAAGATATAACAACTATCCATAAGCATTAAAGTGGCCCCCTGAACAAAAGTGCAATATGGTCAATGCCCGATATGTCTTAGCCAAAATCATTGGTACCATGGAATGCTTAGCCTGAAGTCTCTGGACAAAGAAAGCTAATCGACCAATTATCTTCCCCGTCAGCTCAAGGAAATAGATAGGTCCCCATCATGAGGAAGCCAAACACCAAAGGACGGTAAACCCTCTACTGATCTAAATCACCTCCAAGCTCCATATAGCGAGCCTTGAAACAATACTTTAAAGCAAACCAGTTAAGAACAAATCCAACACTGACCAACAGAGAAGCACCATCAACAACTGACTCGAGAGCACCCCTCTCAAGTCCAAAAAATCTACTCAAAGCACTGTTACCCATAGCTGGTAATCTCAAATTAGACACATTGGCACCATCATCACTTAATCTCAGTGTAAGCACCTCATTTTTGTCCGTTCGGCAATCTCCAGTCTTACTGGATCTAGTTTCAAACATCATTGCACATTTGAGAGTAGGTCAGCTCTTTCAAACTCCAATCTAGCCAACAAATCATTTCTTAGCCCCGTAAGGCCCCATTGAAGCTAAAAAGACCATATTGCCCTTAGGCACTCTAGGCAGCTTTTTGAGATCGAGCGATCTCGAAAACCGATGCCATGCAGGTAGCTTCTCGAGATTAGGTGATCTCAGGGACAAACACCTTATTAAATTCTAGATGGTTCACTTTTGGCGCCTACTAGCCCACCAATAGAGAATGTCCATTATTAGGTAGCTTTTTGAAACCAGGCGATTTCGGGGACCAACACCACCCTATAGGTAGCTTTCTAAGATCGGGCAACCTCAAGAACCAATACCACCCTATAGGTAGCTCTCTGAGATCAAGCATTCTAAGGGACCAACACTGCACAGGTAGCTTTCCAAGACTGGGCAGTCTCGGGAACCCAACACTTAGGTCAACATCGGCACCTACTAACCCGACTTGGTGAAAAATGACCAAACTTGCCCCTTGGGTTTCCAGACACATATTTAAGAAAGTTCAAAGTTCCTCAAGATGATAAGTTTACCCTTCCAAAATGTTCTTAAATAGTTAGGCGTACTCAATGCACCATCTTGACTAATTCCGGTCTCATTCCGACTAATTTTGGTTAAAATGACCGTTTTGCCTCTAAGCACACCGACACAACACAAACCCATCCAGAAGACGAGCACTCCTCCCAAAATTGTCCCTAAGCAGTCCAGCGTGCTCAATATGCCATTCCAAACCATCATGACTCTTTCTAACCAATTCTAGTTAAAATAACCATTTTATCCCTAGTGGCCGAAGTGTGCCTCGAAACCACATTGGCTCTGGGTACCAAACTGGCGTACCCTATTATATGCCCATGTCCAATCCAAGGTGAGTCCCATGACTCTAAACACTTATAAGTCAAATAAAGTCCCTTAGAGCATCTCATAGACGCTCCGCTAGGGTTATTTTTTTTTCTCCTGATTTCCTAATTATAACGCACTATCAAATGACTTGAGAAATGTATAAATTAGGGAATTACCAAAATTCTGTCCATAGGTCTTTCCATTGATATGGCTTGATTGAATAGATTGCTTCGTGAAGCCCCTGATTGTGTGGCTCAAAAATTGCCACTTTTATAAACCCCTAGAGTGTCTCACAGACGCTCCACTAGGGTTGTCTTTTCCTCCGATTCCCTAATTATAACGCACCGTCAAATGACTTGAAAAATGTGTAAATTAGAGAATTTCCGAAAGTATTTCCTAAGCACTTTCCATTGATATAGTCCGATTGGAGAGATCATCCCCTGAAGGCCTTGATCATGTGGCCCAAAGACCGCTAGTTTCGAACATCCACGGAGCGTATCACAAACACTCTGCAAAAGTGTGTTTTTATACATGCTTCCCGATATGATATCTCACTCTTCTGAACACCTTTGAAGCTCTCCAAAAGTTTTCAGTTCTTAAGAAATAATAGAAGAACATCATGGATGTGACTGATTTTCTTGAATCTTTCTCAGGTTGCATAATTATCGAGGCAAAGTTAACACGAAAGTTCCCGGCAGCGGAGCGTATGCTACATGTGCCCAGATTGTGATCAGATCAATCAAATCTTTGCTTGCTCCCCAAGTTTAGTTAGTATAGAGTGTGCCACATGACATTAAACAATTGGAACAATACTGGCGCATGTGCTACATGCGCTAGGGCAAAAATTGCTTAGGCACATATAGCACATGCACCAGCTCCTAGTAGATTGCCTATAAATATAGGCCTCCCCCTCTAGATATTCCGGAATCAAAAACAGTAACGAAGTCTTGCAAAAATAGCCTCAGAACTCTGAAATACCCTATACACCTCGCCCTTCAAGCATCTAAGTTAGATTCAACTTCTCTCTAGCCTATATACTCCATCTACAAAACTTTTGATGCCATAAAGGAGCCATTTCCAGCTCGTTCAAGTCTCTCCAAGGCTATTCAAGTTCAAGACAAGTCATCTATGAAAGCTTGAAAGTAGTTTGAAGACAAAAGTGGTATTCCCTTTTGATTTATTTCCCTCCCACTTCTCTCTTCGCCCTCCTAGTCCACTTAAAATATTCTTCTCTTTTAACTCCTCTCTTCTATCCCCCTTTCTTGCATGCTTGAAACAAGAGAGCTCCTAGGTCATGCATAGAGAAAAGCTTGTGAGAGCTACCATGTAGGGAGATCTCTCACAAACCTACTTTGAGATGGCCTGGCCTTGGGGCACCTTGCAAGGTGGTGTGGTCTCTTAGCTTTGTATGATTTCATGACCCCTTTTGCATATGGTTACCATGTTCATGTTTTGCATACTTGACTCCATTTTCATGTTAATCATCATTTTTCAAAAATCTTCACTATTTTCATTTCTATGTCTTTTTCAAACCCCATATTCAAGCATTTCCCTTAAAATGGTTCTAAGATTAGGTTTCTTGAAGCTTAAGGTTAAACCGTAGACTTTCATGCCTTATGAACTTCCCTTTAAACCCTAACCTCATTTTGCATCCTTACATTTCATTATTTTCAAGTTACATTAAAATGGCTTTCAAGCCCTTCTGTTCTCTATTGATTTTTAAAGATTTACTCTCTTGAGCTTTATGGTTAAAATGGTCCCTTGGGACCCTTTTTTGAGTGATTTTCTCATTATATTAACCATATGAACCCTAGCTTATTAGAGTTGGTCTTCTTCACCCTAAGGGTAGTTTTCAAAACAACTCTCTTCAAGAGAGGTTTTCAAAAGGACATTTGTTTTTATTATCGTTAAAATGATTTTCGAGCTCTCTTTTTCTATGTGAATTCCTAAGACTTGGCTTTTTTGAATTGTGAGGTTGGAATGGCGCCCATGGAGCCCTCTCATCAGTGGTCTTCCCATCATCTTGGCCATGGGAACCCTAGCTCAGTAGGTTGAGTTTTCTATACCCAAAAAATGGTTTCTAAAACACTATTTTCAAGCAAAATTTTTAAAAATTCATTCTCTTCATTTTGCATAAAAATAATTTTTCAAAATCATAATTTTAATATTGATTTTCAAAGTTTTCACTCTTTTAAGTTAGAGGTTAGAATGGTCCACATGAAGCCTTCCTTGGAATGGCTCCCTACTATCGCGCCCCGATTTTTGGGTGTCCAAGGTCTTTTGGCTCGAAGACCCTAATGTTGAGTCAATGCCTTGATTTTGATGATAACAAAACATGGTTTAATGATCTAATAATTCTACTTAGTGTGCAGATTAATTATTAATTAGATCTTGATTTGAAGCTTATCATAATGGAGGATTTGTGATGCAAAGATTTGAATAAAGAATGAAAAGCATGATGAGTTGATGTATTCTACAAAGCTGATATTATAAGAAGATAAAGAAATCTCAAGTTGATGAAAATCTTAGATTGAAGATTGATACTCATGAAGGAATGACATATTCAACAATGGTAATCTTATAAGAAAATGAAGATGATTAATATCAAGAAAGAAGAATGAAAATGTCAAAAGTCTTAATTGAAAAGATTGAAGAATTTGAGGACTTGAAGATATCGTGCAAGAATAGAAGAAGAAGAGACCAACTCAAGATATGAAAGTTTTCTTAGAAGATTTGAAGATGTCTTAATGGTATGGAAGAAATCACAAGGGTAGAAAAGCTTTCTTGGAAGAGTTGTTGAAGCCTATGGAGAAGTAATATTGATTGAAGAATTCTAGAAGAAATCTAGAAATGAAGATGTTCAAAGAAGAATGGCAAATCAGTTGAAGAAATGAAGATTCTAAGGCTTGGAAGCTCTCTTGAAGATTTTGAAGAAGACTTGAATAAATGGATGAAGCATTGATGATGGAAGAGCTCTACAAGTAATTAAAATAAAGTTAATTTATCTAGAATGGATTGAAGATGTTCTTGGAGTCATCTAACATTGAAGAAGTGTTTGCAAGCTTTAAAAAGCTTATTTGAATGATCCTTGAAAAGATTGGAAGCCTTGAAAAAGAATGAAGAAAAGCTGCAAAAATATGGTTTTTGGTTAAAAGAGTCGACTCCTCAAGTAAAAAGAGCCGACTCATTCGAACAGAGTCTTGGAAATCTACTGGAAGCTTAAAAGAGTCGACTCCTAGTGTAAAAAGAGTCGACTCATTTCAATAGAGAACAAATATTCTACAGACTGCTTAAAAGAGTCGACTCATTTGGACAGTGACTTGAAAAATGTGCTGAAATGCAAAAAGAGTCGACTCATTGTAAAAAAAGTCGACCCCCACACAGTAACAGCTAGTTTTCTGACAGACGGTATGGGCAAATATGCAACCAAATCTTCTCCCATACTTCTCCAATGGCTAGAATCGATTCATATTTTTAAATACAAGATATATACAGCTTCAATACCGATGATTAGAGCAATTATACCATTGATATCAAGAGCTTGAAACTGAAAACCTCCTGTACCTCACTGCCACACATTTTTGCTGAGTGTTTAAGGTTATTCATTGAGTTGTATTTGTTCGTATACTCACTAGGAGAGTTACCCATTGTATAACCTTTGTTCATTTCACTTGGGTGGGTTTGTAAACCTGTAAGTTTGAGTGTTTTTGGGTAAAAAAACTTGTAAGTTTGAGTGAAGCTTGGACAAAATCACTTGTAAGTTTGAGAGAAACTTGGACAAAATCTCTTGGGTTTTGAAAGATTGGGAATAAGCTTTTGTAAGAGTGAGCTGGGCACTTGTGGCAAAACCAGCAGCTGTGTAAGGAGTATTATATAGTGGAATTCCTTCGAAAAGATCGAAGAAGAGAGGACGTAGGCAAGGTTGGCCGAACCTCTATAAATCTGGTGCACTTCTCTTCTGCCTCTGTTTTGCTTATTTGCTCACTATACATGCTTGCATAAATATATATCTTGATGTATACTTCACTTGCTTGATATATATACTTTGATTAATTGTTGCTAAAATACATAAACTGTTTTTAGTTGCAATTTCTGATATAAATTCTATAAAACCCAATTCACCCCCCCTCTTGGGTTGCCTTCTTGGGCCAACAATTGGTATCAGAGCTAGTACTCTAGCTTAAAGGCTTAACATTCTTAGAGTTGACCCATGGCAACCATGTTTGGAAGCTCTCTAGGTGAGGGTCAATCCACCAACAAACCTCCTATGTTTAATGGTACAAACTACAACTATTGGAAGAATAGAATGAGAATTTATATTCAATCTATTGACTATGAGTTATGGATGATTATTGTTAATGGTCCTAAAACTCCCAGCAAATTTATTGAAAGAGAAGTTATTCTTAAACCCGAAAATGAATGAGATGAGAATGATATGAAGCTTATGCAATCTAATGCAAAAGCTATGAACATTTTATATTGTGTATTAGATCCAAATGAGTTCAATAGAATTTCTACCTGTGAATCTGCCAAAGAAATTTGGGATAGACTTGAAGTGACTCATGAAGGGACCAATCAGGTCAAGGAGTCAAAAATTAACATTTTTGTGCATAATTATGAATTATTGAGAATGAAATCTGATGAGTCCATAACCGACATGTTCATTAGATTCACTGACATTGCTAATAGTTTAAAGTCTCTTGGAAAAGTGTATCCTAACAGTGAACAGGTGAGAAAAATCTTAAGATCATTGCCAAAGACATGGGAAGCTAAGGTGACAGCCATACAAGAAGCTAAAGACCTCAACACTCTACCTCTTGAAGAACTTCTTGGCTCTCTCATGACCTATGAGCTAACCTGAAAATAGATTGCTCAAGAAGAAGAAGACAAGAGAAAGAAGTCTATTGCATTCAAGTCCACCACATCGGAAAATGAATCTAGAAGTGAAGAAGATGATGAGGAAGATCTTGCTCTCATCACAAGAAAATTCAAGAGATTCATGAAAAGAAGGTGGAAAGGAGGAAAGAAGAATGAAGCAAAGGGTGAATCCAACAACAAGGATTCCACCATTATATGCTACGAATGCTAAAAGCCAGGATACATGAGAAATGAGTGTTCCCAGCTGAAAAAGAAAGGAAAGAAAGAAAGAGGGAAGAGGGCTGTAGCTGCAACATGGAGTGACAATGAAGATTCAAGCTCAGATGAATTTGAAACTCATGAAGTAGCCAATTTATGTCTTATGGCACATGAAGAAGAAACAGAGGTAACTAATCCTGATTTTTCATTTAATGAATTACAAAATGCTTTCAATGATTTGATTGTTGAATTTAAAAAGTTAGGCATCAAAAACAATCTCCTCAAGAATATGGTATCCACTCTCATAGAAGAAAGTGAAGAGTTACAAACTGAAAATGATATTTTGAAAAAGGAAAACTTTGTTTTGAAAGATAAAGTCACTAATTTAGAAAAATCTCTCTCTAAGTGCGTCAATGGAAGAAATAAACTTGATGTTATGCTTGGTAAACGAAATTGCTCTCTTGATAAGGCTGGAATAGGTTACAATGTTTTCAAACATAAAAAGTTTTCAAAAGCTACAATCACATGCTTTTATTGTCATAAAAAAGGTCACTTTGCAAATCAATGCTTCCTTATACAAAAATCACATGCTGCCAAGAAAGCTTGGGTTCCAAAAGGAACATTGAAGACTAACCCCACTGGACCCAAGATGATTTGGGTACCAAAGGTCAGAGGTTGAGTTGCTTGTTTTGTAGGTGTGCCTTCAAGCCAATTCCAAAAAGGATCAATGGTACTTGGACAATGGCTGTTCAAGACATATGACTGGAGATGAAACTCAATTCACTTCTCTCACACCTAAAGATGGAGGATTGGTCACTTTTGGAGATAATAGCAAAGGCAAAATCATCGGTATAGGTAGTATTAGTAAAAATTCTTCAACCTCTATTGAGAATGTTTTACTTGTTAAAGGACTTAAACACAACCTGTTGAGCATTAGCCAATTGTGTGACAATTGTTGCAAAGTAGTGTTTGAATCATCTGAATGCAATGTAGTAAACATAAATGATAACAAGATCATATTGACTGGTCATAGACAAGGCAATATTTGCACTTTCAACTTAAATGAATTATCTTCTTGTAAAATCAAATGCCTTGCTGCTGTGAATAAAGAGGATAGTTGGTTCTGGCATAGAAGGCTTGGTCATATTAGTATGAGCATTCTTTCAAAAATTTCGAAAAATGAGTTAGTAAATGGTCTTCCCAAACTCAATTTTGAAAAAAACAAAACGTGTGATGCATGCCAAATGAGAAAACAAACCAGAGTTTCTTTTAAATCTACAAACATGCTCCCTACTTCCAGACCACTTCAACTATTGCATATGGATTTGTTTGGACCAACTAGAACTCTAAGTTTAGCTGGTAAACAATATGCTCTTGTCATTGTTGATGATTACTCAAGGTTTACATGGACATTCTTTCTAGCTCACAAAGATGAAACAATTACTTTCTTTCCCAAGTTTTGTAAAAAGGTTCAAAACAAAAAGGGATTTACAATCACAACAATTAGGACTGACCATGGTGGTGAGTTTGATTGCAAATCTTTCGAAATATTCTATGATGAAAATGGTTTTGAACACAATTTTTCAGCACCAAGAACTCCTCAACAAAATGGAGTTGTTAAGAGTAAAAATAGAACTTTGGAAGAAATGGGGAGAACAATGCTTTGTGAAAGTAATTTGCTAAAATATTTTTTGGGCTGAAGTTGTTAACACAGCTTGCTATGTTTTAAATAGAGTTTTGATAAGAAAATTTTTGAATAAAACCCCATATGAGCTTTGGAAAAACAAGAAACCAAATGTTTCATACTTAAGAGCTTTTGGATGCAAATGCTTTGTGTTGAATAACAATAAGGACAACCTTGGTAAATTCAATGCAAAATCTGATGAAGCTGTCCTTCTAGGATATTCCTCACATAGCAAGGCCTATAGAGTTTACAATAAGAAAACCTTAGTTGTTGAAGAATCAATTCATGTTACCTTCGATGAACTAAACTCTTTGTCTAGAAAGGCTGTGAATGATGATGTAGATGATGTGGAGAAGAACTTGGATACATTGAATATCAACCCAACTCAAAGTGAAGCTTCACAACGTGAAAAAAAAAATCAAGATGACTCTTCAAGCCAACAAGATGAGAATGAAGGATTGCCAAAGGAATGAAAATTTGTCCACAACCATCCAACAGAGCAAATACTAGGTGATCCATCACAAGGGGTAAGAACAAGATCATCTCTTAGAAATGTATGTAATCATCTTGCTTTTCTTTCACAAATAGAACCAAAATGTTTTCAAGATGCTAAAAATGATGAATCATGGATTATGGCCATGCAAGAAGAGTTAAACCAGTTTGAAAGGAATGAGATTTGGAATCTTGTTCCTAGACCTAAAGATCATCCTGTAATTGGAACCAAATGGGTGTTCAGAAACAAGATGGATGAATCTGGAACTGTTACTAGAAACAAGGCAAGACTTGTAGCTCAAGGCTATAGTCAAGAAGAAGGTATTGATTTTCATGAAACCTATGCACCTGTAGCTAGATTAGAAGCTATTAGAATGTTGCTTGCATTTTCATGTTTTAAAAATTTCAAACTTTATCAAATGGATGTGAAAAGTGCATTTTTGAATGGGTATATATCTGAAGAGGTGTATGTTGAACAACCTCCTGGTTTCGAAAATCCTTCATTTCCAAATCATGTTTTCAAACTTACTAAAGCCTTATATGGTTTAAAGCAAGCCCCAAGGGCCTGGTATGAAAGGCTAAGTAAATTTTTGACTGAAAATGATTTTACGAGCGGAAAAGTTGATACAACTTTTTTTATAAGGTTAAAAATCATGACATATTACTTGTGCAAATTTATGTTGATGACATCATATTTGGCTCTACTAATGAAAAGCTTTGCAAAGAATTTGCTAAGTGTATGCAGGGTAAGTTTGAGATGAGCATGATGGGTGAGCTCAATTACTTCCTTGGACTTCAAATCAAACAATCAAAGGAAGGAATTTTCATTAACCAAGCAAAATACATCAAAGATCTACTCAAGAAGTTTGGACTAGAAGATGCAAAGCCACTAAGCACCCCTATGAATACTTCAACAAAGCTTGACAGTGATAAGAAAGGTATTTTGGTAGATACCAAGCTATATAGAAGTATGATAGGCTCATTGCTCTACTTAATTGCTAGTAGGCCTGATATTATGTTTAGTGTATGCTTGTGTGCTCGCTTTCAATCTAATCCTAAGGAATCACATGTTGTTGCTGTTAAACGGATATTTAGATACCTTAAGCACACCCCTAATCTTGGCTTATGGTATTCTAGAGACACATCTTTGAACTTAATTGGTTATTCGGATGCTGATTATGCTGGTAGCAAAGTTGATAGAAAGAGCACTAGTGGATCTTGTCAATTTCTTGGAAATATGCTTGTTTCATAGTTTAGTAAGAAACAAAACTCTATTGCCCTTTCTACAGCTGAGGCTGAGTATATTGCAGCTGAAAATTGTTGTGCACAAGTGCTTTAGATAAAACATCAACTAGAGGACTTTGGTTTAACATTTGAACATATTCCAATTAGATGTGATAACACAAGTGCCATCAATCTAACTAAAAATCCTATCCAACACTCTCGCACAAAGCACATTGAGATTAGACATCATTTTATACGTGATCATGTGCAAAAAGGTGATATCTTGCTTGATTTTGTGAGTGTTGAACATCAACTTGCTGATATATTCACAAAACCCTTAAATGAAGATAGATTTTGTATGATTAGGAGAGAATTGGGAATAAGCAACGCTCTATCTTGAATGCTTAGATGTTTATATGTGTTTGATAATGCATATGTACCTTTAAAATAGATTATAAACATGTTTGATGCATTTCACAGCTTTTGAAAATACATCTCTGCATTTCTGAAGGAAAAGAGTCGACTCATTTGAACAGAGAGTTCAGGAAGCTTTCTTCGCTCAAAAGAGTCAACCCTTTTTAAGCCATGAGTCGACTCATTTAACTTCAAATTGCTTCAAAACTGTAAAACCCCTGTTTTATTCAAATCATTCCAAAATTTCTGTTTTTTCTCTTTTCTTTCATGATCAACCGCCACCTCCACTTCCAACCAGCGCAAAACTCTCTCTCAATCCCTACCCAGCCTATATTTGATCATCCTAAAGCCCTCCTAACCTCCTTCAACTGCCATTCTCAACCTTCAATGGCTCCTAAATCTGCTCCATCGAAGAAAGGCAAGAAAGCCCTAAAAGAGCCGACTCTCACATCCAAAAGAGGAAAGAAGAGGATGAAAAAAGGGGACTCTTCCAGGCTTTCAAAAAGGAGAAAAGGGAAGTAAACTGAGGAGGAGGAAGATGAATTTCTCGACAACACCATCTACTTTGAGAAGAAATCAAACCGAGATAAGTATGAGAAAATCTTCTCTTCTAGAGTTATTTTAAATGGAAGATGGATAGATTATGCTTTCTTTACCAAATAGAAGTTTGCATTTGAACCTAAATTTGAAGCCCTTGGTTAGAAATCCATTACCCTATTAAAGGATGATGTATATCCTGAAATTGTGGGACAATTCTATGCCCATGTAGAAAAGGAAACTGGGGATGTAAATGTGATTAGTTATGTGAAGGGTGAAACCATTACACTCACTAAAGGAGTGATTTGTCAGATTTTAAAAATTGGCAGTGGTGGGCAAATGGACAAGAAAGATGTTAGTAGAAAAACTGCATTGTTTGCCTTATTGGGAAAGGAGATTACTGATGATTCATTCCAACCTATGGCCAATGAGTTGCCTTTGGAACTGAGATTGGTGCATCATTTTATCTGTCACATTCTCATTCCTAAAGGTGGCAAGTTTGACTACATCACTGAAAGGGAATTGTTTTTCCTTTGGGCTTATTTGACAGACACTAAAATTGATTTACCTGAGTTCATTTTAGAGCATATTGTCAAGGCCTCAAGAACCAAAGTTAGCTTACCCTATGGTATTCTCTTGACCAAAGGTTTTAAACACTTCAAGATAGACTTAAAGGGTGAAAAACACAGAACCCCTGATTCAAATTCTGATGAGTACAATCAGAAAACTTTGTCAAGAATGGGCTATCACTTCAACCCACAGAGCAAGACCTGGACCCCTAGAAAAGAGAAACACATTGACAGTGGGACTCCTAGAATTGAATCCACTGAAAGAGGTGAACCTTCCAGTGCCATACCAGAAAGTGGTGAACCCTCTAGACCTGCCCCTTCTCCTACTCCAAGGGAACTTTTTCCAATGAGCATTGTTCCAGGTGGACAATCAGTGGATATGTCTATTTTGATGAGCATGGTAAGAGACTTGAAAAGGCATCAAGAAGAGATATTCACCAAGTTGGACAAGAAAATTGATAATGGGGCTACCAGATTATTCTTTGTTGAGAAAAAGGTGAGGGAATTGAGCAAGGCCTTTGTGTTTGAAGGAAACAAAATAAGGGAGAAAGAGTTTGGAACAAAATAAGGGAGCAAGGCCTACATGTCTAATCACCATTTGTTCACTCATTAGAATAATCGGTTACCACTGTCCACTTAATATCCACTCTAGAATTTTGAAAACGGGGTTTAGTCATCACTTTTCAGATGGATGATGTATGATGCAAGTTTTTGGAAGAAGTTTGAAAATAATAAGGGTTTTGAAAGAGTTTGGAATAGGAATTTTGAATTGATTAGAATTTTTGAAAAAGGGATTGGAGTTGGAATAAAAGTTATGACCGCACCATTTTAGGTTGCCTACGTATGTCATTTGGCAAGAATCAGGTCATTCGTAGTTCGGGCAAGAGCCCGATGGAAAATAGGCGCATTAGGGCCTTTGGAAGGTTTGAAGACACTTTAGGGTCTTTGAAAAAGTTTAAGATACTTGGAGGTCTCTGAAAAAGTTTAAGACACTTTGAGGTCTTTGGAAATTGAAGACTCTTTGTGGTCTTGGAAATCTTGACTCGAAATTGAATGGTGGAGCGTTTTGAAAGTGTTTTTGGATCAACTTAAGGGAGTTTTGAAAAAAATGCTTTGGCATGACTCAAGAGAACTTGAAAGTGTTTTTGAAGTCTTGTTTTGAAAACCTTAGAAGAATGTTTCAATGAATTAGTTTTTGAAAGTGGTTTTTGAAAATGGCTAAGGGTTTGAAATCCTAATAAGGACAACCTTAGAGGTTGTTCTTTGATTTATCACTTGTCTTTAGAATCCCTAACCAGGAGGAGGCTAGGGACACCTTAGGTTTGTGACATTTTGAGAACATTTTTGGAAACGCCTTGAAGATGGAGCGCAAGGACATTTGAAGAATTTATGGAGTTGGTTTTTTTTTTTTAAATCAAGAGAGTGGGAGGTTTTGGAAAAGTAGGTTATGAGAATGGTTTAAAATTGAGTGATCATTTAGGAAAGAGTTCAAGAGTTGGAACCTTGAAGTGTATTAACCTAGATTGGGTTGGCTTAGGGTTAGAGATGACCTAAGGTTGACTAACTTAGCTTAGGTTAACCTAGAGTTAAGATGACCTATGGTTAACTAGCTAAGGTTGGGTTAACCTAAGGTTAAGTTGACCTAGGGTTAACTAACTAGGGTAGGTTTAGCCTAAGGTTAAGATGACTTAGAGTTAACTAACTAGGGTAGGGTAAGGTTAGGATGACTTAGGGTTAGGTTAACCTAAGGTGAGTGAACTAGGGTCAAGTTAACCTAGGGTTGGGCAACTAGGGTCAAGTTAACCTAAGGTTGGACAACTAGGGTCAAGTTAGCCTAGGGTTGGACAACTAGGGTCAAGTTAGCCTAGGGTTGGATTGGGAAATGGTTTTGAAAGTTGGTTTCATGCACTTTTAGAAAGGGTTTTGAAAAATAACCTATGTTATGCAAAAGACTTTGGTTCACAACCCTTTTGAAGATCATTTTCATGAAAATTTTGACTCTAGTCAAGAGTATGGTTTATATGGTTGGTGATTGGAGACCATTCCAAGGAAGGTTTCCTCATGGCCATTATAACCATCATCTTGACAAAAGTGTAAGGGGTCCAAAAATCAACATAGTGATGACAACTTTTTAAGGCACCATTTTTAATGCAAAGATGGAGGGAATGAGTTTGTGATAACTATTTTTGAAAAGAGTTTGAAAAGTATTTTTGTAGGAAGCCATTCCATCAAGAGAGGGATCCTATGGCCAAATAAAAGGAAAACCACTCAAGATAGGGTTCCATGGGGCCATTCCAACCATTACACTTAAAAGAATGGAAACCTTGAAAATTGGAAAATTGGAAAGCAACCTTTATGCAAGTCGAAATGTCATGATGCCAAGGTGAGAGTTAAGGGGTTAGTAGGGGATTTCCTAAGGCATGATTTCTAAAGTCTCGTCCTAAACTTTAAGGAGCCAACTCTTAGAACAATTTTTGAAAGAAATATAGAGCTTGGAAATGACATGCAAATAAGAGCAATGTAAGCATTGTGGAACATGACAATAAGCATAAAATGAAGTCAAGCATACAAAACATGATCAAAATAGTAAATACGAGGGGTCATGACCACATACAAGGCTTTTAGGCTACACCACATAAATAAGGGGCTCTTAGGCCATACCATCTCAAAATAGGCTAATGAGAGGTCCCCCTACATGGTGGCTCTTACTTGCTTTCATCTAGGCACGATCTAAGAGCCCTCTTGGCTCAAGCATGTAAGAATGGGGGGTTGTAGATGGGGGTTAAAATAGAGAATAGCCTAAGTAGGCTAGGAGGGAGAAGAGAAGAGTGGGGGAAGATACAAATGTAAAAGAGCTACCACCTTTTGCCTTCAACACACTTGTAGTCTTCCAAAGATGTTTTGATTGGAGCTTGAATGACTTCAAGAAGGCTTAAAGGGCTAGTGGGGAGTATTTGATGGTGTATAAGGCTTTATATGTGAAGTATATTGGCTTGGGGATGGAGGAATCTAACCTAAGTGTTGGAGGGATGAAGTGTGTATAGAGATTCACAATTTTGGAGTGACTTCAGCACAGCTTGGCATCAGAAATCGGAGTTGCAATATGCAAAGGGGGCTCTAGTATTTATAGGCATTCTGGAACAGGCCTAGCGCATGTACTACATGCGCTGAGCCAAAATTTGACCTAGTGCATCTAGGACATACTCAGGTACTGTTCCATTGCTAGAATGACACGTGGCACCCTATGTACTGGTTGAATCTCAATTGTTGATCGAAATTTGGTCGATCTGATCAAAATGTGAGCACATGTAGCATACGCTTCATCACCGGGAAGGTTCGTCCAAACTTTATCTTGATAATTGAGTCCATCGGGAAGGTTTCGGGGAAATCGGTCGCACTCTGGATCTTCTCCTAGGGCCTCCGGTGAACTTTCATGTTTTTGGAAAGTTTGAAATGTGTTTGGAAGCATGGGATATTGTCCTGGGAAATGTGCATAAAAGGACACTTTTGTGGAGCGTCTGTGATACGCTCTGAGGGTGTTCGAAAGTGGCTATTTTCATTTTGTGTGATCGAGGCCTTCAGGAAGTGATCCTTTCGATCGGACCGTACCAATGGAAAGTACTCTGGAGATACTTTTAGGACTTCTCAAATTTACGTATTTCTCAAGTCATTTGACAGTGCGTTTTAATCAAGGAATTGAGAAAAAAGTCAACCTTGGCAGAAAGTCTGCGAGACACTCTAAGGGTTGTCGAAAGTAGCCATGTTTGAGGCATACGAGGAAGGGCTTTGGAAGGCGATCTATTCGATCGAGCCGTATCGATGGAAAGATCTATGAATGAGCTTTCAGGAATTCCTTGATTTACGCATTTCTCAAGTTAGTTGACGGTGCGTTATAACTAGAGAATCGGGAGAAAAGACAATTTAGACAGAGCGTGTGCAAGACGCTCTAGGGAACTTTTATCGAGTCGTGTTAGTTTAGTGTCGCAGGGTCCTTCTTGGGTTAAACAAGGGTGTATGGTGAAACCCTTTGCTTGAAATCCCAAGGCCGGTGCTGTTTCGGGGCATATTTGTATTTTCAAGGGCAAAACGGTCATTTTGACTGGGATTGGCTGGAAATGGTCAGGAATGGTTTGGTGTGTTGTGTTAACCGTGTAGGGTTGTTTATGGATCATTTTAGGAGAGTCTTTTACCGTTCGGCGGGGTTTGCACAGTGTTGAGGTGTTTAGGGGCAAAACGGTCATTTTGGTTAAAGTGGGCCAGAATAGGACCGAATTTGGACCAAATGGCGTGCGGGGGATGCCTAATGGTTTAACAGCATTTTGGAAGGATGGACTTATCATTTTGAAGGATTTTGAACTTTCCCAAAACGTGCCTGGAGACCCAAGGGGCAGGTTTGGTCATTTTTCATTGAGTTGGGCTAGCAGGCGCTAATGTTTATGTAAGTGTTGGTTCCTGAGACCGCCCGATCTTAGAAAACTACCTATGCGGTGTTGGTCTGTAAGAACGCACGGTCTTAGAAAACTACCTGTAGGGGTGGTGTTGGTTCCTGAGAACGCCTGGTCCCATAAAGCTACCTGAATTGGTGGTGTTGGTCTCTGAGAACGCCTGGTCTCAGAGAATTACCAAATGACAAAAATTCTACGTTGGCTGGCTAGCAGGCGCCAGAAGTAAACCGTCTGGAACTTGATGAGGTGTCGGTCCCCGAGATCGTCTGATCCCGGTAAGCTACCTGGAATAATGGTGCTTATGGCTCCAACGGGTCCTTGTGGGCCAGAAGAGCGACCAATTGGTTGGATTGGAGATTGAAAGGCTCATCTTGAACCTGCATGTGTTGTGATGTTGGAAAACTGAGCCCGGTCGGACCAGAGATTGCCAAGCGGGCAAAAATGGGGTGCTTACAGCTGCCCCTCTTTTTTTGTCTTTGCTTGTCGAAGGTAGAAAATAATAAGAAAGGATCCCATGTTGACTGCGAGGCAATCGGAGGGACCAGAGTGGTTGGAATTTGGAATTTTAAGTTTTGAAAACTAGATTGTTTAAATTTTGAAATGATTTTGAAATTTTTCCTGAACCGATATTCCGACTGATGGAATGACACTCCTTTAGGGAGATTCAGAATATTTGAATTTTGAAAAGGATTTTTTTTTTTCAAATGCTTTTGAAATGGCCTTCTGTAATGGAGTGATTTTGATTTGAATTGGAAGGGTTTGGAAAACTTTTAAAACTTGGAATGAAACTTTTGAGAAAAAAGGTTTTGAAAACCTAGAATTCGATTTTGGAATTAAAATTTTTGTGGAGAAAGTTCTGAAAACCCAAAAACTTTTTTGATAGTACGCTTTTTGAGGCGAAAGCTTGAAAACCCGAGATTTTGGAAGTTAAGCTTTTTGAGGCAAAAGCTAGAAAACTCAAAATTTTGAAATTAAGCTTTTTGAGGCAAAAGCTAGAAAACCCAAAATTTTGAAAGTAAAGCTTTTTGAGGCAAAAGCTAGAAAACCCAGAATTTTGAAAGTTAAGCTTGTTGAGGCGAAAGCCAGAAAACTCAAAATTTTAAAAGTTAAGCTTTTTGAGGCGAAAGCTTGAAAACCCGAAATTTTGAAAATTGAGTTTTTTGAGGTGAAAGCTAGAAAATCCAAAATTTTGAAATTTAAGCTTTTTAAAGGGATAGCTAGAAAACCCAGAATTTTGAAAATTGAGTTTTTTGAGGCGAAAGCTAGAAAACCCGAAATTTTGAAAGTCAAGCTTTTTGATGCGAAAGCTAGGAAACCCAGACTTTTGAAAGTTAAGCTTTTTGAAGTGAAAGCTACAAAACCCAAAATTTTGAAAGTTAAGCTTTTTGAGGCGAAAGCTAGAAAACCTGAAATTTGGAAAGTTAAGCTTTTTGAGGCGAAAGCTACAAAACCCGGGATTTTTGGAAAGCAGAGCTTTTGAAGGAGAAAGCTCGAGAAACCTAAAAAGATGTTTTGAAAATGGAGGTTTTGAAGGAGAAAGCTCGGGAAACTCACAAATTTTGGAAAGCTAGGCTTTTTAAGGTGAAAGTCTGAAAACTTGAAATTTTTTGGAAAGCAGAGCTTTTGAAGGAAAAGCTGAAGAAACTCGATAAATTTTTTTGAGATTGAGCTTTTTGAAGGAAAAAGTTTTGGAAAACCCGAGAAAAGATTCGAAGTTAAACTTTTGAAAGGAAAAAGCTAGAAAACCTAGAAGGTACTTTTGAAATCAAACTTTTTGAAGGGAAAAGTTAGAAAACCTAGAAAGGTGAAAACCATTTGAAGGGGATTCATTTGAACTAAATTCAGAAACTACTATATATATATATATATATTTTATGAGGGTTAGAAAACTTGTTTTGATCGAAAACTTGAGAACTCTTGAAGACAAAATGTATAGAAAATTCACTTTGACTCAAAATTTAAACTTTTAAAAATAAAATGTGTAGAGAATTCATTTTGACTAGAAATTTAAACTTTTGATGACAAAATATATAGAAAATTCATTTTGATTCGACACTTTTGTATAGGAAATTCGTTTTGACTTGAAATCTGAATTTTTTTGAAGACAAAATGTTTGGAAAATTCATCTAGACTTGAAACTTGAACTTTTGAGAGTTTTTAAACTTGATGGTGTTTTTGAAAGACAGCATGACTTTTCCTCTTTGAAATTGAGTTGAAATTTGAAACTTTTAGCAGGACTTTTTTTTTTTATATGAAAATTGATTTTGACTTTCGAAAGTAAGCAAGAGCTTTGATCTTTTGAGTTTGAAACTTTTGTAGAAAAAGTTTTGAAAGCTTCTGAAACTGACTTTGAAATTTGAAAGTTTTTGTAGATGAAACCTTGCAAGTTTTTGGATATTTGAAAACTGAATTTTTGGATTTGAAAGAAAGCAAGGGCTTTTGTTTTTTAAAATTGATTTTTGAGACAATTCGGTTAGAATTATAACTAGGCTTTACCTCGAAGATTTGGAGATGGTTGAGCTTGTGGAATCATTAAAGACTGTTTCGTGCTTGTAATTATTATGTCTCGGAGCTTGAAAAGGGGACATTTGTGCGCTCCTGGATTGAGATTTCTTGAGATTGGAACACTCGGTGTTTGCTTGACTGTTGAGTTTTGCTTTTGTGGGCAAAATAGGATTTTTGTTGATGTAGCTTCCGAGAGGTGGTTCAAGTTTGATATCCTGAAACTGAATTTTCTTGAACAAACGCTCTATCTGATGGAATGCTACTTCTCTAGGGAGGTTTAAGGTTGATATCTACTTTTAAAGAGGAAAACTTGAAAACGTAATTTGCTTTTTTGGAGGAAGCTCCAAAACCCAATCTATTTTTTTAGAGAAAGCACTAAAACTCGATCTGCTTTTTTGGAGGAAGCTTGAAAACCCAATTTACTTTTTTGGAGGAAGATTTAAAACCCAAATTTGCTTTTTTGGAGGAAGTTTGGAAACTGAATCTGCTTTTTCGGAGGAAGCTCGAAAACCCAATCTGCTTTTTTGGAGGAAGTTTTGAAACCCAATCTGCTTTTTTCGAAAGGAGCTTTGAAACCCAAATCTGCTTTTTCGGAGGAAGCTCTAAAACCCAATATCCTTTTTCAAGGGAAGCTCTGAAACCCAAATCTACTTTTTAGGAGGAAGCTCTGAAACCCAATATGCTTTTTTTAGAGGAAGCTCTAAAACCCAAATTTACTTTTTTAGAGAAAACTTTGAAACCAATTTGCTTTTTCAAGGAAAGCTCTGAAACCCAATCTGCTTTTTCAGAGGAAGCTCGGAAACCCAATCTGTTTTTTGGGATAAGCTTTTAAACTCAATCTGTTTTTTCAGAGGAAGCTCTGCAACCCAATCTGCTTTTTTGAGGGAAGCACTGAAACCCAATCTGCTTATTCGGGAGAAGCTCAGAAGCCCAATCTGCTTTTTTATGGGAAGCTCTGAAACCTAATTTGCTTTTTCAATGGAAGCTCTGAAACCTAATTTGCTTTTTCGGAGGAAGCTCGGAAACCCAATCTGCTTTTTTAGGAGAAGCTTTGAAACTTAATCTGCTTTTTCGAAGGAAGCTCTGAAAGCCAATCTGCTTTTTCGGAGGAAGCACTGAAACCCAATTTGCTTTTTTGGGAGAAGTTCTAAAACTCAATCTGCTTTTTCGGGGGAAGCTCTACAACCCAATCTGCTGATATGAGGGATTTGCTTATAGTTCTTTTGTCTTGAATGTTGGAGAAGATGGCATTTGCTGCTTCTTAGATTGAGATTTTTGGAGAGTAATGCTCCTTTGATGTGTTGATTGGCGAAATTCTGGGTAAGGTACTTCCTCAAGTTCTTGAATTTGGTTTTGAAAGGTTTGAGATATTTAGAAGGTCAAACATCTATAAGTCAGTTTTTCTTGAGTGGATCAACTAGTTTGCAATTGAATGGGAGGTGTAGGGTGGGTCATTGCCCTAATTTTTACAATTTGAAGAGGTCGAGTCAGGCTGACATTAATTAGGGTGGTCGAGGGTGGGTCATTGTCCAATTCTCTGTAGTTTTGAAAAAGGTTGGATTAGGCTGTTCATGGTTGATTGGGGACGTCGAGGGTGATTCAGTGCCCCATTCTCTACTTTTGGTTGTCTATGGATGACAATTTGGGTTTTCTGGGGTGTACGCCATTTCTTTTGTAGAGCGCTTGGATTCTGGACGATAGACCTAGGGTTGGATTGGGAAATGGTTTTGAAAGTTGGTTTCATCCGCTTTTAGAAAGGGTTTTGAAAAATAACTTATGTTATGCAAAGGACTTTGGTTCACAACTCTTTTGAAGATCATTTCCATGAAAATTTTGACTCTAGGCAAGAGTATGGTTTATATGGTTGGTGATTGGAGACCATTCCAAGGAAGGTTTCCTCATGGCCATTATAACCATTATCTTGACAAGAGTGTAAGGGGTCCAAAAATCAACATGGTGATGACAACTTTTTAAGGCACCATTTTTAATGCAAAGATAGAGGGAATGAATTTGTGATAACTATTTTCGAAAAGAGTTTGAAAACCATTTTTCTAGGAGGCCATTCCATCAAGAAAGGGTTCCATGGGGTCATTCCAACTATTACACTTAAAAGAATGGAAACCATGAAAATTGGAGAATTGGAAAGCATCCTTTATGCAAGTTGAAATGTCATGATGCCAAGGTGAGAGTTAAGGGGTTAGTAGGGGATTTCCTAAGACATGATTTCTAAAGTCTCATCCTAAACTTCAACGAGCCAACTCTTGGAACAATTTTTGAAAGAAATATAGAGCTTGGAAATGACATAAAAATAAGAGCAATGTAAGCATTGTGGAACATGACAATGTAAGCACCCCATTTTTGACCGCTCGACGGTCTCCACTCCGTCCAAACTTGTGTTCAAGTCATTGTGGAAATATTTCAATCCAAATTAACTTTCTAAGTCTAATCCCATCAATTCATGGCTTCGCGGGCCCCACCGAGCCCAAATAGAGGTAAAATGACCTAAATGCCCTTAAGGGGCATTATCCTTTCTAATTCCAAATCAGGCACGTCTTTCCAAAGACGGTAAGTCCCCTTTCCAGTTTCAAATCAAGCTCGTCTTTCTGAATACGGTAAGTCCCCTTTCAATACCAAATCGGGCACATTTTTCTGAAGACGGTAAGTCCCCTTTCCAATTCCAAATTAGGCTTGTCTTTCCGAAGATGGTAAGTCCCCTTTTCAATTCCAAATCAGGCGCGTCTTTCCGAAGACGGTAAGTCCCATTTCCAAATCCAAATCAGGCTCGTCTTTCTGAAGACGGTAAGTCCCCTTTCCAATTCCAAATCAGGCATGTCTTTCCGAAGACTGTAAGTCCCCTTTCTAATCCCAAATTAGGCTCGTCTTTCTGAAGATGGTAAGTCCCCTTTCCAATTCCAAATCAGGGTCATCTTTTCGAAGACGGTAAGTTCCCTTTCCAAATCTAAATCAGGCACGTCTTTTCGAAGACGGTAAGTCTCCTTTCCAATTCTAAATCAGGCTCGTCTTTCCGAAGACGGTAAGTCCCCTTTCCAAGTCCAATTCCAATTCCAATTCTAATCCCTCTCTCGAGACAGTTGATTCCTCGAGACAGTCCAGCATGTTTTTTTGAAGAAAATCTCTTCGAAACGATAAGTCCCTTTAAACCTGTCGACTGGGATGAGATCCTAAGTCCCGTAGATGGTAGAATGGTCCACCTTTGGCACCTGCTAGCCCGCCAATGCAGAAATGTCTATTTAGGCATGCTTTTCGAGAAAGTTAATTCTCAGGCGCTAAGTCCCTTTAGTAGTTTCCCGAGATTAGGCAGTCTCGGGAATGATCGCGAATCGTTAGAGTAGCGGAAATACTCACAAACATCGTAACCATCAGAGTAACGGAAATACTCGCAAACAGGTTGATATAAGGAATTGCCAACAAACTCCTGTATCACACGATCACCGTCAGAGTGACGAAAACACTCAAAACCCAGGTCAACACCAATGCCTGCTAGCCCACTTCGGTGAAAAATGACCAAACTGCCCCTAGGGCCATTTTTCGGCACGTTTCTCGAGAACACACCTAAGTCCTCAGAATGGTAAGTCCATCCTTCCAAGAATGTCTTAAAGGCTATCTGGCATGATTAGGTGCCTTCTAGTCAGTTTCGGGCCAATTTTGAAACTTTTCGGTCAAGATGACCATTTTGCCCCTAGGCAGCCGAATGCCCCGGGAACCACACCGGCCCTGGGTATCAAACCGGTAACCTCTCGAGAATGCTTCATATAGTATTCTCAACCTTTCTTTATCTTTCTGGATCATTTCGAGTCAGTTCCGGCGAGCCCGGTGCAAAATGATCGTTTTGCCCTTGGTACACCAGTCACCTTTTCCAATCACACCGGCTCTGGGTATCAAATCGGCAACCATTGGGAGCATTCTGAATAATGTTTCCAAATCTTGAGTCTTCTTCCAGGACATTCCGAGTCCGTCCCGGTAGCTTTCCGGCCCGGTTGACCGTTTTGCCCCTAATAGCCTGGTCGACCCTTCCGACACATCCTATCCTCATTTTTCAAGTCAAATACCTCTGGGATACTATTGTAAGTGTTCCTGCCCTTTTCCTGGCCTTCCAAGCCAATCCTGGACTTTCTGGAGTCACTCCTAGTGAAGCCAGGCTAAAAATTGCATGGTAGTCACTGGTACAAGCACCCAAATCTTCCCAAGATATGTTCCTTGCCGAATTAACAAACTTTCCTAACTAGCTGGCGCCACTAGTAGTGGCGCCAAGCCAAGAAATGGCCTAGCACCACTCCTAATGGCGCCAAGAGGAATTTTGCCCTAGCGCCACTGCAACCGGCGCTGAGTCTATCTCATGTCTATAAATACAAAGCCTCCTCTAGCGTGAAAGGGGGTCCACAAAGTCAGTCTAAAAATCCTAACATTCGATATACAGAGCTCGTACACACCCTAAACCTTAGCTTCTCTAGGTTTTCCAAACCTTAGCCACCATACACAAACCCCAGCCTCCTATACACTTCTATACACTCATACACACCCCTATACACTTATACACTAGCCTCCAACCCTCCATTGAAGACTTGGATTGCTGTAACTCGAAGCTCTAGAAGACTGAAGCGAAGACCAAAGAAAAAGCAAGAAAGCAAAGCGGGCAAAGCTAAGCAAAATAAAGAAGACACAAGGTAGGTTTTCTCTTTAAGTTTCTGCACTTCCCCCCTCTCTTCTCTCTCCTAACCCACTTGGGTTTTGTCTATTTTAATCCCCCATCTCTTTCCCCCCTTTGTTTGCATGCTTGAAATAAGGGGATTCTCGGTCCATGTGTAGGATTGGACTGTTGGAGGGTTACCGTGTCGGAGGCTTTCTTTTAGTCTAACCGGAGACCACGTGAGTTCGGCCCCCTTGATTATATGGTGAAGCCTTAACGACCCCAAATTTGCATTGTGCATATCATGATCTCGAATCTTTCAAAAATCGTTTTCAAACTCGTTTTCAAAATTTGCATTAAACTTGTTTTCAAAATTGCATCAAAATCTCCTTTTTCAAAACTTGTTTTCAAAATCACAATCCTAGGGTGATTTTAGCCTTTCCATGGTTAGGGTTGCTTTAGAAAAGTGTTACATTTAAAGTAACTTTTATGGTCCATATTTTCAAATCTTGTTGTTTTCGAAACTTCCCTAAACCAAAACTTTCCTAAAACGAAACTTTCCTAATTCGAATCTTTCCTAAATCTAATATTTTCTAAAACTCTTTCGAGTCAAGTTGAATCTTTCTTAAACCCTTCCAAGTCAAATTTTTCTTAAGTCTCTTCTCTTTCTTAAGTTTAGGTTTCTTAAATCTCCATCTTTCCAAAACAAGTCTAAATCTTTCTTCCAAGTTCTATTTTTCCAAATCAAAATCCAACCTTTTCATTTCTAAAAATTCTAAATTCCAATCTCTAATCTTCTATTCTAAGTTTAAATCAAATCCATTTTCCAATCAAAATCTCTTTCTTCCAATCTAACTTTCTATTTTCAATCGGACTCTTGTCCGAACTACGATTGACCTGATTCCTCCAAAAGGATACGTAGGCAACCCTCATGGGTGCAGTCGCAACCCTTTTCAAATCTCTAATTCCACAACATGTTTCAAATTTCTATTTCTACAACTTCTTTCCAATCTCCAATCCTACAATTTTCTTCAAGTTTCTAATTCCATGATCTATTTCTATTTTCAATCTTCAATTTCAATTTCCAAAATATTTTTTCAAATTCAAGCTTCTATCTCTTTCTTTTCAAATCAAATAAAATTCTTTTCAAATCTATTTCCAAATCAAGTCTCTTTTCTTGCACTTGCATATCATGCATCATGTTAGTTTCTTTTCAAACGTTGTTTTTCGAAGTGGATAGGATTGAATCAATTGTTAGTTGAATCTAGGGCAAATAGGCATGTAGATACCGCGAGGGCGGGGTAGGGTGATGGCATTGTGCATCTTCCCTACACGTAACCAACCTCCAAACCTAGAATCACTGTTTTCAAAGACCAAAAGGAGTTATTTTTCAAAAAGGGCTTAAATGTTTTCCAAAGGTTGCCAAACAACTTGTTTTCCTAAAAACCCTCTCTTGAGGTGGTATTTTCATAAACCTTTTCTAAAAACCCTAAGTGTAGTCTTCAGATTATTCTTAGTTTTTAGGTAACCTAACTCACCTTAATCAATTTAGGTGGTGACTCCAAATTGTTTTCTAAAAGCCCTTTATTTAAATTAATTTTCAGTTCAAACATAGTCGCACTCATTCTTCTAGGAGGGTGAGTTCTAATGAGAGAGTACAGTGTTTTTCCCGCTTGTGTGTGTATTCCTTGAGTGCGGAAAATCTAGGCGCGACAGACAATAAGCATAAAATGAAGTCAAGCATGCAAAACATGATTAAAATAATAATATGCAAGGGGTCATGACCACATACAAGGCTTTTAGGCTACACCACATAAACAAAAGGCTCTTAAGCCATACCATCTCAAAGTAAGCTAGTGAGAGGTCCCCCTACACGGTGGTTCTCACTTGCTTTCATCTAGGCACGATCTAAGAGCCCTCTTGGCTTAAGCATGCAAGAATGCGGGGTTGTAGATGGGGGTTAAAATAGAGAATAGCCTAAGTAGGCTATGGGGGAGAAGAGAAGAGTGGGGGAAGACACAAATGTAAAAGAGATATCACCTTTTACCTTTAACACACTTGTAGTCTTCCAAAGATGCTTTGATTGGAGCTTGAATGACTTCAAGAAGGCTTAGAGGATTGGTGGGGAGTATTTGATGGTGTATAAGGCTTTATATGTGAAGTATATAGGCTTGGGGATGGTAGAATCTAACCTAAGTGTTGGAGGGATGAAGTGTGTATAGAGATTCGTAGTTTTGGAGTGACTTCAGCAGAGCTTCACATCAGAAATCGGAGTTGGAATATGCAAAGGGGGGTCTGGTATTTACAAGCATTCTGGAACAGGCCTGGCGCATGTACTACATACGCCTGGCCAAAATTTGACCTGGCGCATGTAGGACATGCGCAGGTACTGTTCCATTGTCAGAATAACACGTGGCACCCTATGTACTGGTTGAATCTCAACTGTTGATCGAAAGTCGGTCGATCTGATCAAAATTTGAGTGCATGTAGCATACGCTCCATCACCGGGAAGGTTTGTCCAAACTTTGTCTTGATAATTGAGTCCATCGGGAAGGTTTCGGAAAAATTGGTTGCACTCGGGATCTTCTCCTAGGGCTTTCGGCGAACTTTCATGTTTTTGAAAAGTTTGAAATATGTTTGGAAGTATTGGATATTGTCTCGGGAAACGTGCATAAAAGGACACTTTTGCAGAGCGTCTGTGATATGCTCTGAGGGTGTTCGAAAATGACTGTTTTTGTTTCGTGTGATTGAGACCTTCGGGAAGCGATCCTTTCAATCGGACCTTACCGATGGAAAGTACTCTGGAGATACTTTCGGGAATTCCCAGATTTACGCATTTCTCAAGTCGTTTGACGGTGTGTTTTAATCAAGGATTAGGGTAAAAGTCAACCTTGGCGGAGCGTCTACGAGACGCTCCAGAGGTTGTCAAAAGTAGCCATATTTGAGCCATACGATGAAGGGCTTTGGGAGGCGATCTATTCGATCGAGCCGTATCGATGGAAAGATCTATGAACAAGCTTTCGGGAATTCCTTGATTTACGCGTTTCTCAAGTAAGTTGACGGTGCGTTATAACCAGGGAATCTGGAGAAAAGACAATTTAGGTGGATTGTGTGAAAGACGTTCCAGGGAACTTTTATCGAGTTGTGTGAGTTTAGTGTCGCAAGGTCCTCCTCGGGTTAAACAAGGGTAGAACGGTCATTTTGACTGGGATTGGCTGGAAATGGTCAGGAATGGTTTGGTGTGTTGTGTTAAGTGTGTAGGGTTGTTCAGGGATGATTTTGGGAGAGTCTTTTACCATTCGGCGGGGTTTGCGGAGTGTTGAGGTGTTCATGGGTAAAACGGTCATTTTGGCTGGAATGGGCTGGAAGGATGGACTTATCATTTTGAGGGATTTTGAACTTTCCCAAAACGTGCCTGAAGGCCCAAGGGGCAGGTTTGGTCATTTTTCACCGAGTCGGGCTAACAGGCACCGGTGTTGACGTATGTGTTGGTTCCCGAGACCGCCCAGTCTCAGAAAACTACCTGTGCGGTGTTGGTCTGTAAGAACTCCCGGTCTTAGAGAACTACCTGTAGGGGTGGGTGTTGGTTCTTGAGAACGCTTGGTCCCACAAAGCTACCTGAATTGGTGGTGTTAATCTCTTAGAACACCTGGTCTCGGAGAACTACCAAATGACGAACATTCTATGTTGGCGGGCTGGCAAGCGCCAAAAGTGAACCGTCTGGAACTTGATGAGGTGTCGGTCCCCGAGATCGTCCGATCCCGGGAAGCTACCTGGATGGCGTTGGTTTTCGAGACCGCTCGGTCCGGAAAGCTGCCTGGAATAATGGTGCTTATGGCTCCACGGGTCCTTGTGGGCCCGAAGAGTGACCAATTGGTTGGATTGGAGATTGAAAGGCTCATCGTGAACCTGCATGTGTTGTGATGTTAGAAAACTGAGCCCGGTCAGGTCAGAGATTGCCGAGCGGGCAAAAATGGGGTGCTTACACCTACTCTTGACCATAAAACCCTACACTTACTAGAGCCTGTTTTCATGGAAATGATCTTCTTTAAATTTGCATAATTGTTTGAATTTGTTTTTCCAACTTCTCTACACTTACACCATGGTTTTCAAAACCCATTTTCAAAGTGCATGCACAAACCAGTAGGCTCAAACCCTAGTTCCAAACCATCTTCTAACCCTAGATTAACTTGACCCTAGTTGTCCAACCTTAGGTTAACCTAATCCAAGTTAGTTAACCCTAGGTTATCCTAACTTTAGTTAGTTAACCCTAGGTCAATCCAACCCTAGTCCAACCTAACCCTTAAGTGTCCAGTCCTAGGTTAACCTAGCTCGAGTTAGCCCTAGGTCAACCCAACCAAGGTTAGTAAGCTCCAATGCTTCAATTCAAAGACCCCTTTTCAAATGACCTTTCAATTCAAAACCATTGTCATAGCATACTTTAAAAAACATCCTACTTTCTTGAGATTTTAAAAATCAACCCCAAAATCTTTTCAAATGCTTCGATACTCTATCTTCAAAAATGCTTTCAAAAAGTTCTCTTGAACTTGTCTTGACTAAAATGGCTAGACACTCAACATTTTTCAAAAACTATTTTCAAAATGATTCCAAAAACCCATGACCCTAAAGTGTCCATAACCTTTTATGGTTAAGGATTCCAAGGGAAGGTGATACTTAAATACAACTTTCAAGGTTGTCCATATTAAGGTTCCAAAACCCTAAGTGTTTTCAAAAGCTCTCTTCAAAAATGATTTTCAAGCATCATATTTTTGAAGCATATTCAAGTACAAGTGAGATATTCAAGAAGGACTCTATAACCCTAAAATTTTAAAAACTAAAAGGGAAGTCTCTAGCCCCTTTTCGAAACATATTTCCAAAGCTTATAGCCTAAAAGGAGTTTAATTCTTCAATGACTAACCTCTTAAAGGTGATGAAACATTAAACATGTCTTTCATAACGTATCCAAAAAAAAAAGAAAAAACTACTTTGAAAAGCTTTTCGAAGACAAGTTCACAAGAGCATTTCTAGCCCAAACTCTACCTCTAAAATTTTCAAAACAAGACTTCAAACCATTTGTAAAACTCCCTTGAGTTATTTTAAAACCTTTCTAGAAACTGCCTTGAGTTATTTCAAAACACTTTTAAAAACTCCCTTGAGATGTTTCAAAAACATTTAAAATCATCTTCGAACCCAATTTCAAAAACACTTCAAACATCCCAAGTCCTATTCAAGTTCTCTTTTTCCAAAGACCTCAAAGCGTTTTTAAAACTTTTCAAAGACTTCAATGTGTCTTTAAAGCATTCCAAAGGTCCCAATGTGCCTCTTTTCTATTGGGCCCTTACCTGAACTACGAATGACTTGAGTCTTGCCAAATGAGATAGTAGGCAACCTAAAATGGTGTGGTCATAACCTTTATTTTAACTCAAGTTCCCTTTTCAAAAGTTTCTATCCATTCAAATTTTCTATCTCAAATCCCTTCATAGCTTCCATGTTTCCAAACATCTTTTTCAAAACATGCATCGTGCATTATTCATTCAAAAAGTGATGACCAAACCCATTTTTTAAAATTCTAAAGTGGATATTAATAACCGTTTATTCAAGTGAGTGAACCAAAGGTGATTAGATATGTAGGTACCGAAATGGCTAGGTAGGGTGATGATCTTAGGATGTCTTCTCTACACAAAACCAACCTCCAAATCTAGAATCACTGTTTCTACAAGACCAAAGTTGAGTTATTTTAAAAAATGGATAAAATTCTTCCAAAGGTTGCTAAACAACCCGTTTTTCTTAAAATCCCTCTCAATAGGAAGTTTTCAAACATTTTTTGAAAATCTAAGTTTAGTCCTCGGATTACACTAAGTTTTTAGGTGACCTAGCACATTTTTAATCATGTTAGGTGGCGACTCCAAACTTTTTCCAACAGCTCTTATTCAAATCAATTTCAAGTTCAAACCTAGTCGCACTCATCCTTCTAGGAGGATGAGTTGTAACGAGAGAGTACCGCGTGCATTTTTCCATCATTTTGGAGTGCGAAAAAATCGGGGCGCGACAGTTGTCGACTCCACTGGGGACACTTAGAGGGTTAGGTCATTGACATGTCTATTCACCCTTCAGTCACTCAGAATCTCCAATTACTTTGTTTAGTTTTATCCACTTTTTAAAATTTTTTCTAAGTTCCCAAAAAGTTTTCCAAAATTTTAAGTTTGTAAAAACAAACATTATTTTCCAATTTTTTTTTTTCCAGATAAGTGTCATCACTTGCGTTCATTACTTACATTCATACTCTTGCATTGACATCCACTTGCATGCTCTTGCATCGCTTTTCATATTCATGCTCTTGCATTGACCATCTGTTTTATCTTGCATTCCATTTTTTGAAAAGTTACTAACTCCTTCCATTTTCTTTTGTAGATAGACCTTTGTTTACACTTCATTTTATATCATATTAATTGGCATGTGTGTGATAAATGAGCAGAATGAGATGTGTGTTGTTGGGTCATTTTCTCCATTTTAAAAATTTCATACACACTTGGTGCGTTCACTTGCATTTGCATCTCTACATAATTACCTGGTTACTACCCTTGTAGATAGAAGGGAGAACAATATATTGACTGTGGGCTGATGCTGTGTCAGTTTCTCAGCCTACGGTCTCTTGATAGTTCCCCCGCTCGAACCACCAACCAAAGATGGGGTTCATCCTTTCGAAGGTGAACGCTGGAGGTTTGAAGGTTTAGAAACAAAGCTTTTTAGCATTAGTAAACCTCCAACATCATGTTCATATAACACCCCATGCATAGTCGAACCTCTACCAAATTTAAGACACGCGCCTTAATTTCAAAATAAAAAAGGAAAGGGCAACCGCTTTACTTTCCCTTACATTATGCTCAATCCATGCTGTTGTGCTACTCAATTCAAGTTGTTATGATTTTCATGCATCTTTTGCATCATAACTGCTCATGCATCCGTATTTATCTTAAGACTAGAGTTCTCAAAGTAACTCAAGCCATTGCATCTCCATGCATTTGATTACCCCCAGAGAATGGCCCCAAAGCCCTTCTCGCTCAAATCAAGCCAACCAAAACTTCTAAGGGTACCAAGTGATTCTAAGAATTCATGGCATGCATCAAAATCATCTCATAAAGAGGGGCCCTAATCCCTCTTCACTTACGGAGATAGGGCTGCCAAGAAGACAAGAGGCAATCCGAAATCAAGGTCTCTCACCGACCTCCTTCAAAGAAGGAGAATCTAAAGACTTAAGAGTAGTTTAGGATTTTAAATATAAAAATAGAATAGGTGAAAGTCCTAAGAAAAATGTTCCATCTCCCCGTTTCAATGTACTTTTGAAAATTACATGTATAAAAGAAATTCACCTCAATAAAGTAATTATTCCTGTTGAATGAATAAGTGCACGAATGAATGACAACAGGTATAGTATTGCTTAACAGGGGCAAGACCCTATCTCCAAAGCTTGCCAAAACATCAAGATTAGTTCCCCTCGAAAGCCAGGGCATCCCTAAGTCATGTATTGCATAAAAATTTCCTTAATCTAGGAACTAACATATGATCCTTTTTTTTATTTTTTCCCCTTATTTCTGCCCTCCCCTCATCTCACAAAGGCTAGAAATAGTTCTTAGTGAGGTTTGCTTATATTTCATGTCATCATTGCTCCTAAAAGGGGAAAGAGAGGAGCTTAGGTACCTTCCATATACCGAGAATCAATTCTTACCTAGCATCGAGCAGCACAAATGGCAAGCGAGAGCAATACTACTGACCAATAGAACAGCCCAATAATTCGGGAAGAAGTGAATGAGATGAAAATAAAGATAGACGAGATGTTTAAACTCGTACAAATGATGGCTTTTAAGGGGCTTGCTATGGATCTTTCAACTTCAACATCTCTCCCTAAAAAAATTGAGGTTATCCTGCCAAAGGTCACCCAACGTACTGATAATATAGGTAAGAATAAGGAAACCCCAAAAGTGGTGCACGTCAAGGAAGAGGAAGAGGATAACCCAGAAACCATCATGCTAGCTGCTACACTGAAAAAAGAAAGCCAAGACCCCCTCAATATGAAGATACGAGGTCTGGAGGAGTCTCTGCACAGCTTACAAGGCCATGATACCTTCAGTGGGACATCTTATAACGAACTGTGCTTCTTCCCTAATCATCCAAGGCCGCCCAAATTCAAGATGCCCGATTTTCAAAAATATGATGGAAATGGAGATTCTGTGGCTCATCTGAGACTATATACTGGTGCACTAAGTGGTCGTGGGAACGACCCCAAACTTCTAATGTAGCTATTTCAGCATAGCTTGTTCGGGTTTGCCTTGCAATGGTTTGCCTGCCTGAACCTGAGGAAGACAATAACCTGGAATGAGCTGGTCACAGCCTTTCAATCACAGTATTAGCACAACAATGACGTGACCTGATGATGATGACCTGAGGGGAAAAGAAGAGTTTCAAAGCCTACGCTCTAAGATGGAGAGAAGCAGCTGCTCAGGTCAAACCCCTGTTAGTGGAAAAAGAATGTGTAGCTATTTGTGAATACCTTCTAGGGCCTGTATTACGAACGCTTATGCCTAAGCATTGGGAAGAGTTTCTCTGAATT
The DNA here is from genome assembly GCA_033060915.1 of Euryodendron excelsum. NCBI lineage: Eukaryota > Viridiplantae > Streptophyta > Magnoliopsida > Ericales > Pentaphylacaceae > Euryodendron > Euryodendron excelsum. The sequence goes on from CM065397.1 coordinate 30,015,858, forward strand.
AGTAATATAGGGGAAAATGATCTAGAACGGATTAAAAACTAGCAAGATCACAGACTTTTACTCCAAGATGGGTGAAGTCTTCTCAACTGTAGCAATAAAGGTATCAACCACTCGAGGTACTGGTAGGAAGAAGGGAGAAGTATCCGCTATCTTACCAACTCAACAACAATTATACTACCTATAATATCAAGCTCGATCACAACCATCTGCTTCCATTGCCAACATCCCTGTCACCAATGTCCAAACACCTGCTCCCAGACCTGTAGCAACCCGACCATATTTCAACCCCAATAGAAATAACTAGTGGAACTGAGAATTCACTCACTTGGCATGCACTCTAACAGAGGCCTACCACGAGCTCTTTAAAGCCAAACACCTAAATCCTGTGCCCCTGCGGCCTCTGCCAAGTTCACTGTCTCTGCCTTTTAATCCAGCCCTCACCTGCGAATACCACTCTGGAGGGCAGGGGCATGACATGGAGTCCTATTCTCTCTAAAGCACAAGATCCAGAATCTCATTGACAACAAGGTCATCAATACTCAAGAAGCAAAGCTAACCCCTATACCCAACGTTACGATCAATCCCCTACCAGACCATGCTGTTAATATAATTACGAAAGGGGAAGCGGATCCAAATGGAATCATAGCCATAGAGTACTTTGAGGAGAATTAGAAACTGAAGAAGAAAGCAATTGGGAAGAAGAGCCACCGACGTGTCCTATCTATCCTTACAACTTAAATGGAGAGCAAGATCCCTTTGACTGGCTAATTGAAGAACCAATGGAGAACACCCTCAGAGGTACCGTGATTGCTGATGGTTGGAGAGATGAATTCTTACACCCTAACTATGCCATGGCTCAGCACCACCTAGCCGAGAACCTCTTCAATTGTGAGGACATGGGTAGGGGTATAGGAGAACCAAAAGTACTTATGGCGCCATTTGAATTCAAGAAGGGTGATCTGGCTAGCCTATTCGCTGGAATTGATTAAGAGGAAGCTAAATAAAAGAAAGTCAAAGAAAAGCGACTGCAAGTCTTGAGAGGAAGCCTGGGCACAAAACATAGGGAAGTAATAGAGCTTGAGCAAGGAAAGATCAACCAACAGAAAGAGAACTATCAGGGTTCCCAAGACCTGATAAGTAACCCAAATGTCTAAGCTGGAAGAAAAGAAGGAAAAGAAGATATCCACAATTACACTATGATCACCCACCTCTACCATTCCCCAGTCAATGCTTCAATCCATCCAATATAGCCCAACAAAGAAATTGGAGAATGGAGCATTGAAGAGGCAGGCGTGGTCCCAAAACCCACCTAAAGGGATAACCACCAAAGGGATGTTCTTTTTTCAAACTCTGCATTTACTTTTTGTTAATTCTGCTTTAAAAATCAAGAGCTTAGCATGTACATAAAATCCTTGAAATGAAAAAAAGCTTGAAGTTTATGATTATCACCGTCTTCTATGAATATCTTTTTCTTTAGATGTTTCCCTTTTTGTTATGCCTTGACCTAAAAAGGGGGATAGTACATGCATCCTTACTAGTAGGGACAATTTCTGACCCAAAGAGAGGAAACATTGGAGAAAGAGAAGAGAGAGTGGATCATAGAAAAAAGGGCAGCACCCGAAACATGCCATGACAAAGTAGCTGACAGTTAAACCCTCAAAAGGAAGAGAAGCCATCATTTCAAATTCCTTAAATAGCAAAGCAGTTTCTTCGATCAACCTACTCGAGCCGCAAGTGGTTTTCATTCAAATACCCTAACCATGAACCACCCCCCATTGGGGCAAACATGGGTAACAGAACATTTAAACTAGCATTCACCTGTCTTAAAAGATGTTGCTAAATTTCTATAGTTGAACTTCATAGACTAAGCAATCTTGTTTGAAAGGAAGAGAGGCCATCTATTCTTTTACCATACAGTTAAAAGTACTCCCTTGAAAAGCCCATTCAAACCAGGCTCATTCCTTTGACAAACCTAATCTAGTGATCACCACCCATAATGTGTCAAAGCAAAGTTAAGGAAAGATAAGCAAAAGTCTTCCAAAAATAAGACATGAAGAGGAGGAAAGGCCAATAAAAAAAAAAAGGAATGATGACGAGTAAACAAATAACCTTAGAGGTACCAAAAGAAACCAGTAAGGGCATTGCCAATAACAATGCTCGGGCAAAGAAAAGAGAAATGGTGAGACTAAAACGTGGCAAAAGTTTGTACAGGAGTAGAGCAAATGCCCAAAAGAAAGACAAATAGAAAAAGAAAAGAAGGTGAGGAAAAAGTCCAAAGGAGAGAACAAAAAAGAAAAAGAAAAAGCTGACAAGAGTGATCACTGATCAGTACAAAAACCCAGGAAAAGTGAAGCACCTTGGGCCTTTAACATCATTTCATTCAAAAATCTCTATAACCTAGCCACAATACAACTCGAAATAAAGCCCCCTTTGATCAGAGAAGATTGCTTAGTCTAAACAAGTTCAAAAGAGAATAACGACTTCTAAAAAGAAAGATGAATAAAATAGTAAAAGCCTACTCAAGGTGGTTCTGGTTCATGTAACCCCCACTAGAGATACGAAAATTATTTGAGCCTGTGTACCCTTCATTTCCTATAAACCCCGAGCCTAGCCTACATTACAGTCCAAAGTAAATCCTTCTCAAATTGAGGATGGAAATTGCCCGCTCCTTTGCTAAAGGCTACTTCAGTTGCCTCCTGGAGAGTTCACCAGTCCAAGTATGAAATCTCCAAGAAGAAGTCAAGAGAGCTACAGGCAAGGTTTTTCTTTTCAAATAAGGGAGAAGGGAGACGGGTTCGGAAATTGAAACCATAAGAACAGGGCAACTATTATCCCGTCACATCGGGAAAATGGCAAAACCAAGAAGGGAAATCTCGAGAGAAGAGCAAACGTTCAATAGGGCAAGCTCGCGGTTGACATTTAGTTAAACCAAAAGCTTGGAGCCTACCTTGGGGCTTGTTTTCATAAAACTTGTGCATCTGTGTGTTCTGCCATTCCTAAACTTTATTTAAACCCATACATGCAACGGTGCACAAATGGTTCTCATAACTGTCTAAAGCTTGTACATATCCATCATTTTCTATATGCGTTACGATTCATGCATTCCTGTGCTTATATATTCTTACTTTCTATTTTTCATGTGCATACATTAAGGATAGTTTTAAAAATAAAACCAATCATCATCCCATACAAAATATAAAATCATCATGTCAATGTATCACACAATCATCATCCATAAAGGCCAACACATGGCCCCAAAACATAAAAGCATATAAATAACACTATCAATATGACAAAGCTAAAAATGTGTCAACTGAAGGAAAGAAGCGCCTTAGGGAGCAGGATCATCACTCAAATTAAAGTCTCCGGTATCCGGCACATACGAAGGAGGCTGGCTGGAAGAAGCTCCGACATCATAAGGGCCCTGACCAAGAAAAAGAAGAAGCATAAAGAAAGCCAGCATTAGAACACTAAAAGCATATAAAGAAATGAAAATATGAATTGCAAGTAGCATACCCAGCAGGCCTCCATCAAAGATATCCGGGTAGTTAGAGCATCCACCTGAGCATGGTAGTGGTCTCGAGCTTGACAAACTGTTACGTACTCCTCCTGGGAACAAACCCTTGGGCCCAACGCCATAGCTCGACCACCTCATGGCTGGTCACTTGTCCTCCAACCACCAGATCTATTTGGGTAAATGCACCAATGGACCTCGCCCTGAAATGAACCTTATAATCCACATTAGGCGGAAGCAAGAAACGGTTGTTATGCACCCTAACTATATAAGGAATCTCGATTTTAGCTCGATAAAACTCGAACATATATTAAGGAGGGTCTTTAGTAGCACAGAAGTCAGTGTGCAGCTGCCTCCAATAATGCTCCCCTAATTACAGCTCCCACGAAAGGTGGCCAATAAAGCTAACTTGTGACCTAGACAAAAGGATGATGTCCCTTATACCAGCATACTGGAGAGACCGAGAGTAAGGTGTCCAAGGCACGCCCTGGGGCCTCAACAATTCTAGGTTAGCCCAGAAGGTGACAAAATCTATAAGCAAAGACCGCTGGACTACTTGTTGTCTAGCCCATCTCGTGGCTCGTGAAAATGCATCTACTGCTAGCACCTTTGGCGGGCGCAATGGTAGGTACTCATAATTCCACCATATCAGGAAAGGCTAGAACCCATTCAAACTGCCCCATGCCCCAAATGTCCTGATTCACATCCCCTGCAAAAAGCCTGCGAAGGTGAAAGCCCGTTAGTTAACGTAATCTAAGGCTTCTAAATCAGCTACCAGACTCACCAAAGGTAGAGGAACTGTTAACTTGTTGTTGTTGCAAGAGCAACTAAAGACGACATATAGTATCAACAATGCCTCATGATAACTCGATTCTTTAGGGAGGGCTTAAGAGCAAAAGTCGTCTCTGCTAGACACAAGAGTGAAGCTAAGAAACTCGAACCAATAATCCTTGGCAAACCTAGGAGAAGACGAGCCTCAACAGGAGTCTTGGGCCGTAAAGAAATTGGGATGCCCCCAAAAGATAGGTCGGTGATCATCACCCAGTCAATAGGGGTGGGCCCCAACTTAAAACCTACCAAATGCAAGGTCCCGGTTTCCTCAAACCATCCCTTGAATAACCCAATCTCTAGCCTGTGATCAATTCTGTCTGTCTGAAGAGTCATAAAGGTGCCAAAGCTAATCTGAAGGAGAAAATCCTGGTAAGACTGAGCTGATGCCTGCATGGCTCTCAAGGCAGAAATAATGGCCCTTTTAAACGAACTATGAGTAGTCGATGGCATCCGACCATAAAGCAGATAAAGGCTCGAATGGTAGGCCAAATCCTACAAAGGTGGAACGTGTAGGATCACCAACTGATCATATAAGAAGGAGGCATCCTTACGCCTATCACGAACAGATGCCATCCTATACCCGGTTCTCGGATCAATGAACACTTCAACCTCCTTCTCAACCCCCTTGCCTAAAGTAGCAGAAGACTGGCCTCTGGCGGAACTCCCACTAGAAGCTGTTTGGCTTGAAGATTGCTAGGAGTGATGATTCTTGCCATGGACAAAGCTACTATAGTTGACATTACCTTCCTTGGGATCAACCCGTGTCCCACGGTGCCTCTTCTTCAAACCATCACCGCCTGTATCTGCCATCCTTAAAAGCAACAATGGAAAGGAATGTAAAAAGTCAATCAGTAACAGGATATATACAAAAAAAAAAAAAAGAAAAAGAGAGAGAGAAATACAAAAAGAAAATGAAAAAAAGAAAAAGGAAAAAGAGAAATAAAGAAAGAAAAAAAAAACAGTCAAGGCCTTGTCCTCTTTTTAGTTTTATTTCACGTCAATTCCTACGGTTTTCTGAGCTTGTTCCTCAAAAAGTTCCATTTCAAGTTTTCAAAATGGTTTCTTGGGTTTTTTTTTTCCCTTCAAAAGCCCTGTTTCAAAAGTTTTCTAAGGTTTTTTGAGCTTTTTTCTCAAAAAGTTCCATTTCAAGTTTTCAAAATGGTTTTTTGGGTTTTTTTTTTTCCTTCAAAAGCCCTGTTTCAAAAGTTTTCTAAGGTTTTCTGAGCTTTTTTATCAAAAAGTTCCATTTCAAAATTTTAAGTTGGTTTCCTATGCTTTCTCCTTCAAAAGCCCTGTTTCAAAAGTTTTCTAAGGTTTTCTAAGGTTTTTTCTCAAAAAGTTCCATTTCAAGTTTTTAAACTAGTTTTCCAGGCTTTTTCCTTCAATAGCCTCGTGTCGCGCCCCGATTTTTGGGTGTCCAAGATCCTTTCGGCTCGGAGACCCTAAAGCACAAAACTCTATCACTAGAACTCATCCTCCTAGAAGGACAAGTGTGACTAGATTTAAAAATTTGTTTGATTATGGGCTTTTCAGAAAAATAGGAGTCGCTACCTAACTTAATTAAGATGAGTTAGGGCACCTAAAACTAAGTGTTAATCTGAAGATCAAACTTAAGGTTTTTCGAAAAAGGTTTTGAAAACTCCCTCAAGAGAGGGTTTTTAAAAAAATGGGTTGTTTGACAACCTTTGGAAAGATTTAAGCCCTTTTGAAAAATAACTCCATTTTGCTCATTTGAAAATAGAAATCTATGGTTCGGGGGTTGGTTACGTGTAGGGAAGATATCCTAAGATCATCACCCTACCTCGCCCTTTCGGTACCTACATGTGTAATCACCCTTTGTTCACTCACTAGAATAACCGGTTACCATTGTCTACTTAATATCCACTTTAGAATTTTGAAAACGTGGTTTAGTCATCACTTTTTGGATGGATGATGGATGATGCATGATGCAAGTTTTTGGAAGAAGTTTGAAGATAATAAGGGTTTTGAAAGAGTTTGGAATAGGAACTTTGAATTGATTAGAATTTTTGAAAAAGGGATTGGAGTTGGAATAAAAGTTATGACTGCACCATTTTAGGTTGCCTACGTATCTCATTTGGTGAGAATCAGGTCATTCATAGTTTGGGCAAGAGCCCGATGGAAAATAGACTCGTTAGGGCCTTTGGAAGGTTTGAAGACACTTTGGAGTCTTTGAAAAAGTTTAGGACACTTTAAGGTCTTTGGAAAAGTTTAAGACACTTTGAGGTCTTCGGAAGTTGAAGACCCTTTGAGGTCTTTGGAAGTTGAAGACCCTTTGTGGTCTTGGAAGTTTTGACTTGAAATTGAATGGTAGAGTGTTTTGAAAATGATCTTGGATCACCTTAAGGGAGTTTTGGAAAAAGGCTTTGTCATGACTTAAGAGAACTTGAAAGTATTTTTGAAGTCTTGTTTTGAAGACCTTGGAGGCATGTTTTGATGAATTAATTTTTGAAAGTGATTTTTGGAAATGGCAAAGGGTTTGGAATCATAATATGGACTACCTTAGAGGTTTTTCTTGATTTATCACTTATCCTTGGAATCTCTAACCATGAGGGGGCTAGGGACACCCTAGGTTTGTGACCTTTTGAAAGTATTTTTGGAAATGTCTTGAAGGTAAAGTGTAGGGACAATTGAAGAGTTTATGGAGTTGGTTTTTTTAAATCACGAGAGTAGGGGGGTATTGGAGAAATGGGTAATGTGAATAGTTTAAAATTGAAAGATCATTCAAAAAGGGTTCATAAGTTGGGACCTTGAAGCATATTAACCTATATTGGGTTAGCTTATGGTTAAGGGTGACCTAAGGTTCACTAACTTGGGTTAGGTTAACCTAGGGTTAAGGTCACTTAAGGTTAGCTAACTAGGGTTAAGTTAACCTAAGGTGAGTGAACTGGGGTCAAGTTAACCTAGGGTTAGATAACTAGGGTCAAGTTAACCTAGGGTTGGATAACTAGGGTCAAGTTAACCTAGGATTGGACAACTAGGGTCAAGTTAACCTAGGGTTGGACAACTCGGGTCAAGTTATCCTAGAGTTGGATTAGAAAATGGTTTTGGAAGTTGGTTTAATGCACTTTTGGAAAGAGTTTTGGAAAACAAAACATGTTATGCAATGGACTTTGGTGGACAACCCTTTTGGAGATCATTTCCTTGAAAATTTGGACTCTATCTAAGAGTATGGTTTATATGGTTGATGTTTGCAGACCATTTCGAAGAAGGTTTCTTTATAACCATTATAACCATTATCTTGACAAGAGTATGGATTTTAAGAATCAACACAATGGTGATAACCTTTGAAAAACCACTTTTAATACAAAGATAGAGAGAATGAACTCTTGAAAACCATTTTTAAGAAGGAGATTTTGAAAATCATTTTTAAAGGAAACTATTCTAGCAAGTTAACGTTCATATGGCCTATGTAAGGGATACCTCTCAAGTGAGGGTTCCATGGGGCCATTCCAACCACTAAACTTGAGAGAATAGAAACCATAGAAATCAAAGAGTTTGAATATCATTCTTAAGCAAGCATAAAGAGAAAAGGGAACCATTCTAACAATTTAGGGCTCCTATAGCCAATGTAAAGGGAGACCACTCAAGAGAGGGTTTCATGGGGCCATTTTAACCACTAAATTTAAGATAATGGAAACCTTGGAAATTAGAGATTTTGAAAGCAACTTTTATGCAAGTTGAAATGCAATGATGCAAAAGTGTGAATTAGGGGGTAGTGGGGGATTTTCTAAGGCATGACTCCTAAGGTCTCATCCTAAAGTTTAAGGGACCAACTCTTTGAACAATTTTTTAAAGAAATATAGAGCTTGGGAATGGCATGAAAATAAGAGCAATGTAAGCATTGTAGAACATGACAATATGTATAAAATGAAGTCAAGCATACAAAACATGATCAAAATAGTAACATGCAAGGGGTCATGATCACGTACAAGCCTTTAGGCTACACCACATAAACAAGGGCTCCTAGGCCATACCATCTTAAAGTAGGCTAGTGAGAGATCCCCCTACACGGTGGCTCTCACTTGCTTTCCTCTAGGCATGATCTAAGAGCCCTCTTGGCTCAAGCATGCAAGAAAGGGGGTTGAAGATGGGGATTAAAATAGAGAATAGCTTAAGTAGGCTAAGAGGGAGAAGAGAAGAGTGGAGGAAGACACAAATATAAAAGAGATACCACCTTTTGCCTTCAACACACTTTTAGTCTTCCAAAGATGTTTTGATTGGAGCTTGAATGACTTCAAGAAGGCTTAGAGGGCTGGTGGGGAGTGTTTGATAGTGTATAAGACTTTATATGTGAAGTGTATAGGCTTGGGGATGGTGGAATTTAACCTAAGTGTTGGAGGAATGAAGTGTGTATAGAGATTCGCAGTTCTGGAGTGACTTCAATAGAGCTTCGCATTAGAAATTGGAGCTAGAATATGCAAAGGGTAGTCTAGTATTTATAGAGATTCTGGAACAGGCATGGCGCATGTACTACATGTGCCTGGCCAAAATTTGATCATGTGCATGTAGGACATGTACCGGTACTGTTCCATTACCAGAATGACATGTGGCACCCTATGTACTAGATAAATCTCGACTGTTGATCAAAAGTTGGTTGATCTGACCAAAATTTGAGCGCATGTAGCATACGCTCCATCACCAGGAAGGTTCGTCCAAACTTTGCCTCAATAATTGAGTCAATTGGAAAGATTTTAAGGGAATTGATCGCACTCGGGATGTTCTCCTAGGGCTTTCGGTGAATTTTCATGTTTTTGGAAAGTTTGAATTATGTTTGGAAGTGTGAGATATCGTCTTGGGAACTGTGCATAAAAGGACAATTTTACAGAGCGTCTGTGACGCTTCGTGGGTGTTCGAAAGTAGCCATTTTCGTGTCGCATGATCAAGGCCTTCGGGAAGCGATCTTTTCGATCAGACCGTATCGATGGAAAGTATTCTGGAAATACTTTCGAGAATTCCCAGATTTACGCATTTCTCAAGTCATTTGACAGTGCGTTTTGATTAGGAAATCGGAGAAAAAGTCAACCTTGGCGGAGCGTCTGCGAGACGCTCCAGGGGTTGTCGAAAGTTGCCATGTTTGGGCCATACGATGAAGGGCTTCGAGAAGTGATCTATCCAATCAAGCTGTATCGCTGGAAAGATCTATGAACGAGTTTTCAAGAATTTCTTGATTTACGCGTTTCTCAAGTCAGTTGACAGTTCGTTATAACCAGGGAATTGGGAGAAAAGACAATTTAGGCAGAACCCCTGCAAGACGCTCTAGGGAACTTTTATCGAGTCGTGGGAGTTTAGTGTCATAGGGTCCTTCTTGGGTTAAACAAGGGTGTATGGTGGAACCCTTTGCTCGAAATCCCAGGATCGGCGCTGTTTCAAGGTATATTTGGGTTTCTAAGGGCAAAACGGTCATTTTAACTAAGATTGGCTGAAATGGTCAGGAATGGTTTAGTGTGTTGTGTTAAGTGTGTAGGGTTGTTTAAGGATAGTCTTGGGAGAGTCTTTTACCGTTCGGCGGGGTTTAAGCAGTGTTGAGGTGTTCAGGGGAAAAATAGTCATTTTGGCTAGAGTGGGCCATAATAGGATCGGATTCGGACCAAATGGCTTACGGGGGACGCCTAATAGTTTAACAACATTTTGGAAGGATGGACTTATCATTTTGAGGGATTCTGAACTTTTCCAAAACGTGCCTAGCCCAAAGGGCAAGTTTGGTCATTTTTCACCGAGTTGGGCTAGCTAGCGCCGATGTTGACCTAGGTGTTGGTTCCTGAGACCGTCAGGTCTCAGAAAACTACCTGTGCAGTATTGGTCTCTAAGAACGCCCAGTCTTAGAGAACTACCTATAGGGGTGGTGTTAGTTCCTAAGAACGCCTGGTCCTAGAAAGCTACCTGAATTGGTGGTGTTGGTCTCTGAGAACGCCCGGTCTCGGAGAACTACCAAATGACGGACATTCTATGTTAGTGGGCTAATAGGCGCTAGAAGTGAACCATCTAGAATTTGATGAGGTGTTGGTCCCCGAGATCGCCCGATCTCAGGAAGCTACCTGGATGGCGTTGGTTTTCGGAATCGCCCAGTCCAAAAAGCTGCCTAGAATGATGGTGCTTATGGCTCCAGCAGGTCCTTGTGGGCCCGAGAAGCAACAAGTTAGTTAGATTGGTGATTGAAAGGCTCATCTTGAACCTGCATGTGCTGTGGTGTTTGAAAACTGGACCCGGTCGAGCCGGAGATTGCCGAGCGCGCAAAAATGGGGTGCTTACACCCCGTTTCAAAGACAATTTTCTAAAAATCTTGGTTCCCCCGAGCTTTCTCCTCAAAAGTCTCGATTAAGGATCTTAACAAATTCTAGCCTCTAGTTACGCTCTCACACCATCATCCTTGCATGACTCTAACACTCACACCCTAAGTTCAAGCAATTATACCCTGACTATAGATGCATTATTAAAATAAAAAAAAAAACAACTCCATTTTCCTGAAACACCCCCTTTTAGAAAATTCTTGCAAGTTTACTATCAAAACATTAAATTCTTTTAAGTCCCAGTTTTTTTAAAATTCTGGCATAGTTCTGCCTTAAAAAGTCCCTAACCAAAGTTCCAAAGATCACAAAACAACGTTCTCCAACGCATTCCAAGCACTCAACTATGCCAACTAACACAATCTCATTCTCCATGGCACGCAAACCACAAACGAATATGATTCTTTATGCCAATTTTTTCCACTTTTTGAATTTCTCAAGTTTGTTTTAATTTCCAAAAATAAAAAAAAATTTCCCAGAACACTTAAGAGGGCCCTTACAACTTTTCTACCCTTAAACTTGTCAACTTTCTAAGTTTTCCTAATTTTCCCTATTTCCAAAAAATTCAAAAAAAATTTAAAATTTTCAAAAAATAATGAAACTTCATACATTTTTTTCTACACATTTTCTAAGATACCCGGTACAAAAAACAAGCAACAAAATGCAAAACCCAAGCTTGCACAAGCGGATTTCTAAATTCTACAAAAAATCCTTTTACATAAACATGAAAAATCACTCAAACACACTCAAATCATTGTCAAATTGTGAAAATGATCTGCCCATTGAGTTTAAAACAACCTAAAACATTTATCTACACTAATCATTTGCGAAAACGAGCACATATGCATTAAGATAAACCAAAATCAAGAAATTCTAACCTTTTGGTTTTTCGGTAGTAATGAGCTTTCCAGAAAGAATCCGGCAACAATGACAACTTGTGGCGAGTACTCGACGTCCCCCGATACTTTCCTAACAATGGCCGGTAAAAAGCGCTCGAAATCCCTTGGCCAAGCTCTCAAAAATCACTCCAAATGACATGAACCTATAATGAAATTCATGGCTGTTCTATCCTTAAAACCCCAAGACCTGCATCTGCTACATGTACCAGGGTAAATTTCAAACAAGTGCATGTAGCATATGGGCCAGAGCCAATTTTGACCAGGCACGTGTGATACATGCGCTCGTCCCTTCAGCTTCTCGCCAAAACTAGTTTTAAACGCCCCAAGGCCACAAAATTGTTTTTAAGAATTTTAAGAAACCAAAAATCAATTTTTTAAAGAAAACTCCCATTTTTCAAAAACTTAGGCATTTCCAATCCCAGCCCCTAAAAATACCAAACTTTAAAGTTTTCGAAAGCGACTCAAAAGTTATCCAAACGTTTCAACCATTTGAATTCACATCCGCTGTCCCTTCGATTGCCTTGCAACCAACATGAGATTCTTACTTTATCATTTTTTCACCTTCAACAAGCAAAGACTGAAAAAATGATGGGTTGCATGGGATAAGAGTGAAGAGAGTATGCCATCCATTTTAGTCATCCTATGTCTGACTCCTCTTGCCTCCGCTCATAGTAGAGTTAAAATATCGAGTGTGAGTGACTCCATGGGCGTTCCTTAGCTTCGGGCTTGTAACGATGAGAGGACGAGGAGAGGTACCTAAAACCGACAAAAGGAAAAAGTCAGTGTCTTGTTTTGACAAGTCTTTATGAAATGCATTCTCTAAGGATGCCCCTACTTAAGAGAGGAACTAATCATGATGTATTGGCTGATTTTTTAAGATAGGGGGTTCGCCCCCGTATGCAAGCACCTTACCATTAATCAAGCAATCTATACTTATCCTTACGTTCATTCATTTGCAGAAAAGGGGTACATTGAACTTTGGGTTTAAAACATAAGAGAGAAAGTACACTTTAATAGGGGGAGGGGGAACATGTTTCTTTGGACTTCCGCCTATCTAATTCTACATAAGAAATCCTAAACTACTCTTGACTCTTTGCATTCGCCTTCGTTGGATTTGATGTCGAGGAGGTCGCTGAGAGACCTTGTTAATTGATTGCCCCTTGTCTTTTTGGCAATCCTATCTCCGTGAGCATAGAGGGATTGGGGCCCCTCTTATGGAATGAATTGATGTGCATGCCATGAGTCCTTAGGGTTACACAGGAACCCTTAGGGTTTGAGTAGGTTTAATACAAGGGAGAGTGACCTTGGTGTCACTCTCAATGGGTTGATTATATGCATGAGAATGCAGTGACTTGAGTGACTTTGGAACTCTCGTCTTGGGATGGAATATCAAATACATGAATATGTATGCATAAAGTAAAGAGAGAGAGAATGCATTTGTAAAGTAAATATGGATGCATGAGCAGTTAGACAAGAATTATAACAGTAAGAATACAGTCATTATAATAACAGGAATAAATAGGTATAAATGAAAGTAAGAGCAGTCGCCCTTTCCTCCATAGTTTTTGGAAAACGGTGCGCGTGTCTTGAATCTGGTAGAGGTTTGACTATGCATGGTGACTATATGAGCATGAGGTTGAGGGTTTACTAATGCGTCCTAAAAAGACTTGGTCCTCGGATCTTCAAACCTAGGCCCACTCCTTGAGGTGGTGCCATGATTGGTTGGTGATCTGAGGCGGGGAACCATCAAGAGACCGTAGGCGAAAAAACTGACATAGCATCTTGCCCACAACCAATATACCGTTCTCACTTCCAACTAAAAGTGGCAAATTGGGGTAAAAATGCAAGTATGCAGAATGCAAGTGCACGTGCAGTGTGTGTGTGTGTGTGTGATTTTTGAAAGCGGAGGAAAGAGCCCAATAACTCCCATTCATTCTGTTCATCACATTTATGCATAACAGTTAATGAAATAATATTGTAAACCAAAGCGAACGTACAAAACAAAGATGCAAGAGTTAGTATGTGGATGGCAAGCTTAATAAAAGATAATATGAACGGAATTAAAGGCATGTTTTTTGAAAAAAACTTTGAAAATTTGATTTTGAAAACTAAAAGTGGATAAAATTGAACAAGTCAATCGAAGACTCTACATGGGTGAAGGCTACATGGGTGAAGGGTGAAGAGACATAACTATGGCCTAACCCTCTAAGTATCCCTAGCAAAGTTGCCAGCTGTCGTGCCTAGATTTTTCACATTCGAAGAATACACAGACAAGCGGGAAAAATACTGTACTCTCTCGTTAGAACTCAGCCTCATAGAAGAATGAGTGTGACTAGGTTTGAATTGAATTGAAAATTGATTTGAATAAAGGGCTTTTGAAAAACATTTGGAGTTGCCATCTAACTTGATTAAGGTGAGTTAGGTCACCTAAAAACTAAGCACAATCCGAAGACTATACTTAAGGTTTTTGAAAATGATTTTGAAAATACTTCCTTAAGAAAGGGTTTTTAAGAAAAAAGGTTGTTTGGCAACCTTTGAAAATATTTAAGCCCTTTTTTGAAAATAACTCCATTTGGTCTTTCAAAAACAATGATCCTAGGTTTGGAGGTTGGTTATGTGTAGGGAAGACGCACTAAGCCATCACCCTACCCAACCGTTGCGGTACCTACATGTCTATTCACCTTATATTCACCTAATAAAGCCTTCGATTAACAAATGTTCAATTCTATCCACTTTTAAAAAGAATATTTAAAAGAAAAATATATGTAGCAAGATATGCAAGTGCAAGAAAAAGATTTAATTTGGAAATAGATTTGAAAAAAAGAATTTGATTTGATTTTAGAAGAGAGATTTGAAAAGATAGAATTGATTTTGGAAATATATTTGAAAAGATAGAATCGATTTGAAAGAAAGTTTTAGAAATTGGAAATATAGATTTGAAAATACATTTTTGGAATTAGAAACTTGAAAATAGATTATGGAATTGGAGATTTTAAAAAGATTATGGAAATAGAAGCTTGAAAAAGGTCATGACTGCACCGATGAGGGTTGCTTACGTATCCTTTTTGAGGAATCGGTCAGTCATAGTTCGGACAAGAGTCTAATAGAAAATAGAATATTTGATTTGAAAAAGAGATTTTGATTTGAAACTCAAAATAGAGGATTTGAAATCAGGATTGAACGTAGACCTAGAATTGAATTTAACAGAGGATTTGATCCTTGGAAGAGAACCTAGACTGGATTCGAAAAGATAGATTTTTGGAAAACCTAGACTTAGGAAAGATAGGATTTAGAAACGACTTGAAGTTTAAGAAAGATTTGACTCGAATGTTGGATTTGGAAGACTAGGGAAGTTGGATTTAGGAAATGTTCGAATTAGGAAAGTTTCATTTTAGGAAAGTTTTGAAATAAGAAAGGTTTTGATTTAGGAAAGTTTTCGTTATAGGGAAGTTTTGAAATTGGAAAGTTTGATTTTAGAAAGTTTTAACTTAAGAAAGTTTTGAATTTAAAAAGTTTAGAATTTTGAAAAGATTTGAAATTTAGAAAGGTTTGAATTTAGAAAGATTCAAAATTTAAGTTTTAGAAATACTTAAATTTAGCAAAGGTTTAAGTTTAAGAAAGATTTAAAAATTTTAGATTTGGAAAGTTGAAATTTGGAAATATATGAAAGTTGGAATTAGGAAAGATTAAGAAGCTTAAAGTTAAGGAAAGATTTGAAAGTTTAAGTTTTGAAAATTTAAGGTTTAGGAAAGTATGAGATTAGGAAGGATTGAGATTCCTATTTCCTAAAACAAAGGATTGGATTTTGTTTCTAAAAAAGGTGTTTTGATTTTGTTTCCAAAAATGGAGAATTGGACCTAGTTTCCTAAAGGGGAAGATTGGATTTGGTTTGGAATTGAAAAATGAAGTTTTGGAAACCCTAGATTTGGTATATTATAGTTTTGATGTAGAAAATGGGTTTTGGAAACCTAGGTTTTGAGGCAAGAATGGAAATCATGCTTTAAGAAAGGAAGTTAGGGTTTCCTGATCGTTGGCTCTAGAGTTTAACTTGGACTCTAAGAAAAGAGATTTTTGAAAAATGAGTTTTTAAAAAGGAAGATTTTTAGAAGGAAATCTTAAAAATGAGTTTTTGGATTGTGAATTTTGAAAAGAGGGTTTTTGGAAAGAGATTTTTGGAAAGGGATTTTTGGAAAGAGTTTTGGAAAGAGTTTTTAGGAAAGAAATTTTAGGGAATGTTTCTAGAAAGTGAATGCTAAAGGGAACTTTTTTGGAAAAGAGTATTGAAAAGAGTTTTGGAAAAAAGATTTTTTGAAGGGAATTTTTGGAAACAATTTTGGAAAGAAGATTGGAGAGAATTTTTAGAAAGTATGTTGGAAAAGAGATTTTTAAAATGAGAGATTTGAAAAAAAGAGTTCTTAGAAAGTATATAAAATACCTCACTTTCCTAAAGCGATTCTAACCATAAGAAGGTTAGAACCACTCTAAGATAGTGGTTTTGAAAACAACAATGTTTTGAAAATATGGACCATATTGGTCACATTAAATGTAACACTTTCCTAAAGGAACCCCAACTATGAAAATGCTAGAATCATCTTAGGATTGTGATTTTGAAAACAAGTTTGGAAAAAGAAGATTTTGATGCAAGTTTGAAAACAATTTTAATGCAAGTTTTTGAAAAACAAGTTTGAAAACGAATTTTAGAGGAATGCAAGATCATGATATGCACAATGCATGTTGGGGTCGTAAACATACAAGGTTAAGGCTTCACCATATAATTAAGAGGGCCGAACCCACGTGGTCTCCAGTTAGACTAAGTGAAAGCCCCCGACACAGTGACCTTCAATAGCCTAATCCTACACATGGACCGGGAAGTCCCTGTTTCAAGCATGCAAGAAAGGTGCGCGGGGGGGGGGGGGGGGGGGGAGGGAAGAAGATGGGGGATTAAAATAGAAGAAAACCCAAGTGGGTTAGGAGAGAGAAGAGAGAGGGAGGAATTGCATAAACGTAAAAAAAAGCCTACCTTATATCTACTTGTTCTACTTGCTTGTTTGCTTTGGTCCTCGCTTCGCTTTGCATCAGTCTTCAACGGCTAGCCTTAATCTTCGAGGGTTTCGAGTTGCAGTATTTCAGGTCTTCAATGGAGGCTTTGGAGGCTAGTATAGGAGTGTATAGGAGTACATGTGAGTGTATGGGAGTGTATAAGAACTAGGGTTTGTGTATAGAGGCTAGGGTTTGGAGAACCTAAAGAAAACTAGGGTTTAAGGAGGCTACGAGCTCTGTATATCGAAAAAGGGAGTTTTTAGACTGAGTTTGTAGACCCTTTTCTTGTTAGAAGAGGCTCTGTATTTATAGATAGAGGAATGACCTGGTGCCTGTTGCAGTGGCGCTAGGCCAAAAATCCTTCTGACGCCACTCAAGCCAAAATTTGGCTTGGCGCCACTAGTAATGGTGCTAGCCACTTAGGAAAGTTTTAAGGTCGGCAAGCAACGTATCTTCAGAAGATTTGAGAGCCTGTATTAGTGACTATGATACAATTTTTAGGCTGACTTCACTAGGAATGACTCCGGAAAGTTTGGGAAGAATTTAGAGGGGCAGGAATGGCCCGAAAGGCCGAAAAGGGACAAGAACCCTTAGAACAGTGTCTCGGGGGTAGTAGACTTGAAAAATGATGACATGATTGTTGAAAGGGTTAATCGGGCCATTAGGGGCAAAACGGTCAATTGGGATGAAAAGCTGCCAGGATAGATTTGGAATATCTCAGAAGGAAACTCGAGAGCCTAGAAACATTAACCGGAATGTTCCAGGAGATTACCGGTTTGATACTCAGAGCCAGTGTGATTGGAAAAGGAGATCGGCCCACCAGGGGTAAAACGGTCATTTTGCACCATGTTTGCCGAAACTGACTCAGAATGATCTAGAAATGTATCAAAAGGTAGGGGATGCTACAAGAAGCATTCTAAGGGAGTTACCGGTTTGATACTCGGAGCCGGTGTGGTTCCCGAGGCATTCGGATGCCCAGGGGCAAAATGGTCATCTTGACCAAAATGTCTCGGAATTGGCTCGCAACTGACTAGAACGCACCTAAACATGCTGGATTGTCTTTAAGACAATCCTAGAAGGGTAGACTTATCATTCTGAGAACTTAGGTATTGTCTCAAGAAATGTGCCAGAAATGGCCCTAGGGCAGTTTGATCATTTTTTGCCAAAGTGGGCTAGCAGGCACCAGTGTTGACTTGGGTTTTGAGTTTTCCGTCACTCTGACGGTGGTCCCGTGATACAGGGGTTTGCTAGCAATTCCCTATATCGACCTGTTTATGAGTGTTTCCGTCATTCTGACGGTTACAATGTTTACGAGTATTTCTGTTACTCTAACGGGTCGCGATCATTCCTGAGACTGCCTAATCTCTGGAAGCTGATAGGTGGACTTAGCGCCTGAGGAATCAACTTTCTCAAAAAGAGTGTCGAAACGGACATTTCCGCATGGGCGGGCTAGCTAGCGCCAAAGGTGGACCAACTTAGCGCTTGAGGAATCGGCTTTCTCGAAAGGCGTGTCAAAACGGACATTTCTGCATTGGCTGGCTAGGAGGCACCAAAGGTAGACCGTTCTACATCTCGGGGACTTGGGGTCTCATCCCGGTCAACGGGTTTGAAGGGACTTACCGTTCTGAAGAGTTTCTTCGGAAATGTGCCGGACAGGATGGACTTACCGCCTCGAGGAATCAACTTTCTTGAGTGTGCCGGATTTGATTGGAATCGGAATTGGACTGGAAAAGGGAACTTACCGTCTTCAAAAAGACGTGCCCACTGGAATTGGACCGAATAATGCCCCCAAGGGCATTTTGGTCATTTTGTCTCTATTTGGGCCTAAAGGGCCCGCAAAGCGATTGACTAACTGGATTAGACTTGGAAAATTGAGTTGACTCAAAATATGTCCATATCAACTCAATTACTAGTCTGGACGGACCATACACTGCCGAGCAAGCAAAAATGGGGTGCTTATAGCAAGAATCAAGTTAGTCATTGTTCGGACTCAGGGTCTGATTGAAAATAAGCACATTGGGGCCGTAGAAAAGTTTTGAAGACTAATTGGCATCTTGTTTTGGAGAAGAGAACTTGAGAGTTTTTTACTCGAAATTTAGAAATAACTCAAGAGAGTTTTGATTTGAAATTGGATATTGGAGTGCTTTTGAAATAGAACTTGAAGGTTTTTGGAAGTGCTTTTGAAATGGGATTTAAGGTGTTTTGAAATGTTTTTAAACATAACTCAAAAAATTTTTGGAAAGTTGATTAGAGATTTGAGAGCGGGATTTGCACTTGTAAAAGCTCTTGTGAACTTGTCTAGAAAAGGTTTTTGGAAACATTTTTTGAACACCTTAAGGAAGGTATGTTTCATTACCTTTGAGAGGTTAGCTATGTGGGATGTAAACTCCTTCAAGACTATGAGTTTTGGAATACGTTTTAAAAAAATGGGCTAAAAACTTTCCTTGTTTGAATATCTCACTTGATCTTGGACAACCCTAACCATATAAGGCATAGAGTTGATTCAAGAATGTGATGTTCATAAGTTAGTTTTGAAAAAGGGTTTTGAAATATGTTTAGGGTTTAAAAACCCAAAATTAAACCATGCAAGTTTCGTTTAATGTATCACTTTCATTAGATAACCTAACCATGAAAAATGTTAGAATCACCTTAGGGTTGTGAGCTTTTGAGATCATTTTTTAAAGTAGTTTTTAAAATGGTAAGTGTCTAGCCATTTTAGATTGAGATAAGTTTGAGAGAGCTTTTGAAAACATTTTTGAATGGAGTAGGAGTATTTTGAAAAGACTTTTGGATTAGGATTTTTGGAAACTCGAAGGAGTAAGAAGTTTTTGAAAAGATGTTTTGAAAAGATCATTTAAGTTGAAAAGATAGTTTGAAAAGAGGATTAGAGTTGGAGTCTTGCAGCCATCTAACCTTGGTTAGGCAAACTAGGGTTAAGGTAACCTAGGGTTAGGTTAACCTAGGGTTGGATCAACCAAGGTTAGGTTAACCAACTAGGGTTGGACCAACAAGGGTTAGATTGACCTAAGGTTAGACCGACTAGGTTTAGGTTGACCACCTAGGGTTTTGGAAGGTGGTTATATGCATGCACTTGAAAAGGAAATTCAGAAAATCCATGATTTCATGTGAGAAACGATATGATTTTATGTTGAAAAAGGAAAGATTTGATTTGAAATTAGAAAGGAAAGATTTTATTTTATTTCTAAAAGTAGAAAGATTTGATTTAAAAATCTTATGATTTTATGTGAAAGATTTTGTGATTTTATATGACACTTTTAAAAGACAACTCAAGGGAGTTATGCACTTTTGAAAACATAATGCAACAAAGATTTTGAAGACCATTTTTTGATGCAATTTGAAATATGATGAATAAAGGTTAGGGGACAAAACAAGGGTTTCCTAGGGCAAGAACTTCTAGGGTTTTGACACATGGCTTTAAGATGACAACTTTTAAACCAACACTTCGAATGGGGAATTTGGAGAGTTTGTTTTTAAAACAACTAGGTTTTGAAAAAGAATGGTTAGGGTTTGCAACCCTAATGTGGCCCTTGGAGTCCTCTTTGAATATACCACTTTCGTAAAGCAATCCTAACCACAAAAAGGCTAGAATCACTTTAGGATTGAGATTTTGAAAAACAAATTAGGGCTTGAACCCTAATATGGACCTTGGTGGCCACTTTGAATATGACACTTTCCTAAGGAAACCATAACCATGAAAAGGTTAGAATTACCCTAGGATTGTGAGTTTGAAAGAAAAACAACTATAAACAATGCATGATCATGACAATTATAATGCAAATGGTCGTGAATATATAAGGTTTAACGTTTCACTACTTAACCAAGAGGGCTTGAGACGACATTATCACAAGGTAGACTATAGGATAGCCCTCGACCAGTGACCTCCCTAAGGCTTTCCTTAGGCATGGACCCAAGGTCCTCTTGTTTCAAACATGCAAGAAGAGGAGGTAGAAGATGGGGATTAAAAATAGAGAATAGTCCAAGTAGACTAGGAGGGAGAAAAGAAGAGTGGTGGTTTACAAAATTTAAAGAGAAACCCTACATTGTCTTTGAATCTTCTTCAAGCTTCTATGGAGATTTTATCTTGGACTTGAGAGCGCTTCGAGAGCTTTGAAGGCGCTGAAGATGGCCTCTAATGTCACTTAGGCTAGGGTTAGAGTGTACACGCTAGGGAGGCTTGAATCTTGGAGAGAGCTAGGGTTTTGGGGGATTTTTGGGGGTTTTCTCGAGAGAGGTAGAGCTTGTTTGCTATTTTTTGAACCTAGAATACACTAGGGGGTGCATTGTAATAATAGGCAAAAAATAAAGGAGATGGTGCCACTCATTACGGTGTTACTAATCTTCTCAAGATACGTTGCTTGCCGACCTTAAAACTTTCCTAACTGGATGGCGCCACTAGTAGTGGCACCAAGCTAATATTTGGCCCAGTGCCACTCCTAGTGGCGCTAGAAGGTTTTTTGGCCTAGCGTCACTGCAACAGGTGCCAGGTCATTCTTCTCTCTATAAATACAGAGCCTCCTCCAGCATGAAAGAAGTCCGTAAACTCAGTCTAAAAACCCTACTCTTTGATATACAAAGCTCGTAGCCTCTCTAAACCCTAGTCTTCTTTAGGTTTTTCAAATCTTAACCTCCATACACAAACCCTAGCCTCTTATACACTCATACACTCTCATATACTCGTCCACTAGCCTCAAAAGCCTCCATTGAAGACTTGAAGTGCTACAAACTAAAGCTCTTGAAGATCAAGACGAAGATTGAAGCGAAGACCGAAGCGAAGACCGAAGCAAAGCAAGAAAAGTAAAGCAAAGCAAAATAAAGAAGACACAAGGTAGGCTTTCTATTTAAGTTTCCAAAAACATCTTTTTTACGTTAAAACTATAGTCTTCTAAAACTTCCCCATCCTAAATCCATGCCAAATCTAATCTCCCCTTTAGGAAACCAAATCCAATCTCCATTTAGGAAACTAGATCCTATCCTCCTTTTTTGGAAACAAAATCTAATCTCCTCTTTAGAAACAAAATCCAATCCCTTGTTTTAGGAAATAGGAACCTCAATCCTCCTTAGTCTAAACCTTTCCTAATTCAAATCCTTCCTAATCTCACACTTTCCTAAACCTTAGGTTTCCAAAACTTAAACTTTCAAATCTTTCCTAAATCTAAACCTTCCCTAATTCCACCCTTTTCTAAACTTTAAATATTTCCAAATCTAAAGCTTTCTAAACTCAAAACTTTTTTATTTTAAAACCTTTCTTATTTCAAAACTTTCCTAAATCGACATCTTTCCTAAATCGGAAACTTTCCTAATTCAAAACCTTTCCTAAACTAAAACTTTCCTGAAATGAAACTTTCCTAAAACGAAACTTTCCTAAAATGAACTTTCCTAATTCGAGCCTTTCCTAAATCCAATCTTTCCTAATCTCCAATATTCGAGTCAAATATTTCTTAAACCTCGAGTCTTTCCTAAGTCCCAAGTCTTTCTTAAGTCTAGGTTTCCTAAGCCTCAATCTTTCCAAAACAAGTCCAAATATTTCCTCCAAGTTCTATCTTCCCAAATCAAGGTCCAATCTTTTCAAATCCAAATTCCAATTCAATTTCTTCTTCCATATCAAATATTCTATTTTCTATCGGACTCTTGTCCGAACTACGATTGACATAATTCCTCTAAAAGCAACCCTCATTGGTGCGGTCACAACCTTTTTCCAATTGCCAATTTCCTAATTCTTTTCAAATCTCTTTTAAATCAAATCAATTTCTTTTCAAATCTATTTCCCAAATCTATTTTCCAACTCTCTCTCTTGCAATTGCATATCATGCATCATTCTTTTCAAAATTGTTTTCTCAAGTGGATAGGATTGGATATTTGTTAGTTGAAAACTCTCATAGGTGAATTTAGGGTAAATAGAAATGTAGGTACCTTAAGGATGGGGTAGGGTGATGGCTTAGTGCGTCTTCCCTACACGTAACCAACCTCCAAACGTAAGATTACTGTTTTGAAAGACCAAATGGAGTTTATTTTCTAAAAGAGCTAAACTATTTTTCAAAGGTTGCCAAACAACCTGTTTTCTTAAAAACCCTCTCTTGAGGAGATATTTTCAAAATCATTTTCTGAAAACCCTAAGTGTAGTCTTCAGATTATGCTTAGTTTTTAGGTGACCTAACTCACCTTAATCAAGTTAGGTGGCGACTCCAATTATTTTCTAAAAACCCTTTATTCAAATCAATTTTCAATTCAAACCTAGTCGCACTCATTCTTCTAGGAGGGTGAGTTCTAACGAGAGAGTTTAGTATTTTTCCCGCTTGTGTGTGTATTCCTCGAGTACGAAAAATCTAGGCGCGACAGCTTGTAACAGTTAATGTAGAAGATTTGAATGGGTAGAATGAGAGGGAAAATTTATTCTTGAGTTTAGGAAAGCAATCGATAGAATGAGGTCGACAGTAGCACTTACAATTTATTTATATGTGTGTATGTGTAATGCATGGATATGCCAATATATTGACACTATTTTCGTGTTTTTCGAATGGTCGAAATTATAAAACATTTTTGTCTACACTTCGCTTCTAGAGAGCAATCTTGATTTTTCAAATAAAAAGGTATCGACACCTGAGCATATGGTCGACACTATTTTGTAAAATAATATTTTTCTAAAATCAATTTGTCGACCCAAGGATATATGGTCGACACTTCTTTGTCAAAATATAGTTTTTTTAAGCTAAGTCTTTGCACATCCTTTGACAGTGTTGACACTAAAGTTACCCAAACATGAAATGTATGCATATGATCATTGCAAATAAGATTTCAAAACAAAAGAATTACACATACCTAATTTTATTCTAATCATGCAAAACCTATCTTCATTCAAGTGTTTTGTAAAGATATCAGCAAGCTGGTGTTCAGTACTAACAAATTTGAGTTTGATATCACCTTTTTAAGTATTGGGTCTGATAAAGCGATGTCTAATCTTAATGTGATTTGTTCAAGAGTACTAAATGGTGTTTTTGATCAAGTTTATAGCACTTGTCTTGTCACATCTAATAGAGATATGTTCATAGGTTAGTCCAAAGTCTTCTAGCTAGTGTCTAATCCATAAGACTTCGGCATAACAGCTACTAGTAGCAATATATTCAGCCTCTGTAGTTGAGAGGGCAAAAAAATTTTGCTTCTTACTAAACCAAGATACAAGCGTGTTTCTAAGGAATTAACATGATCCACTAGTACTTTTTCTATCTACTTTATTACCAACATAATCAACATTAGAATAGCTAACAAGTTCAAATGATGTACTACTAGGATACTATAAACCAAGATTATGAGATTGTTTAAGATATCTAAAGATTCTTTTTACAACAATTATATAATACTCTTTAGGATTACATTGAAATCTAGCACACATATACACACTGAACACTATATCAGGTCTGCTAGTAGTTTAGTAAAGTAAAGAGCTAATCTTGCTTCTATAGAGTGTAGTATCAATAGGGGTGCCTTGTTCATCAGTGTCAATTTTTGTTGATGTACTCATGGGAGTGCCAATTGACTTTAGATTATCCATGTCAAACATTTTAAGTAGGTCCTTGATGTGCTTGGCTTGATTGATAAAAATGCCTTCCTTCAATTGTTTAATTTGAAGCCCAAGGAAGAAAGTCAATTCTCCCATCATACTCATTTCAAATTCTCTCTACATGCACTAAGCAAACTCTTTGCACATATTTTCATTAGTGGAACAAAAATATAATATCATGAACATATATTTTTGAATAATAAGCATATCATGACCATTGGTTTTAATGAAAAGAGTTGTATCTACGGTTCCTTTTGAAAATCCATTCTATAGGTATACAAACTATTCATATCTACTGCAAGTCTCTCATATCATGCCCTAGGTGCTTGTTTCAAACTATACAAAACTTTAATCAATTTGAAAACATGGTTTGCATGTTTTGCATTTTCAAAACCTGGTGGTTGTTCAACACAAACTTCTTTACTACTAAAACCATTTAGAAAAGCATTTTTTACATCCGTTTGGTAAAGCTTGAAATTTCTAAAACATGCAAAAGCAAGTAACATCCTAATAGCTTTTAATCTAGCAACAGGTGCAAAGGTTTTATCATGATTTATGTCTTCTTCTTGATTATAACCTTAAGCAACTAATTTGGCTTTATTTCTAATCATAGCACCTAATTCATTCATCTTGTTTCTAAATACCAACTTAGTTCCAATGATAGGATTGTTTTTAGGTCTAGGTACAAGATTCCAGACTTTACTCCTTTCAAACAGGTTGAGCTCTTCTTGTATAGGATAATCCAAAACTCATCATTCTTAGCATCTTGAAAGTCTTAGGTTCTATATGAGAAAGAAATCCAAAATAAGCACATAAGTTTTTGAGAGAATGCCTTGTTCTTAATCGTTATATTAGATCACTAAGTATATGTTCTTGTGGGTGATTATGCACAAACTTCCATTCTATAGGTAGTCCTTCATTGACTTCCTTTTGTTGTTGAGAGATTGTAAGTGCAAGCTATTCCTCTATTTGTGTGGCATTAGTGGATGTTGAGTTGATATTCAAATCATTCAAGATTTTTTCAACATAATCTGCACTATCACTCACATTCTTACTTGAAAGAGTGTTAGATTCATCAAAAGCAACATAAATAGATTCTTCAACAGTCAAATTTCTCTGGTTAAACACTCTATATGCCTTGCTATGCACAGAATAACTAAGAAATACACCATCATTAGATTTAGCATTAAATTTACCAACGTAATCTTTGTCGCTCCTCAAGAAAAAACATTTGCATCCAAAAACATAAAAGTATGAAATATTTGGCTTCCTGCCTTTCCAAACTTCATAGGGGCTCTTTTTCAAATACTTTCTAAATGAAATTTATGTTCAAAATATAGCAAGCTATATTGACATCCTCAACCTAAAAGTACTGTGGCAAACCATTTGCATAAAGCATAGTCTTTGCTAGTTCTTCCCAATTCCTATTTTTCCTTTCAACTATCCATTCTGTTGAGGTGTTCTAGGTGCAGAAAAGTTATGTTCAAAGCCATTTTCTTCACCAAATATTTCAAATGGGGAGCAATCAAATTCTTCTCCATGATTAGTTCTAATGGCAATAACAGCAAATCTTTTTTCATTTTGCACATTTTGATAAAGGCAAGTATAGTTCTATCTTTGTGAGTAAGAAAGTAAGTCCATGTAAATCTAGAGTAATCATTCATAATCACAAAAGCCTACTGTTTTACTCCCAAACTAAGTGTTCTGGTTGGTCTAAACAGATCCATATGCAACAATTGTAAAGGTCTAGAAGTAAAAGTCATAGTTTTAGACTTGAAAGATACCCTGATTTGCTTTCCTTTTTGACACATAATTTATCCTTTTCAAACTTGATTTGAGGCAAACCATTCATAAATCATGTCAAGAAACTTTGAAAATAATACTCATGCTAGTATGCCCTAATCTTCTACGCCATAACCAAGAATCATCACTATTTACAACAACTAAGCACTTAATTTTGTAAGTAGACAAATCATTCAAATCAAACACATATGTTACCTTGTCTATGATCAGTTAAGATAGTATGACCGTCAAGAATATTAACTACCATGCACTTAGATGATTTAAAGATAACCTAAAAATATTTATCATAAAAATGACTTACACTTAACAGATCATCCTTGAGA
This sequence comes from Euryodendron excelsum, assembly GCA_033060915.1. Taxonomy (NCBI): domain Eukaryota; kingdom Viridiplantae; phylum Streptophyta; class Magnoliopsida; order Ericales; family Pentaphylacaceae; genus Euryodendron; species Euryodendron excelsum. The sequence continues at coordinate 30,042,149 of CM065397.1, forward strand.
CCTTTAACTAAGAGCACATTTTCAATAGAAACTTCCAATGCCAATGATCTTACCTTTGCTATTGTCTCCAAAAGTCACTAAACCTCCATATTTAGGTGTTAGGGATGTAAACTAATTTTCATCCCCTGTCATATGCCTTGAGCAGTCACTATCCAAATACCAAAGCCCTTCGTGACTTTAGATTGAAGATAGACCTACAGAGTAAACACATGTTGATTCTAGATTTTCAAAGAAACATTGTCCTTCTTCAATAAATCATTTTCAGAGATGAAGACCTCATTTTCTTTGGTTACAAATGAAACCATTTTCTTTAAAAGGCTATTTTTTATTCCAGATTTTTTGAATTTCATATAACAAGTCATCAAAGGCATTTTGCAGTTTTTCAAAAGTAAAGTCAAAAGTTGTTACCTCTTTTTCTTCTTTTTCCTCATGAGCCATTAAACACAAGTTGGCTACTTCTTGAGTTTCAGATTTCTCATCTAAACTGGAATTTTCACTTCCACTCCAAGTTACAGATAGAGTTGTGGTTCCTTTACCTTTCTTCATTTTCTTCTTAAGTTGCGGACATTCAGATTTGATGTGTCCAGACTTATGGCAGTCAAAGTATATGATGGAAGAGTCTACCTTGCTTCATTCACCCTTGGGTTCTTGTTTTCTTCCTTTCTTCCATTTCTTCTTGATGAACCTTATGAGCTTTCTGGTGATCAATGCAAGTTGTTCATTTTTCTCTTCATCACTATCTTGGTCATTTTGTGTGGTTGTAGACTTTAAAGCAATGCTTGTCTTCTTTTTCTCATATTCTTCTTGCACATTTTGCTTTTGAGTCATCTCATATGTCATGGGTGATCCAAGAAACTCCTCCAAGGGTAAGATATTTAGATTCTTAGCTTCTTTAGTTGCAGTCACCTTGGCCTCCTAGGTTCTTGGCAAAGATATGAGAATCTTCCTTACCTATTCACTATTAGAATAAACCTTTTCAAGAGATTTTAATCCATTTATAATGTCAGCAAACCTTATAAACATTTCAGTAATAGATTTTTCAGACTTCATTCTAAATAGCTCATAATTAAACACAAGAATATTTATGTTAGACTCTTTAACCTAGTTGGTACTCTCATGAATAACTTCTAATCTATCCCATATTTTCTTAACATATTCACAAGTAGAAATTCTGTTAAATTCAGCAGGATCCAATGCACAATATAACAAGTTCATAGCTTTAGTATTCAACTACATGATCCATAGATCAGTCACATCCTATTCAACTGTCTTAGTAGGGACCTTGGATGCTCTCACAATGATTCTCCAGAGTTCATAATCTATTGATTGTATATAAATTTTCATTCTATTCTTTTAGTAGTTGTAATTAGTTTCATTGAATATAGGATGTCTGTTTGTAGATCAACCTTGTCCAAGAGAGGTTCCAGTACTAGTAGCCATAGATCTAACTCTAGGATGTGAAGCCTAATAATAAGCACATGCTTTGATACCAATTGTTAGCCTAAAATAACAACCCAAGGGGAGGGGGGGGGGGTGGTGAATTGAGATTTTAGAACTTTAAGACAATAATCACAAATTAAAGATAATCAAACCAATAGAATAGTAACTCAATGCAAGATGAAAATATACAAGCAAGTTATGATGATGATGAAGAAGAAGAAGAAAATAAAGCAAGATAGAGACGCAAGGTTTTTACAAAGGTTGTACCCAATCCTTTGCCTACATCCTCTCTTCCTCAATTCTCTTGAAGGTATTTTTCACTATGTACAAATCATTTAGACAAATTGCCAGTTGCTTAAGAGCCTAGCTCACTTTTTTACGAGAGTATCTTCCTAACACTTATTCCCAAGTGATGTTATCCAAGATCACTCAATGTTACAAGTGTTTTTCCCAAGCTACACTCAAACTCATAAGGTTTACAACCTTTTTCAAGTGTAATACATTGATATAAAGGGATCACTCTCTCAAGTGTGTATAAGCATAATACAGCTCAAATGTAAACCCCCAAATGTATAAAAATAGAGCAATGACGGTAGATGATTGAATCTTCACTGTAAGTACTTAATCTCTTTGTCTTGATAAGTATAAATGAGTTAGGGATCATATTTATAGCCCATCATCAATTTCAGCCATTGAAGGTAGTTGTGGTAGCATTTAATGCGAAATCGTCTTTTCAAAACGTTTAACTTTATGACTGTTGCTAGAAAATGTCAACACAATTTTTCAAGGTACCAACACTATTAATTTCTAATTCAGGATTGTTTTGAAGGTGTTGATGTAGGTGTCGACGCAGGTGTCAGCACTTCCTTTAAAACTTTCAATTCTGACTTTCAAAGGTATCAACCATATCGTAATGTGTTAACAATTTCATAAACTATATTTTTTTATTTGCATACTATCTGAAAGTGTCGAGGAAAGTGTCAATGCAGGTGTCAGCACCTCCTTTAAAACTCTCAAATTTGACTTTTGAGGTGTCAAATATATCGTAATGTGTTGACCCTTCCAAAGACTAGATTTTTTTATTTGTGCATAACTTCAATTGTGTTGACAATAACCTTCCTTGGTGTCAACACTTCTGTTGCTTAAGTCTTTTACAAATAATAGTACCAATGCGTCGACCAAATGTTCATGTGCCAATAAGAGCTTGAGCATGGTCTATGAAGATAGAACTTCTTCATTATGTCAATCATATTAAAATGTATTGACAAGAACTCTAAGCATGATTTGAGAATGTTGAGCCTTGAACAAGGTGTCAACCATATTGCAATGTGTTGACAATAGTTTTGAACTTCTTCTTTTGAGGCTTGAGGCTCTTCATCAAGGTGTTGATCATATTAGAATGTGTCCATAAGAGTTTCTAGCATCTTCTAAGAATCTTCAAGTGATATGCCGACCATATTGCGATGTGTCGACAATAGCTTCCAGTATATTCAATAAGGATTGTCAAGGTGTCGACCATATTACAATGTGTCGACACTTATGTCTTCAATTTTGCTTGAATTTCTTTGATGTGTCAGCACTTCTCTTTGCGCGTCAATCTTCAAAGATTGATTCCAAGTCATCTTTAAACTCTTCAAATGATCTTTGTTAAATGCTTGAATTTCAAAATGAGTTCTGGTATCCTTATAAGACCTTCAACCTCTTCAAGATGAAATTTATCCATTTTTATCATTTGTTAAATAAGCAATCAACATCCCATCCTTTTAATCAATGACTCAATATTTGATCTACATACTTAATTAAAGTCATTAGATAACAATCACATGATTTTGTTATCATCAAAATCAATATGGAGATCAATCTCGAGTCAACAATATGGACATGTCTAAACAATTGGACAAGTTGTTGGTGCTCTTGTTGATTGGCCAACTCCATTTGTGGTTGTTTTTTTTTTTTTTTTTTTCTAAAGACTAATTTCATTCAGAAAAAATATTGGCTTTCAATAAAGTTGCTGTAAACACCCCATTTTTGCCCGCTCGGCAATTTTCGGTCCAAGACCACTCCTCCAGTAAAACTTCAAAACACTATTAAGCCCCAGATGGTATTCTAAAGATCTAAGTTAACCTTGCAAGATCATGATGATCACTTTCAAGGCCAGATGGCCATTCAAGAGTCAAAATGACTAAAATGACCATAGGCATTCCAAGTACCTTTCCTAGATAGGGCGATCTCTGGAACCAATCTCCAACCCCGTTAAAGTGATGAAAACACTCACAATCCATGGACAATTCACTTTATGTGGTTGATAGCGTGCCGACATAGAATGTTCATTATGCCCCTAGGCATCAGATAGCCTTTGTGGGACTATAAGATCCTTAGAGCCAATCGCCAAAACTGCCAAAGTGGTTAAAGCACTCACAAAATATCTAACCGTCAAAGTGGCAAAAACATTAGCAAACAGGTTAATATGGGCACACAGCAAGCAACCTAGTGTCAAAAGACTAAATACACCTTTCGGCCATGGCATGTTTACTAAAGAAAAGATATCTATGGAAATCAACTTGCCACAACCGTTGAAATGACAAAAACACTCATATACATAGGTTAACACCGGAGCATGCTAGCCCCAACTGGTGAAAACAACCATTTGCCACTAGCCAAACTAGTACGTCTTTCGAGAAACCATAATCCCCCAAGACGGTAAGACCACCCTCAATATTGTCTCTAGACAATCTGAAATGTTCGATATGCTATTCAAACCAACTCCAGTCCCATTCTAGAAAACTCTGATCGAAATGACCATTTCACCCCTAGGCACCCTAACACGCTCCTTGGGAAGTACACATTTCCCAAAACAGCTTAGTCACCTCCCAAACTATCTCCAAGTAGTCAGGCACACCCTAGTTGCCAAATAAGTTCCATCCTGGCCTCATTCAGGTAAGCCTAGATCAAAATGACTATTTCACCCCCTACGTGCCTAAGCACATTTTCAAGACCACACCGGTTATGGGAACTAAACAAGCCCCCACTCAGACACTCCAAAAAAGGGTCCCCTTGCATTTCAAGGCGAGTCCCTTGACTGGAAACACACTTTAATCAACAAGAGCTTTGAGAAGTGTGTCAAGTATGCTTCTCCGAAGCCAACTTTTTCTTCGCTTCCCTGATTATAACGCACTGTCAAACGTTTGATGAAATGCACAAATTAGGGGTTTTTAGAAGCTTTAGAAATAGGCTTTCCATTGGTACAATCTGATTGTCAATAACATCGATCGAATGGCTCAAAGTAAGGAACTTTTGAAAGCTTATGAAAGTCGTTTCCCGTTTACCATTTCAAATCTTGATCCACTAATTATAATGCACTGTCAAACGGTTAGCAAAATGCATAAATTAGAAAATTCTCAAAAGCCTTTCCCAAAGGCTTTCCATTGATATGGTTCGATCAAGAAGGTTGCTTTCCAGAGGCCACGATTGCACGGATAAAAAACGACCATTTTGGGAAACCAAGCAAGCGTCTCGCAGAAGCTTCCAAATAGCTTATTTTTAAGCTCACTTCCCAACACAATATCTTCACCAACCGGAATCATTCAAAACTTTCAAATGACACTAAGTTTAAAAGAAACTGTAGGAGAAGATCACCAATGTGCCTGATTTTCCCGAATCATTCCTAGATGGCATGAATATCGAGGAAAAGCACGCATAAAAGTTCCCGACATGGAAGCGTATGCTCCATGCATCCATATTTTGATCAGATCGATATAAAACTTCTCTTACAGCCTATGTTTACAAGAATGCCACATGGCACTCTCTAAGTGTATAGGACCCCACCCATGTGTGACATGCATATGGCCATTTTTTGGCCACATGCATGTCACATATATGTGCGTACCTTGCTATTTTGCCTTCAAATACAAGCGCATTCCCCTGTGTATTTCAGAGACAAAAACAGAAGCAAAACTCTACTAAAATTGCCCTAGAAAATCTAAAATTAATAAGTCTCTTAAATTCAAGAAGTCCAAGCTAAAGAAGAATCAAGGAAGAAGCCATGGTTGATTAAAGAGAAGGCAACCTCCATTTAAGCTTTTGTCTTCCGCACTCTCTCTCTTCTCTCCCCTTGAGCTCACTTTAGTTCTTCTTGTAATATCTTGAACCTCTATTTATTTAAATTAATGTGAATTTCTAGTGTTTGCTTTGTTTAATGTTAGTTATTATATCATTTGGGTCAAAAATGACCAATAAAAGCTTGTGTTCTAACTTAAGCCCATGGAGTGAGACACATGAGATTATTTCCCATCTATATCATCCTTATACACATGTACACACACACACACAAAACACACCCACACATTCAAGTTGAGAGAGAGAAAAGAGGGAGAAGAGAAGGAGAGAAAGAGGAAAGGGAAGATTGAAGGAAAAGGAAGCTTGGAAAGTCTTTACCCAAGCCAAGAAAAGCCATTAAAGGACTTGGGCAAGCTTGAAGAAAGGTAAGACTCCATTTCTTTTTACAATTGTATATGTGTATGTATCTATCTTGGTGGGTTGTGTTATTGGGTTGTTATGTGTGATTTCTTTGAGTCCCAAATTGACTAAATCTAGAGCATTATTAGTCCTATTAAAAGATTTGAGAGTTTGGGATTGAAATCCCTAATTTATGTAAGTTAGGGCTTGGGTTCCTAAAACCCTAGATCCCTTCGATTTACTTATCTAAAGTGTTTTATTTTAGGTTATTGTGGTCTTATTGGATCAATCTTTGGACCTTAGAAGCATTGAAAGAGTTTGTGAGAGTTTTGATAGAGTTTGGGTGAGATTTGGAGATTTTTTGGGTGAATTTTCGTTTTTCCCAGGTAATATGTCAACACCTTTGCCTCATGTGTCGACACATCCATCTAGAGGACTCCCAAATTCAATTCTTCAGCTCATGTGTCAACACATTCCGGATTCGCTTTTTCAACTCTGACAGTATTTAGTAAAACGGGCATAACATTTTCTAAACAACTTGGATTGATACACCGTTTGAAGCATTGGAAAGTAGACTCATAGATCTTTGTACCCATATAACATTTGTACTCTAATTCCTTATAGATTAGGAGGTATGAAATTTTAAATTTGACCCAAAATTATGTCGAACACCTTATTTCTCCAAAATGTTAGCCTGTTTTTCATGAGACCTAACTTCTTCACCCGAAATGTGTTTTTGACCCATGACATATCAAATTAAAGGCCTTTAAGCCTATTTTCAAATGGAACTAGGCTAGAGTGTGAACTCATCTTTGAGAGATGGTTGGAATTTGATGAAAGAGTCAATGTTCCTATTTTCATGTTTGAACATTAACCTTTATATCTATGTTTTACATTGGGACTTTGTCCTAGCGTTTAGCCTCATTCTCCTATTGTGAGAGTGAGGTGTCGATGAGTTGGGGTTGGGGGACTTATGTGCTTAGTCTCCTTTTATGTGTTATCGCTTTGCCTTAGAATCTTTTGTTGATATTTCTATGCTTCTATGTGAATCTTCTATAGGAACACCTTGTTTAGCACTCGTTCTTTTAGATAGAGGTGAGTAACAATATGCCATAAGTAAAACTTTGGTATTTTTCCAAATGTTTTAAGTTCACCTCCATTTCATACAATGCTTTCCATATGTTTTCAATGCATTAACGTTACGTTTAGTTACAAATGTCATATCTTTAAATGCATGCATGTTATACTCATGTTATGAATTATAACCCATGGAGTACAATGTTTAAATGAAAGAGATGCTAAGTTTTCAATGTATGGTGCCAACTCGGGTCTTCTCGTGGCAAGACCTTAATCTAACCCGATAGTCCTACGATAGGGGACGTGAAATAAACTATTTATGTTGGGAGATATCCCTGGCCTAAAGAGCCTTAGCATGACCTACAAGGTTACTATCGAGCCTAGCTCATATGTCGGGTTGTAGCACATTTATGATTTAGAACAAGAACCAAGATATGTTTAAATTCTTATGATTAGTTATATATGTTGCATCTCTCTTCTATGATATTATGGTTTGAAACGGCGAATGTTTCAATACGATGCTCACGCCTTATATGCATAACATTTATCCATTGTTTTATACATTAGTTATAACGGTTAGTCCATGGTAATTTCATGCTTATGCATCATTGTTATTCACTAAGCATTAGCTTACGTTTTCTCAAATGTTTTCAGGTAGTCAATCCGAGAGGTCCTAGAGCAAGGCCATATGTGGATTTTGAGCTATGACCCACGGGCCAATGTTTTGTAATAGTATAAATGTTATAATCTTGGCGGGCCTCAATTAGGCCTGTATGTATGTTATGTTTTGGATTAGGCACAACTCTGCCATCTATGACACAAATTATGTTTTCAAGTTATCAAAAATTATATTTTTCGCAATTATGTATCATTCTAAATGATTATGCACAAGTGATCAACTAGTTTATGTAATACGGCCATGGGCAACCTTGCTGCTGGCCAGTCATTTACCCTAAATCCGTATAGGCTAGGTTATGGGGCGTGACACTTCTCATTTTTAACCCCCATCTTTTACCCCACTTTTTATACATGCTTGAAACAAGAGAGTTTGTTAGCCATGCCTAGACGAAAGCTCACAAGACCCACGGTTCCCAGGGACGTCTTATGAGTTTAGTTGTAGATGGTATGGCTTTCAATCACCTTGCAATGTGGTGAAGCCTGACCTTGTATGTTCATAACCTTTGCATTATACTTGTTGTAATGTTCATGCCATGCATGCTATGGATTTACCATTGATTTCATCTTCAAAAGCTTTCCAAAGTTCATTCCAAAGAGTTTTGCAAAATGTCTCTATAAAGCTCTCCAAATTAGTATATCTTAGTGTTCATGCCAAAACCCTAAGTTCTTAGGCCTTAAAGTGTCTTCAAAAGCATCCAATCTCTAGGTTGCATATTTCATATAACTATCTTAAGTTTGTGCTAAAATGGGTTTCAAAACAACCCTCTCTTGAGTGGTTTTCAAAAGTGTTACTCCCTTGAGTTTGTGTTAAAGTGGTTTTCAAAACAACCCTCTCTTGAGTGGTTTTCAAAAGTGTTGCTCTCTTAAGTTCATGATAGAAATGGTTTTCAAAACAACCTCTCTTTACTGATTTTCAAAAGTGTTCCTCTCTTGAGTTTGTGATAAGAATGGTTTCTAAGGTGGCTCTCTTGAGTGGTTTTTGAAAAATCAACCACATGATTCATTTGAATGGTTTCAATGTGTTAAAGTGGTTTCAAAACAACCCTCTCTTGCATGATTTTCAAAATTGTTACTCTCTTGAGTTTGTGTTAAAGTGGTTTTCAAAACAACTCTCTCTTAAGTTGTTTTCTAAAATGTTACTCTCTTGAGTTTGTGCTAAAATGGTTTTCAAAACAACCATCTCTTGAGTGGTTTTCAAGAGTGTTGCTCTCTTGAGCTTGTGATAGAAATGATTTCCAAAGCAGCCCTCCCTTGAGTGGTTTTCAAAAATCAACCATATGAATCACATGCTCATTTGAGTGGTTTCAATGTGTGAAAGTGGTTTTCAAAACAACCCTCTCTTGGGTGGTTTTCTAAAGTAGTACTTTCTTGAGTTTGTGCTAAAATGATTTTAAAAAACAACCCTTTCTTGAGTGGTTTTCTAAAATACTACTTTTTTGAGTTTGTGTAAAAATGGATTTCAAAACCCATAACTTTGTTGAGTTGGTTTTCTAGAAAAGTTTCATATGAAATCACAACTTTCTTACATGAAATACCACTTTTCAAAGTGTTTGTCAAAAGTTCTTCACATAAAATCATTAATTTTCTAAATAAAATCATAAGGTTTTTGCAAAAAAAATCATAGTTTTCAAGGGAACCCTTTTTAGTTTTTGCAAAAAGTGACACTTTCCAAATCCCCCAAAACCATTAGGTTTCAAACCCTAGTTCAAACCCTCTCTTGACAACCACTAGGTATCAAAATCCTAGCTAAAAACCACCTTTTAAAACCACTAGATTTCAAAACCATAGTTTCTCTCTCTAGGTTTCAAAACCCTAGTCTCTCTCTAGGTTTCCAACACCCTCGTTTCTCACTCTAGGTTTCCAAAACCACGCTTTCTCTCTTTAGGTTCCAAAACCCTAAATTCTCTTTCTAGGCTTCAAAACCTTAGTTTTTGTCTCTAGGTTTCCAAAATCCTAGTTTCTTACTCTAAGTTTCCAAAAACCTAGTTTGTCTCTTTAGGTTCCAAAATCCTAGTTTCTCCCTTTAGGTTTTGTAAGCACCCTATTTTTGTCGCTCGTTAATTTCTAGTAAAAGATAACCAAAATGCCTCTTAGCATTTCATTCAACTTCTAGGCAATACAGGCAAGCTTTCCAAGACTGGGAGGTCTTCGAAACCAATTGCAAACACTGTTGAAATGACAAAAACACTTACAAACCTTACACAGTTCACTTTCGGTACAAGCTAGCCCACCGATGTAGAATGTTTGTTATGCTTCTTGGCATCAGGCAGCTGCTCGAGATTAGACGATCTTTGAAACCAATCACCAAAACCGTAGGAGTGGCAAAAGCACTCACAAACTATCAAGTTGTCAAAGTGGCAGAAGCACTAAAAAATAGGTCAAGACTAGTACACCGCATGTTACCCAGTGTCAAAGGACCGAACATGCCTCTTGGCCATGACACATCTTAAATCCTCAAGATGGTAAGACTACCCTTAACACTATCTCTAGATAGACTCCTACTCTGATCAAGATTCCAATCAACCCAACTCCGGTCTCATTCTAGTGATACGTAGTAAAAATGAGAAAGTACAAATTCAACATATCTTTTGAGAAAGTAAAAATTCCTTAAGACGATAGACCAATCCAATATTGTCTTTAGATAGCCTAGCACGTTCAAGATGCCAATTAAATTGACCCTGGTCCCATTCTGGTCACATTCAGTCAAAATAACTGTTTTGCTCCTACGGCAGCTCGACGCGCTTTTTGAGAAGTACATGTTAATCAAAGCGGTAAAATCACCTCAACACTGTCTCTAGATAGTGCAAAATATTAAAGATACCATCCATGTCAATTCAGCTCCCATTCCGATGACTTTTGGTTAAAATAACTATTTTACCCCTAGTATGAGTCTCGATGCCTAGTGGCCTTTCAAGGTGGAAAACCACCCCTAACTGCATCTAGGCAATTCAACATGTTCAAAATACCATTCAAGTTATGGTCCCATTCCAGCGACTTTCAGTCAAAATGACCATTTCACCCCTAACACGGTTCTAGAGGCCTGGTGGCCCTTCAAGATGAAAAATCACCCCTAACTGCCTTTAGGCAGTTTAATATGTTCAAAATAACATTCAGGTCAATTTTAGTCCCATGTTGGGGACTTTTGATCAAAATAACCATTTTATCCCTTTGCACCCTCGCCCGTCTTTCATAGAATAATTCACTCCCCTGTAAGCACCCCATTTTTGCCCGCTCGGCAGTCTCCAGTCCATCCATACTTATATTCAAGTCAATATGGACGTATTCTAACCTAAATCAACTTTTCAAGTCTAATCTTGTCAATCAATTGCTTTGCAGGCCCCTTGGGCCCAAATAGAGGCAAAATGACCAAAATACCCTTGGGGGCATTGTTCGGTCCAAAGCCAATGGGCACGTCTTTTCAAAGACTGTAAATTCCCTTTTCAATCCAATTCCAATTCCAATTCCAATTAAATCTAACACACCTTTTGAGAAAGTTGATTCCTCGAGGTGGTAAGACCATCCAATCCAGCACGTTTATGAGTGAACTCTTCGGAACCGTAAGTCCCTTCAAACCTGTCAACCGAGATGAGACCCCAAGTCCCCTAGATGGTAGAACGGTCTGCCTTTGGCGCCTGCTAGCCCTCCAATGAAGCAATGTCCGTTTCGGCATGCCTTTTAAGAAAGTTGATTCCTCAAGCGTTGACTCCACCTAGCAACTTCCAGAGATTAGGCAGTGTTTGGAATGATCGCGACCCATTAGAGTAATGTAAATACTCATAAACATCGCAACCGTTAGAGTGATGGAAACACTCGCAAACAGGTCGATATAGGAAATTGCCAGCAAACCCCTATGTCATAGGACCGCCGTCAGAGTGACTGAAACACTCAAAACCCAGGTTAACACTTGCGCCTGCTATCCTACTCCGATGAAAAATGACCAAACTGCCCCTAGGGCCATTTTCGGCACGTTTTTCGAGAAAGTACCTAAGTCCTCAGAACGGTAAGTCCACCCTTCCAAGATTGTCTTCAAGGCAATCTAGGCTAATTAGGTGCCTTCTAGTCAGCTTCGGGCCAATTCCGAGACATTCCGGTCAAGATGACCATTTTGCCCCTAGGCATCCGAACGCCCCGGGAACCACACCGGCTCTAAGTATCAAACCAATAACCTCCTGAGAATGCTTCTTATAGTATTCTCGACCTTCCAATATCTTTTTGGATCATTCCGACTCAATTCCGGCAAACCTGGTGCAAAATAACTGCTTTGCCTTTGGTGGACCGGTTTTCCTTTTCTAACCACACCGGCTCTGAGTATCAAATAAGTAACCTCTTTGGACATTCTAAGTAATGTTTTCAAATCTCGAGTCTTCTTCCGGGACATTCCGAGTCCATCCCAGTAGCTTTCCGGCCCGATTATCCGTTTTGCCCCTAATGGCCAGGTCAACCATTTTAACACATCCTGTCATCATTTTTCAAGTTTACTGCCTCTGGGACTCTATTCTAAGGGTTCATGTTCCTTTTTGGTCTTCCGGGTCATTTATAGTCCTCTAAATCATTCTCGGACCTTCCGGAGTCACTCCTAGAGAAGTTAGGCTAAAAATTGCATGGTAGTCACTAGTACAGGCGCACAAATCTTCTAAAGATATGTTGCTTACTAACCTTAAACATTTCCTAATTGGCTAGTACCACTAGGAGTGGCGCCAATGTAATATTTGGCCTGGGGCCACTGCAACAGGTGCCAGGTCATTCCTCTGTCTATAAATATAAAGCCTCCTCTAGCATGAAAAAGGTCCACAAACTCAATCTAAAAACTCTCCTCTTCAATAAATAGAGCTCGTAGCCTCCCTAAACCCTAGTTTTCTTTAGGTTCTCCAAACCCTAGCCCCCATTTACAAACCCTAACTCTCATATACTCCCATACACTCATATACACTTATACATTAGCCTCCAAAGCCTCCATTGAAGACTTGAAGTGCTACAACCCGAAGCTTTCGAAGATTAAGACAAGCACTTGAAGACTGACACAAGATTGAAGCAAAGACCAAATCAAAGCAAATAAGTAAAACAAAGTGAATAAAGAAGACACAAGGTAGGCTTCCTATTTATGTTTACGTATCATCCCCCACTCTCTTCTCTCTTAACCCACTTGGGTCTTCTTCTATTTTAATTCCCCCTCTTCTTCCCCCCCCCCCTCCCCCTTTTCTTGCATGCTTGAAACAAGGGACTTCCCGGTCCATGTGTAGGATTAGGCTATTGAAGGTCACCGTGTCAGGGGCTTTCTTTTAGTCTAACCAAAAACCACGTGGGTTTAGTCCCCTTGATTATGTGGTGAAGCCTTAACTTTGTATGTTCATGACCCCAGCTTGCATTGTACATATCATGATCTTGTATTCCTTCAAAATTCATTTTCCAACTTGTTTTCAAAACTTACATTAAATCTTCTTCTTCAAAACTTGTTTTCAAAATCACAATCCTAGGGTGATTCTAGCCTTTCCATGGCTAGGGTTGCTTTAGGAAAGTGTTATATTTAAAGTGACCAATGTGGTCCATATTTTCAAATCCTTATTGTTTTCAAAACCACTATCTTAAAGTGGTTCTAGCCTTCTTATGGTTAAAATCGCTTTAGAAAAGTGAGATATTTTTATGAACTTTTCCAAAAACTCTCTTTTCAAATCTCTCTTTCTAAAAATCTCTTTTCCAACATACTTTCTAAAATCTCTCTCCAATTTTCTTTCTAAAATTGTTTTCTAAAAATTCCCTTTAAAAATCTATTTTTCAAAACTCCTTTCTAACCTTCTTTCCAAAAAAGCTCTCTTGAAAATTCACTTTCTAAAAATGCTCTCTAAGTTTGCTTCTAAAAAACTCTTTTCAAAAATCCCTTTCCAAAAGTTCACTAGCCAAAAACTCTTTTCCTTGGAGCCCTAGAGCCAACAATTAGAAAACCCTAATTTTTCTTCCCAAAAACATGATTTTCAATTCCCTATTTTGGCCTCAAACTTTAGGTTTCCAAATCCCGTTTTCTACATCAAAACAACAAATTTCCAAAACTATAGACTTCCAAATCTAGGGTTTTCAAAACTTCATCCTTCCAATTCCATGTCCAATCCAATCTTCCCTTTAGGAAACCAAATCCAATCATCCCATTTAGGAACCTAGATACAATTCTCCGTTTTTTGAAACAAAATCAAAACACTTCTTCTTAGAAACAAATTCCAACCTTTCCTAACTCCACACCTTTCCAAATTTTAACTTTCTAAATCTAAATTTTCCAATCTTTCTTAAACTCTAACCTTACCTAATCTTAAGAATTTCTAAAACTCAAACTTTGAATCTTTCTCAAATTTTGAACTTTCTAAATTTCAAATCTTTCCAAATCCAAAACTTTCTAAATTCAAAACTTTCTTAAGTTAGAACTTTCTAAATTCTAAACTTTCCAAACTCCAAATTTTTCTTAAATCAAACTTTTCCTAATTCAAATCTTTCTAAAATCAACTCTTTCTTAAAAAGGAAGCTTTTCTATTTCGAACATTCTTAATTCGAAACTTTCCTAAATCGAAACCTTTCCTAATTCGAAATCCTTCCTAAAATAAAACTTTCCTAAAACGGAACTTTCTTATTTTGAAACTTTCCTAATTCGAATCTTTCCTAAATCTAACTTTCCTAATCTTCCAAGTCCAACGTTCGAGTCAAATCTTTCTTAAACCTTAAGTCCTTCCTAAATCCTATCTTCCTAAGTCTAGGTTTCCTAAACCACAATCTTTCCAAATCAAAGTTTAATCTTTTCAATTCCAAATTCCAATCTTCTATTCCAAGTTCAAATCAAACTCCTTTTTCCAATCAAACTCTTTTTCAAATCAAAATTTCTATTTTCTATCGGACTCTTGTCTAAACTACGACTGACCTGATTCCCAAAAAAGATACGTAGGCAACACTCATGGGTGCGGTCATAACTTTTTTCAAATCTCCAATTCTATAATTCTTTTCAAACTTCCAATTCCAAAAATTCATTTTCAAATCTTCAATTTCAATTTCCAAAATATACTTTCCAATTTCAAACTTCAATTCTTCTTTACAAATTTATTTTTGAAGTCAAATCTTTTTCTTACACTTGCATATCATGCATCATTCTTTTAAAAGATTCTTTTCTAAAGTGGATAGTTTTGGACATATATTAATTGAAGACTTTAATGGGTGAATCTAGGGTAAATAGATATGTAGGTACCACAAAGGCGGGGTAGGGTGATAGCTTAGTACGTCTTCCCTACACGTAACCAACCTCCGAACCTAGAACATTGTTTTCAAAAGACCAAAATAGAGTTATTTTCAAAAAAAGCTTAAATATTTTCTAAAGGTTGCTAAATAACCTGTTTTCTTAAAAACCCTCTCTTGAGAAAGTATTTTCAAAATCGTGTTCAAAAACCTTAAGTATAGTCTTCAGATTGTGCTTAGTTTTTAGGTGACCTAACTCACCTTAATCAAGTTAGGTGACAACTCCAAACTTTTTTCAAAAGCCCTTTATTCAAATCAATTTTTAGTTAAAACCTAATCGCACTCATTCTTCTAGGAGAATGAGTTCTAACGAGAGAGTACAGTATTTTTTCCGCTTGTGTGTGTATTCCTCGAGAGCGAAAAATCTAGGCGGGACATCCTAGAAGCAAAAAATGCCACAAAAATCTGAATTTAGGACACTTGTCCTTTATCTAGCATTTCCTTATCCTATTTGGGACTCTTGTCATGTATCTAGGTGTGTTCTTGTCCTTTTTAGGACAATTGTCTCATATCTAGTTATTTTCTTATCATTTTCGAGACATTTGTTACTTATATAGGCTTTTTTTTTTTTTTTTATCTTTTAAGACACTTGTCTTATATCTAAGCATTTTCTTATCTAACTAGGGATACTTCTCACATATCTAGATATTTTCTTGTCCTTTTTGGGACACTTGTCCCACGTCTAGAAATATTCTTATTCAATATAGTACACTTGTTGTCGTGCCATGGTTTTTAACTATGCCCTCTAGACTCGGAAAAAGCACAGTACTCTCTTTTTAGAACTTATCCTCCTAAAAGGATAAGTGCGACGGGGGTTTAAACTTGAAAACTTTATTTGATTTAAAGGCTTTTTAGAAAAATTGGGAGTCGCCACCTAACATAATTAAAGATGTGTTAGGTCAACTAAAACTAAGTGTAATCCGAAAACTAAATCTAGGTTTTTCGAAAAGGTTTTGAAAATGTCCTTCTTAAGAAGGTTTTTGGAAAAGAGGTCTTAGTAACCTTTTAAAAGCCCTTTTTGAAAATGTGACTCCGATTTCAGTCTTTGAAATAGAAATCTATGGTCCAAGAGTTGGTTATGTGTAGGAAAGATATCCTAAGATCATCACCCTAGCCCGCCCTTTCGGTACTTACATGTCTAATCACATTTAATTCACTCACTTTAATCACCGGTTACTAATAGTCCACTTGTATCCACTTTAGAGTTTTAAAAACGGGGTTTGGTCATTGCTTTTTAGATGAATATGCATGATGCAAGCTTTTGGAAGAATCTTTGAAAATAGAAAAGTTTTAAAGTGTGATTTAAAATAGAAATTTTGATTGAGAGAGAGAGTTTTGGAAATGGACCTTTGACTTGGAAAAAGGGTTATGACTGCACCATTTTAGGTTGCCTACATATTTTATTTGGCAAGAATCAGGTCATTCATAGTTTAGGCTAGGGCCTGATTGAAAATGGACTCGTGGGAATCTTGGAAAATTTTTTAAACTTTGGATTCAAGAATTTTGACTTGAAATTGAACTTGAGAGTTTGAAATTGTCTTTGGGCATAGAACTTGAGAGGCATTTGGAATGTATTGAAACAACTCAAGAGAGTTTGGAAATGCTTTTGGAATAGAACTTGGAAAAATTTTGAAGTTTTTTGGAAGTAACTCAAAGGGGTTTTTGAAATGTTTTTGGAACACCTCATGAAAGGTATATTGATTTATCATTACCCTTAAGAGGTTAGCTATTGAAAGCTAAACTCCTTCAAGACTTATGATTTTCGAAAATACTTTTTGAAGGATGAGCTAGAAACTCCCCTTAGGGTTTAGAGATCCTTAGGGTTTTGGAACCCTTGTTTAAATATCTCAGTTGAACTTAAACAACCCTAATCATAAGTGGCCTAGGGTTGCTTCAAGCATGTGGTGATTGAAGGTTGGTTTTGAAAAAGGGTTTGGAAAACACTTAAGGTTTAAAACACTTAAGGTTTTATAAACCCTAATGTGAACCGTATAGGTTTCACTCGATGTATAACCGTATAGGTTGAGAAAGGTTATGGAGTTTTGAATAGACTTTTTGTTTGGTTTGAGAACTCAAAGGAGAAGGACAAATTTTTGAAGGCATGCTATCAGAATCCTTTTTTGATTTGAAATGTGATTTTAGTGGTCCTGAGATTAGAGCATTGAACTAACCTTGTGTCCTTTTCGATTTACTTGCTTTATTTACTTTGCCTTGATCTTCTAGAGCTTTGAGATTGCAGCACCTTGAATCTTCAATGATCGTCTTGGAGGCTCGTATATGAGTGTATAGAGTGTATGTATGTTAGGGTTAAAGTGTATGGGAGCTAGTGTTTGAAGACGCCTAAGAGAGCTAGGGTTTGAAGAGAGTTCAAGTCTGTATATCGAGAGACAGAGCTTCTGGAGTTAGATTGTCGACCCCTTTCACGCAGGGGGGAGGCTCTATATTTATAGACAAAAGATTGACCTAGAGCCTTTTATAGTAGCGTCATACTTAAAAATACACTAATGCCACTAGGAGTGGCGCCAGCTCAATTTTTGGCTTAGCACCACTGCTAGAGGTGCCATCCACTTAGGAAACCTTTTAAGGTGGCAAGAAACATATCTTCGACACTTGATACGCAAGGCAAAAGATTTGGGCGCCTGTCTTAGTGACTACTATGCATTTTTTTGGCTTGACTCCACCATGAGTGACTCTGGAAGGTCCGGGAATGTTTCGGAAGGCCAAGAATGGTCTGAAAGGCCAAAAATGGGTAGAAACCCTTGAACTAGTGTCTCAGGGGTAACAGACTTGAAAAACAGGGTCGAAATTGTCGACTGAGTTTTTAGAGGCAAAACGGTCAACTAGACTAGAAAACCACCAAAATGGACTCAGAATGGCTCATAAGAGGACTCGAAGGTTGAAAACACTATCCAGAGTGTTCCAAGGGAGTGCTAGTTTGATACCCAAAACCGGTGGTGTTAGCAAAAGGCAGCCAGCCCACTAGGGGCAAAACGGTCATTTTACACCAAGTTTGCCAAAATTGACTCGGAATGATCCGGGAAGGTATTGGAAGGTCAGGAATACTATTAGAAGCATTCTCGAGAGGTAACCAGTTTGATACCCAGAGCTGGTGTGGTTCCCGGAGGCACTCAAACGTCTAGGGGCAAAATGGTCATTTTGACCGAATGGTCCTGGAATTAGCCCAGAACCAATTGGAAGCCACTTAAACATGCCGGATCGTCTTTGGGATGATCTTGGAAGGGTGGATTTATCGTTCTGAGGACTTAGGTACTTTCTCGAGAAACGTACCGAATATAGCCCAACGGGCAGTTTGGTCATTTTTCACTAGAGTGGGCTAGCAGGCACTGGTGTTGACCTGGGTTTTGAGTTTTCTGTCACTCTGATGGTCTGTGACGAGTTGGTTTCCAAAGATATCTCGTCCTTTGGTAAATATGTCACTGCTAAGAGGCGAATTTGGTCCCGTGACATAGGGGGTTTCTTGGCAATTCTTAATGTCGAATTGTTTACGAGTGTTTCTACCACTCTAACGGTTGTAATCTTTATTAATGTTTTTACCACTTTGATGGCTCGCATTCATTCCAAAGACTACCTAATCTCGGGAAGCTACTAAGTGGACTTATCGTCTGAGTAATCAACTTTTTCAAAAGACGTGCTAAATAACGAACATTCTTCATTGGCGGGCTAGTAGGCGCCAAAGGTAAACCATTCTACCATCTCGGGGGCTTGGGTTCTGTCCCGACCGACAGGTTTGAAGGGACTTACACTCGAAAAAGACGTGCCGCCTGAGGAATCAACTTTTTTGAAAGACGTGCCGAATTTGATTTGAATTAGAATTGGCCTTGAAGCTGAGTTTGAGATTGAAATGGGGACTTATCGTCTCCACGAAGATGTGCCAATAGGAATTAGACTGAGCAATGCCACAAAGGCATTTTGGTCATTTTGCCTCTACTGGGCCCAATGGGCTTGCTAATTAAGTTCAAAAAATTGATTTGAACTTGAATATGTTTGTGTTGATTTGAATACGAGTCAGGACGGATCGAAAATTGCCTAGCGGGCAAAAATGGGGTGCTTACAGCTGCTCCTCTTCTTCTATCTTTGCTTGTCAAAGACAGAAAATGATAAAGTAAAAGTTCCATGTTGACCGCAAGACGATCGAAGGGACAGACTTTGGAGATTTTTTGGAGATCAGAGTTTGAAAATGGATATTTCGGCTAAGGGGTGTTCGAAATCGAGTTTTGACGGGAAAAAGGCAAACTGCCTGGATTTGGAACCTAGCGCCACTAGTAGTGGCCCCTTTGGTAAATTTTTTTTGCTGCCAGGGATTAAAACCAACAAACTGCTAGTTCGACGTTTTGCGAGATTTGAAAGATTTTTCGAGAATTGAGAATTCTTTGTCGAGGTCTCGAAAGGAAGAAACTTTCGAAGAAGTGGACTTGAGGTCCTAGGAAGGTCGCCGAAAGAAACTACCATTGTCGAAAAATTCGCCGGAGAAGGGGATTTCGCCGGAGGATTTCAAGAGGTGAGTTTTTGGTTTTATGTTGATTTTACGTATAGAACTCTATTTGAGTCATGTAAATAGCCAAAATTGATGCTTTGACATGTTTTGAATGCTCTAGTGATGTTATTTTGATGTTTTGATGCTTGTTTAATTTAGTTAGAGCAATTCTACATAATTATGTGAAGGAGGTTTCTGCAGGAATTGGAAGTTTGTCCTTACAGCTTTAGGTATTGAGTTTTCTACCTAGATTTTTATCCTATGTCCCTTAAAAAAATATGTTTAACAGCCGTGTGAAGTTTTGTGATTTTTTGAAAACTTAGTGAATTTTTTCTTTTTTAAAAAATAGAAAAATACTTGAAAAATAGAGAAAATTAAGAAATTTTAAGAAATTGATGGAATTATTTGAATTTAATATTTAGAAAAATATGGAAATATTTTAGAAAATATTTGAAATGATTTTGAGAAATTTTGTGGCAACTTTAGAACCCATTGGTTTTTTGAAAAATAAAACATGTCTTTTGAAAATTTAGAAATCCAAAAAATGTGCACAGGTGTTGGTGCTATGTGATTGTAATGCTATGAAGTGCATAGTTTGTGTTTGGTTCTAGTGTCATGGGTGTTGGAGGGACCATTTTGAAGCGGAACCCTGCCAAAATTTTTTGAAATTAAGAAAAGAGTTGAAAATTTTTTGAAATAAAATCTTTTTGAAGAAAAAAGATATAAACCTGCTAAGGGTGGGGCCTTTTTGGCAGAAAAGACCCCAAGAAACTCGGGGGTCTTTTAAAAGTTTTTGGATAGAAAAACTTAGGAGATTTTTAGAAAACAAAATTCGGAGACAAAACTTGGGAAAATCTTTTGAAAATGAACTTAGAAAACTTGTGAAACGGAGGAGCTTAGAAAACCTTGGAATTTGATAGAAATTTTGGAAGGAGGAGTTTTGATTGAAGCTTTGAAAATTCTTGATGATTTGTTTTGACTAAGAATTTTGGAAAACCTTAAACTTAATTGGAATAGAGATTTTTTTGGAAAACAGAATCAGCAAACCTTTGTGAAGGATTGGAAAAGTTTGAGATTTGATTCTGAATAGGATTTTTGACCTAGATGTTTAAAATAGATTTTGGAGGGAAACCTTTAAGTACCCTAGGATTTGATTTTGAAAATGAACTTTTGGAAAGAGAGGGTTAGAAAAAACTTGAAAGCTGATTTTGAAAAAGAAACTTTTGGAAGGAAAAAGTTAAGAAACTTTTTTGAGGAATTTTTGGAGGAAAATATTTGGAAAGTCCCTTAGAAAATCAATTTGGGAAAGGACTTTCGAGGGGAAAAACTTTTTACGAAACCTTAGAGAGTTGATTTTTGAAAAGAATTTTTGAAGGAAACTTTTAAGAAACCCTTTGAGTTCATTTGAGTGGAATCTATTGAAAGTGATGTCATTTGTTTTCAATTATTCTATTTTTGTTATTATTATTATTTTTTATTCATATTTCGCCTAGTTTTTATCTCTTGTCTTATGGACTGCATATATTTTATGTTAATACCTCCTACCTGGGGGTACCTTTCAGGATGGCCGATACAGGCGATGATGGTTCTGAGAGGAGACGTCGATCTGGGAAGGCGGCCCGAACGAATTCTGTTGGGAGTTCCAACCGCTCCAGAGGTAGTCAGCGGTCTGCGGGTCAAGCATCATCCAGCTAGAGTGGAAGGGGGAGTGGACCTCCAGTCGACCCCTTCCCACCAGTCGAGCCTACCTTTGAGGAGGAGATGGATGCGGAGGTGGAGGCCCCAGGCCTTGGAGATTGGGTGACAGGTTATGGTCGGGCGTTCATCAGACATCAATAGACGGACGCAGATCTTAGTGACTTGGAGATACCAAATATTCCACCGTTGGGGGATCTTTCTTATCATCCCAGTGTATATTCTAGACAGTACCTGCCTCGTCCACGCATTTGTAAATCCTTCAGAGGGGTGGTTCACCAGGTTTTTATGACCATGCAGTGGGCTGCCCCCTCCTATCGGGCCTTCTTAGTAGAGATCGGGTTCGGTGCATTCATAGGCCTTCAGGCTAACCGCTTGAACCGCCACCTAGTGTTGGCGCTTATTGAGAGGTGGTTTGGCGAGATTAGGACTTTTCATTTTGTGGGCTTCGAGCTGGGACCTACTTCGTTAGATTGGGCTATCATCACGGGACTTTCCTTTGTCGGTCGGCAGATCACCTTACAGTCAGTTAGTAGAGCTGACACATATATTTGGATTTGCCTCCTCTTGGGCATTCTGACTTTCCAGTCTCTTGGCTTAGTCAGGATGATAGTACCTTTGCTGTTGAGCCACCACCTACCCAGCAAGACATCATGAGGTGGAGACGTGTTTTATATATCATATTTAGCTGCTTCTACAACAACAACAAGTCGCTCATGCCTTTTCGGTTGGTGAGCATGGTAGTTGATCTTGGGGCTTTGTCTGAGCTGGGTTGGGGGTCCTTCTCCTTTGACTACTTCCTTCAATCGATACGGGTTCGTACTTCCTCCCGTCAGGGCAGTCTGACTGGTTTCTGGCCCTTTCTTGTCTGGTGAAGTTATGAGTACCTACCAGTTTGTCATCCCAAGGTTATTGAAGATGACCTTTATCCCCGTGCTTTAAGGTGGGCTCAGGACCAAGTAGCCAGCAGTCAGAGATTACTGACCTTATGATGATCCGAGATAACCTGAAGCTCATTAAGGCGAGGGATGTGACGTGGCGGCCATTCGTCGAATCGATTCATTATGAGGTGGTCAGGTACTTGGTTCTGTTATCTTTATTAAGGGTTTTCTTTCTCAGCGATGATTCCTGGGAGTCTTATCTAGGAGACCAACATTGGCGCCAGTTCCATGAGGAGTTCTGGTCAGCAAGGGATCCACCAGAGTATATGTTTGGAGCCTTGGTTGAGGGGGTCCCCCATTCCATATCAAGACCATCAGCCCGGTGCCAATTTTTTGCTTCTACCTAAGACTTATTATGCTGCACACTTTGGAGCCCATTCTGTAGGTGCTTTTACGCAGTTTGAGGTGTAGTTGGTGGGTACGCCGTTGGCTAGGAGGTGGTGGACTTGTGGTCGAGCCGAAGGATATGTGACCCAGGATGAGGGACCAATTCCAGATGGAGAGGGATCATTTCCAAGCGGATGTGACTTCCTTGGCGGCACGGTTGGCTTAGATGGGCGGTGGCAAGGTATGTTGTTCTTTCCCTTTCTTTGTTTGGACGTTACTTAGTTATTCCCTTCGCCTTGCTAATTCTATTTTTTACTTCCTTGTAGGATGCTAGTGCTTATAGCAGTCATTCGCCTCCTCTACAGTCAGACTTTGTAGACTTTGACCCAGACATCGACTTCGATTTGTGATGAGTACCCCTTGGACAGAGGCTTAGATTTTTCCTATATTCTATTCTGGATATGTATTTACTTTCATTGTCAGACAGTTTACTTTTCTTAAATTCTGCATTGAGTGGATATTTATGATTTTAGATAGTTAGATGTATGTATTGATGCATAGATAGGCAGAGGTATTTACGATTTACATAGGTAGATATATGAACAGATTCATATACAAGGATAATGATGATGATATGTATTTATTACATGAGATGATATTAAACTACTTTGGGACTTCTGTTTCTACAGGGAGCTATGTCCTATATATGCGAAGCTCATACCGAAATTTTTATAGAAATACATATACATGCTAGGGATGCAACAATTAATATAATGAATAGGGCACTGTCAAATTATACATCCCTGAAATGGTGACTCCTTTCTTATTAGCAGTATTGGTCTCCCTTTTGGCTTAACTTTACCTTGACTGGATGATAGTTTTTTGTACCCTTCTTAGCCTTTTGACCAACTCTGATTTTCTACCTTGGGTTAGTGTATGGGATCATTTAGCTTAAACTCTCAACCCTCAGGGCTTTGGCAACAGCTTACTTGACCTTTAGCAGAGCGATGAGCAGCTAGTCCTTCAATCTGAGGAGACTTTGCTTTAAGACCGTAATGTAGGCTAGCTCATGGGGTTTTTAAACAATGGGATATACAGGCTCAAGTTTGATGTCGCTTTCAGTAGGGTTTAAATCCATACCATCCTTGATTGTTTTTCCAACAGGGTTAGCATCCTTTTTCAGCTTTAGCAACATATCTAGCTCGTTTAGATCAAGCAATCTGTTGTCAATCGAAGTGGACTTACATAAGGTTGTAATGTAGGTCATGGTTTGGGGTTTAACAAGAAAAGGGTAAAGGCTCGAACCTATAGTTTCTATTGGGCTTACCTAGGATCACCCTTTAACTTTCCTTCTTGGCTATACTCCTTAGAAGGCTAGGAAATGACTTTTTCCTTTTTCAGCCTTTCTATACGCTTTTCAAGATGGCACAAACATGACTTTCTTCAGGCCATTTCTCATATATGCTTTTTTTTTTTTAGCCTCTTGCCCCTTGGCAACTCTTTCTTTTTGCTTTGCTTTTTCTTCCATTTCTCTTTTTTCTTTTTCCTTTTTCCTTTTTGTGAGACGAACATTTCTACAACTTCTCTCTCTCTGATCTTTTTCATAGCATTTCCATTTAACTCATTGTGGGCGGTGATCCCTAGGTTGGGTTTTTTTTTTCTTGAAAAGAAAGGTAATCGGCTCAACAGGTTTGACAAAGGTTGTTTTTGACTGTATAAAAAATGAAATGAAGGTCTCTCTTCATTTTGAACTAGATTGCTTGATCCATAGAGCCTTTAATATTGCTTCAACTTGATGGAGGATAAATGATATGTCTTGCAAAGTCTTCAGTTATCTATTTGCCCCAGTGTGGGGGGATGGTGTTGAATCAAGGTTGATAAGAAATCTTCGTTTTCTGCGATGCACTAGTGGGCTAAGCAAAGGGAATATAAACACATTTTTTTTTATATGGGAAAACAAAAGATGGCTCCTCTTCATCTTGATAGTCTGGTCACACATCGCTTAGCCTCTGTGTCTTGCAAGTGTTGCTTTTGGGGTAGTTTCCTCACTCATCTTCATTCACTCTCTTTTCGAAAATTTGATCAATCGGCGAGTGACTAGCTCCTGCTATCATACACTTCAAGTCAAGTTCTCCATTAAGATACACCATGCCCCTCATGTAGGTAACATTCACCATTCACAAGAGAAATATAAGATAATAGCAATGAATGAAAAAAACTATCATTTAATTCTTTTAATGAAAGGCACAGAGTTCTTTAAGCAATATGAAAGCGCAAACATCAATCTAAAGACATGAAATAAAAGGGATAGAAAGTGGGTAAAACACCCCTCTCTTGTACGCTTTTATCAGAACTCCTTTTTTAGCATGGCTTTTAGAAAGAAAGTTGTGGCTTCCAGCCAAGGCAAGGCAGGCAAAAGCTTTTTCTAGAACTTTGGGCATATTGGCAGTGACGGTGCAATTGTCAGCTTTATTGTCCTCCTTCTTGACATTGGCGGTAGGGTTTTCTATAAATAGGATGGCTGACTCACCTTCCTCCAACTTAAATGGCTTTGTTGGTGCATTTGGCTCTTCTAGCTCCCAGCCCATGTCTTTATAGCCAAACTCAGTAATAGACCAGGAGTTCTCCAATGAGCGATGTTCATCCGCGACATACTTCGAGTGCAGAAACTCGGCACCCCATCCATCAACAGCCATGCCTTCAACAAAATCCTCCTCCATAAGCATTGGCCCCTCAACTGGCCAGTCAGAAGAATTAGGCACCTCATTAGGGTTATAGAGATAGATCGGGCATAATGGGAGATCCTCCTCCCAGTCATTCTCTTCTCAGCCTCCTAATCCTCTTCGCAATCCTCAGCCATGATCTCATCCAACCTTCCCTTGTCTTCTATTTCTACTAGTATCACATTGACTGTGTGGTCCAATAAAGGGTTGGTGGTCACATTGGGGGTTAGAGTAGGGTTCACCGGCTGTAGATTAATGGTCTTGTTGTCGATTAAGTCTTAGATTTTATGTTTGAGGCAGAAGCAACTCTTAGTGTCATGCCCTTGGCCACCTGAATGGTACTCACAGGTGAGGGCGCCATTAAAGTTGGGGGGTAGGAGACTTGGCAAAGGACGGGCCAATATGGGTTTTAGGATGTTGTTCTTTAGGAGGTTATGGTAGGCTTCAGTTTGGGTGCAGGCTAAGGCATTAAAGTTATAGAAGCGTCAGGCAGGCCCATTGAAATTAGGTCGTGCCCCAATAGGGCCAATGTTGGGTACTTGAGCAGGCCTGTTTAGAGTGGGCATGGGTAAGATAGGGTGAGATTGAAGTGGTGGATGGTATTGAGGTGGTTGAACGGATGAAATGGCAAACACCTTGCTTTCCTTCTTGATCACTTCCCTTGTAGTAGCCACTTTTTTGGCTATATTGGCAAAACTTTCTCTAGTTTTTGCATAGGGGTCTATAATACTTCCTGTCTTAAGCCCGTTTTCTATCATTTCTCCTTGCATGATGAGCTCGCAAAAGCTTTAACCCATGCTAGTGTAAAGTTTCTTGTAGTATATGCCTTGGAATGTGTGTACGAACAATTGCACATACTCCTTTTCTTCCAATGGGGGATTAACTTGTGCAATGGCTTCTCTCCATCTCAGGGCATAGCCCTTGAAGCTTTCTTTCTCACCTTTACTCATCATCATCAAGGGCCACCGATCGGAAGTGAGGTCAATGTTGTGACAGTTTTGGGCTTTGAAAGCATTGACCAGCTCAATCCAAGTCATGATCTTCCTTAGGTCTAGACGGGTGAACCATTGGAGAGCAGACCCAGTGAGACTGTGTTAAAACAATTGCATGAGGAGTTTTAGATCGTTCCCTTGACCACTCAATGCTCTAGAGTACAAGTGAAGATGAGCAATAGGGTTACTAATGTCGTCATACTTCAAAAAGTCAAGCATTTTGAACTTGGTAGGCCTCGGATGGTCCGGGAAGAAACACAACTCGTCATAAGATGCAAGTCCAAAAGAATCATGGCCATGAAGGCTTCGTAGTGAGTCCTCCAACCCTTGGATTTTCAAACTGAGAGGGTCTTGGGGAGTTCTTTTCATAGCAAGCGAGAGCAGTATGGTTTCTTCTTCCTCAATATTAGCCCCCTTGGCATTTTCCTTGTTATTTCTAGCATTATCAGATTGAAGCACAATCCTTGGGTTAGCGAGTTCAAGGTCTTTGGAAGATGTCATGGATGAAGATAGGATTGCAACAGCATCTTTCATGGCTGTGGTTTGAATGAGCTTGAACATTTCATCAATCTTGGTCCATATTTCATTAACCTCCTCTCGGGAGACTTGAGATGATTCTTTAGGATTGGCAGCCACAAGTAATGCTATTTATCAGGTGATAATAGGGTCTCTAGGTGGATGTTGACCTTTCTTGGGAGCAATGTTGACTCGTTATGGTGTGATCTCTATAAATGAAAAAGAAAGAAGAAAAACGAGAACACAAACTGCAAGTTAGTTTTTGGTTTTTAGAGAGTTCTATGCAATGCACGCCCTAGGGTGTCCCTATTTGAGAGGGAGACTAATATGATGTATTTGATTCACTTTTGGAGATAGGGGGTTCACCCCTGTATGCAGATGCCTTACCGTTTGAGTAGGAATATGCATTCATTCATTCATTCCTTCAAAAGTAAGGAAGTACATTGAACTTTGGAATCTAAATACAATAGAATTGAAATATATTTTAATAGGGGGAGAGGGAACAATTTTCTTTGGACTTCCACCTATTTATTTTTACATTCTGGGATCCTAAACTACTCTTGAGTCTTCGGATTTATCTTCTTTGAACTTGATGTTGAGGGGGACCGTTGAGAGACCATGTTTGATTGTTCCTTGTCTTCTTGGGAATCCTATCTCCATGAGCATAGCGGGATTGGGGCCCCTCTTATAGAATGACTTGAAATGCATACAATGAGCCCTTAATGAGCATGAGGTTGAGGGTTTACTAATACGTCATAAGTAGGCTCGGTTCCCAGATCTTCAAACCTAGGCCCACTCTTTGAGGTGGTGCCATGATCGGTTGGTGATCCGAATAGGGGAACCATCAAGAGGCCGTAGACAAATAAACTGACGCATCATCTTGCCCACAACTAATATACCATTCTCCCTTCTAACTAGAAGGGACATTTCTGGTAAAGAATGCAAGTATGCAAATGCTTGTGCACGTGCAGTGTGTGTGTGAAATTTTAAAAGTGGAGGAAAGGGCCCAATAACTCCCATCCATCTTGTCCATTCCATACATTCATTCATACATGACAGTTAATATAACAAGAAACAAACAAAGGTCCACCTACAAAAATAAATATGCAAAATTCAGTACTTTAAATGACAAACTTAATGTAAGATTGAATAATTAAATATAAACAGAATGCATGCTATGACATGTTTTTTAAAACAACTTGAAAAATCTTGATTTTGAAAGTTTGAAATGGATAGAATTGGATAAATTAATCAAAGGCTTCAAATGGGTGAGGGTGAATAGACATGATAATGGCCTAGCCCTCTAAGCGTCCCCAGTGGAGTTGCAAGCTATCGCACCCCGATTTTTTGCACTCGAAAAGGACAAGTGAGAAAAACACAGTACTCTCTCGTTAGAACTCATTCTCCTAGAAGGACGAGTGCGATTAGGTTTGAATTTGAAATTGATTTTGAATAAGGGCTTTTGAAAAATAATTTGGAGTTGCTACCTAACTTGATTAAGGTGAGTTAGGTCACCTAAAATTAAGCACAATCCGAAGATTACACTTAGGGTTTTTGCAAAAGATTTTAAAAACTTGGAAAGTTTGAATTTTGCAAGTCTTGAACTTGAGAAAGGTCCGTATTTAGAATGTTTAGAATTAGAAAGATTTGAAATTAAGAAAGACTTGAAAGCTTTGGAAATACTTGAAGTTTAGAGAAATTTGAGTCTTAGAATTTAGAAAGTTGATATTTGGAAAGGTATGGAATTAAGAAAGGTTTAGAATAGCAAAAATTTGAAATTAGAAAATGTTTGATTTCTATTTCCTAAAATAAAAGATTGAATTTTATTTCCCAAAAAAGACGATTTGATTTTGTTTCCAAAAGCGGAGGGTTGGATTTGGTTTCCTAAGTTGGAGATTAGATTTGGTTTCCTAAGTTGGAAAATTATATTTGACCTAGAATTGGAAAGGATGAGACTTGAAAAGCTTGGATTTGGAAATTTAAGATTTGACATAAAAAAAAAAAAATTTGGAAATCTATGATTTTGATATTTTTGGAAACCTAAGTTTGGATGTAGAAAAAGGAAGTTGAAAACTAGGGTTTCCTAATCATGAGTTCTAGGGTTCGACTTGGATTCTAAGAAAGAGAGATTTTTGGAATGTAGACCTTTGAGAGAGTTTTTGGAAAGAGAGCTTTTGAATAGAGGACTTTTTAGGAAAGGAATTTTTGAAAAGAGTTTTTGGGAAGTAAGTTGGAAAAAAGAGATTTTAGAAAGTAGATTTGGAAAGTGATTTAGAAAAGTATTGGAATATGAACTTTTGCAAGTCTCTAAGAATATCTTACTTTTCTAAAATGATTCTAACCATAAGAAGATTGGAACCATTCTAGAATTGTGACTTTGAAAACAACAAAGATTTGAAAATATGGACCATATTGGTCCCATTAAATATAACACTTTCTTAAAGCAACCCCAACCATAGAATGGCTAAAATCACCTTAGGATTGTGATTTTAACAAAAACTATTTTAAGGTTTACACCCAAAACTTATGTAACACTTTCCTAAAACAACCCTAACCATGAGGTGGTTAGAATCATCTTAAGATTGTGATTTTGAAAACAAGTTTGAAAGAAGTGATTTTTAATGCAAGTTTTGAAAGAGATTTTGATGCAAGTTTTGAAATCAAGTTTAGAAAATGATTTTGAAGAGATATATGAGTATGATATGCAAAATGCAAGTACGGTCGTGAACATACTAGGTTTAGGCTTCACCACATAATCAAGGGGGCCGAATTTACATGGTCTAAGGTTGAACTAGAAGAAAACCCCTAACACGGTGACTTTCACCCATTCTTCCTACATATGAATCGAGGATACCCTTGTTTCAAGCATACAAGAAACGGGGGAAAGAAGATAGGGGATTAAAATAGAAGAAAACCCAAGTGAGTTAGGAGGGAGAAAAGAGAAGGGGGGAATTGCATAAACGTAAATAGAAAACCAACCTTGTTCTTCTTCGATTTGCTTGCTTTATTTACTTTGCTTTGCTTTGATCTTCAAGAGTT
The DNA here is from genome assembly GCA_033060915.1 of Euryodendron excelsum. Classification (NCBI taxonomy): domain Eukaryota; kingdom Viridiplantae; phylum Streptophyta; class Magnoliopsida; order Ericales; family Pentaphylacaceae; genus Euryodendron; species Euryodendron excelsum. The sequence goes on from CM065397.1 coordinate 30,071,793, forward strand.
TTGAGATTGCAGCACCTTGAATCTTCAATGGTCGGCTTGGAGGCTCATATATGAGTGTATAGAGTGTATGTATGCTAGGGTTAAAGTGTATGGGGGCAAGGGTTTGAAGAGACCTAGGAGAGCTAGGGTTTGAAGAGAATTCGAAGTCTGTATATCAAGAGATAGAGTTTTTGGATATAGATTGCCGACCCCTTTCACACAGGAAGGAGGCTCTGTATTTATAGACAAAAGATTGACCTGGCGCCTGTTGTAGTGGCACCAGGCTTAAAAATACACTAGCACCACTAGGAGTGGCACCAGGCCAATTTTTGGCTTGGCGCCGCTGCTAGTAGTGTCAGCCACTTAGGAAACCTTTTAAGGTGACAAGAAATATATCTTCGACCCTTGATACACAAGACAGAAGATTTAGGTGCCTGTCCTTGTGACTACCATGTATTTTTTGGCTTGGCTCCACTAGTAGTGACTCCGAAAGGTCCAAGAATGTTTTGGGAGGCCAGGAATGGTCCAAAAGGCCAAAAATGGGTAGAAACCCTTGAAATAGTGTCGCAGGGGTAACGGACTTGAAAAATAGGGTCGAAATTGTCGACCGAGCTTTTAAGGGCAAAACGATCAACTAAACTGGAAAACCACCGGAATGGATTTAGAATGGCTCATAAGAGGACTTGAAGGTTAGAAACACTATCCAGAGTGTTTTGAGGGAGTGCCGGTTTGATATCTAGAGCTGGTGTGGTTGGAAAAGGTGACTAGCTCACCAGGGGCAAAACAGTCATTTTACACTGGGTTTGCCAGAATTGACTCGTAATGATCCGGGAAGGTATTGGAAGATCCGGAATACTATTAGAAGCATTCTGGAAAGGTAACCGGTTTAATACCCAGAGCCGGTGTGGTTTCCGGAGGTGCTCGGACGCCTAGGGGCAAAATGGTCATTTTGACCAAATGGTCCTAGACTTAGCCCGGAACCAATTGTAAGGCACTTAAACATGCTGGATCATCTTTGGGACGATCTTAAAAGGGTAAACTTATCGTTCTGAGGACTTAGGTACTTTCTCCAAAAACATGCTAGAAATAGCCTAAGTGACAGTTTGGTCATTTTTCACTGAAGTGGGCTAGCAGGCACTGTTGTTGACCTGGTTTCCAAAGGTATCTCATCCTTTGGTAAACGTGCCATGTCCAAAAGGCAAGTTTGATCCCGTGACATAGGCAGTTTGTTAGCAATTTCGAATGTCGACTTGCTTATGAGTGTTTCCGTCGCTTTGATGGTTCGCATTTATTCCAAAGACTGCTTGATCTTGGAAAGTTGCTAGGTAAACTTATCGTCTGAGGAATTAACTTTCTCGAAAGACATGCCGAATAACGGACATTCTTCATTGGCAGGCTAGCAAGCGCCAAAGGTAGACCGTTCTACCATCTCAAGGACATGGGTTCCGTCCCGGTCAACGGGTTTGAAGGGACTTACCGTTTCAAAGAGCTTTCTAAAAAAATGTGCCGGACTTAATGGTCTTACTGCCTGAGGAATTAATTTTTTTGAAAGGCATGTTAAATTTGATTTGAATTGTAATTGGACTTGAAGCTAAGTTTGAGATTGAAACGGGGACTTATCATCTCCATAAAGACATGCCAATGGGAATAAGACCGACCAATGCCACAATGGCATTTTGGTCATTTTGCCTCTGTTGGGCCCAATGGGCCCTCAAATTGAGTTTGAAAAATTGATTTGAACTTGAATATGTTTTTGTTGATTTGAATACGAGTTCAGACGAACCAGAGATTGCTGAGCGGGCAAAAATGGGGTGCTTACACCTGTACTACTTATCCCATGCCTAAACATATTCTCATCCAATTTAGGACAATTGTCATAAATCTAGACATTTTCTTATCTTTTGGGACACTTGTCCCATATCTAGAAATTTTCTTATATAATGTAGGACACTTGGCATATATCTAGGCCTTTCTTATATTTAGGGATAGGTTGTCTTTTGGGACACTTATCCATATCTAGGCTTTTTCTTATCCAATTTAGGAACTTGTCATGTATCTAGACTTATCTTTAGGGGCAAAATATCTTTTAGGACACTTATCCATATCTAAGCCTTTCCAATTTAGGACATTTGTCATATATTTATATTTATCTTTGTGGCCAAGATATCTTTTGGGACACTTGTCCATATCTAGGCCTTTTCTTATCCTTTTTGTGACATTTGTCACATATCTAGGCACCATGTTTTCCTATAAATTGAGACCCCCACTCTCCATTCTAGAGAGCATTTTTTATATACAAAGAAGCTATGCCAAAATTACTCTTTAATGTTTACTTAGTCATTTCTTCAAACAAAACACTAGCCTCCAACCATTTCTTCAAGTCTTGAAGTAACTTCATCAACCATGAAGGAGAAAAAGAGAAGCTATGAAAGCTAAGGTTGAAGACAAAGGTAAAAACCCTTTTATGATTTTAAGCTTCCCCTACTCTCTCTCCTCTCTTAACGCTCGCTTGAGCTTTTTTCTATTTTAATCCCCATCTTCAAACCCTCTCTCCTTACATGCTTGCAACAAGTAGGCCTCTTGGCCATGCCTAGGTGCAAGCTTGTAAGACCCATGGTTCCCAAGGAAGTCTTGCAAGCCAAGCTACCATGGTATAGCCTTGAGGCCCTCTTGCAGTATGGTGAAACCTAATTTTGTATGTTCATGCCATTTGCATATGTGATGTTCATGCATTTATAGTATTTTCATCATCATTCTCATTTCAAGCTTCAAAAATGTTTTCAAAATACTCTTTAACTCTCTTGAGTTTCTTTGGAAAAAAAAAAAAAAAAAGATTTCAAAACATCTCTTGAGTTTCTTTAAGAAAAAAAAATGCTTTCAAAGGTGTTTTCACAATAATCTTAACTTTCTTGAGTTTCTTCAAGAAAAAAAATACTTTCAAAAGTGTTTTAAAAATACTCTTAACTCTCTTGAGTTTCTTCAAAAAAATATATTTTCAAAATATCTCAAAACTCTCTTGAGTTTTTCAAGAAAAAAAAAAAAAAAAGCTTTCAAAAATGGTTTCCAAAACCCTAACTCTCTTGATTTGTTTTTTGAAAATGGTTTTCAAACCCCTAAACTCCTTAGAGTTGATTTTCCAAAAAAGATTTTCCTTAAAGTTGTATTCCACACTCTCTTGAGCGATTTTCAAAATGGTTTTCAAAACCCTAAACTCTCTAGAGTTGTTTTACAAAAAAAAAATGGTTTTCTAAACTCTCTAGAGTTGATTTTTCAAAAATGGTTCTCCTTAAAATCTTATTCCACACTCTCTTGAGTAATTTTAACAAATGGTTTTCAAAACCCTAAACTCTCTTGAGTTGTTTTCCAAAACAAAAATAGTTTTCTAAAAACTCTACTCTCTTGGGTTATTTTTCAAAACAAGGTTTCAAAACCCTAGTCGTAAAACCATCTTTCGAAACCACTATGTTCCAAAACTATAGTTTCAAAACCATTTTCCAAAACCCTAGTTAAAAAACCATTTCTAAAAACCACTAGGTTCCAAACACTAAATTCAAAACCACTAGCTTTCCCAAAGCCTTAGTTCAAAACCACTCTCTAAAAAGCCACTAGGTTTCCCCAAAACCCTCGGTCAACCTAATCCTAGTCAATAAACTCTAGGTCAACCTAATCCAAGTTAGTAAAGCTTAGTCAACTTAACCCAAGTTACTAAACCAGTTTATTAGGTCAACCTAACCCAAGTTAGAAAATCCTAGTTCAACCTATCCCAAGTTAGTGAACCATAGGTCAACCTAACCCTAGTTAGTAAACCTTAATTCAACCTAACCCTAGTTAGTGAATCTTAGATCATCCACTATAGGTTAACATAACCCTAGCTTATAAATCCTTGTTTACCCAACCCAAGATTATAAACCCTAGTTTACTAAACCTCAATTTTTGAAATCCTAAAGTTCCCTAGAACTTGTTTTCAAATCCATATCATTTCCAAACTTTTTGTTTCAAAAAAAAAACATCTCTTACTCTCTTGAGTATTTCATTTCAAAATTATTTTTGTAAAAATTTGCTAATACACTTTTTCTCTAACTCCTTTCAACCATCATCTTAGATTGTGTTTCAAGTTATTTTCTGAAAAAAGTTTTCTTGAACTTGGCTCAATAAAATGGTTAGAAACTTTATATTTTCATAAGTTACTTTCACAAATATATTTTAAGCTCATATTCTAAGGATGATCCTAATTTTTTTATGAATAGGGTTCCCTAAGAAAGTGAAATATCAAATGAAACATTCATGGTTTACATTAGGGTTCCATACCCTAAATATTTTCAAAACCATTTTCAAAAATGATTTTCAAAATTCACATTCGTAGGACAATCTTGATATTTCCATGATTAGGGTTTTCAAAGAAAAGTGAGATAATGATAGTGACCACCATGGTCTAAACTAGGGTTTCTTCACTCTAATATTTTTAAAAATACAAAAGGAAGTTTCTAGTCCTTTTTGTAAAAAGTATTTTCTAAAAATCATAACCCTAAGAGAGGTTATTTTATTCTATGATTAATTTCTTAATGGTGATGAAACATTCAAACAAGCCTTCCACAAGGTATAGAAAATAATTTCAAAACTTTTCAAGACAAGAGTTCTGACATTATTCCATTTAAAAATTCACTAGAGTTCATTTCAAAAACTTTCTTGAGTTCATTTAAAAAATATTTCAAAATTCTCTTGAGTTCATTTCAAAACATTCAAAACTCTCTTGATTTCATTTCAAAACATTCAAAACTCTCTTGAGTTCATTTCTAAAATATTTTAAAAAATCTATTGAGTTAGTTTCAAAAACATTTCCAAAACTCTCTTGAGTTTATTTAAAAAAATATATCTAAACTCTCTTGTGTTCATTTCAAAAATATTTTCAAAAATCTCTTGAGTTAGTTTCAAAAACATTTTCAAAACTCTCTTGAGTTCATTTAAAAAATATTTCCATACTCTCTTAAGTTCATTTAAAAGAGTCTTGTCAAAAACTCTCTTGAGTTCATTTCAAAATCATCTTAAAACTTTCTTTAAGTTCGAGTCTCAAAACCTTCCAAGTCTCTATTGGGTCCACTTTTCAAATCATGCTTTTTGCACGAAGTACGAATGATCTGATTCTCGTCAAATGAGATATATAGGCAACCTAAACAAACCTAGGTGTGGTCATAACCTTTATTTTAAGTCAAATATCCTTTCAAAACTTTCCTTCCATCAAAATTACTTTTCAAAATCAAATTTCAAAAACTCCCTATTCTTTCAAAAGTCTTTCTAAAAACATGTATCATGCATCATTCATCCCCGAAGTGATGATAAAACCCCTATTTTCAAAATTACATAAGTGGACATAGTAGCTATCAAGTAATAAAACCTATTAAACTTTTCAAAATCTTTCTCTCCTGAGAATTCCAAAGCGGTATTAATAAAACATTTTCAAAAACTTTTGTAACCTTCTCAAATTATTTTCAAAAGTTCTCTTAAACTTGTCTTAACCAAAAATTGTTAGATACTTAGCATTTTCAAAAATTAATTTTCAAAATATTATCTAAAAACTCACAACCCTAAGGAAGATCTTAAGTTTCCTATGGTTAGGGTTTCTAAAGAAAGATGATATATTGATTGAAAACTTTATGGTTCACATTAGGGTTTCATACCCTACATGTTTTCACTGTCTCTTTCAAGAAGGACTTTCAAGATTCACATTCTTGGGTCAATCTTAATCATTTCTATGATTAAGGTTTCTAAAGGAAAATGAGATATCAAGTAGGGTTCCATAACCCTAAAGTTTTCAAAAATCTTAAAGGAAGCTTCTAACCCTTTTTCTAAAATATATTTTCCAAAAAATCATAAACCTAAGTGAGTTTAGTTCAATCAATGACCAATCTTTTAAAGGTGATGAAACATTCAAACAAGTCTTTTATAAGGTATAGAAAATTATTTTCCAAACTATTCAAAGACTCATCAAGAGTACTTACTTTATTTTAATAAACACTTCATTTCAAAACTCCCTTGAGTTAATTTCAAAACACTTTGAAAACTCTTGAGTTGATTTCAAAACTCTCTCAAATCCACTTTCAAGTCAAAACTCTCTCAAGTTCAAATTTCAAAACCCTCAAAGGCTTCCTTGAGTCCATTTTGCAAATCATGCTCTCGTATGACTTACGAATAACTTGATTCTTGCAAAATGAGATACGTAGGCAACTTAAACAAACCTAGGTACAGTTATAACCCTTATTAAAAGTCAAATATCCTTTCAAAACTTTCCTTCCACCAAATTTACTTTTCCAAATCAAATTTCAAAAACTTTTATTCTTTCAAAAATCTTTCTATAAAAACATGCATCATGCATCATTTATTCTCAAAGTGATAGCCCCCCCCCAAAATTTCAAAATCACATAAGTTGATATAGGGTATATTAAGTAAGCGGAGATTGGTGAGTAAATTAAGGGTGAATCAACACGTAAGTACCGATTATCGGGCGAGGTAGGGTTATGATCTTAAGATATCTTCCCTACACGTAACCAACCCTGAACCATATATCTCTAGTACAAAGACCAACATGGAGTCACATTTTCAAAGGGTTTTTAAATTGTTTTCAAAAGGTTACTAAAAACCTTGTTTACAAAAACTTTCTCTAGAGGGCATTTTCAAAGTATTTTCAAAAAACCTAAGTTTAGTACTCATATTATACTTAATTTTAGATGACCTTGCACATCGTTAATTATATTAGGTGGCGACTCCAAACTTTTTCCTAAAAGACCTTATTAAAATTAATTTTCATGATTAAACCCCTGTCGCATGTGTTTTTTTAAGATAAGTTCTAACAGAGAGAATTCCAATCCTACCTGAGTCGAGACTTAGACTCGAGTAAAAAATTAGAGCGCGACAGCTGCTAGTATCTTTGTATTTTTTTTTTTGTTTGTTATTATACAGGTTTCACATATTGCAGATTAACTAAGATCATATATGGTTTTATTGGTTGAACTAATGATGATGATTGAGACTAGTTTTGTGTTTTGTGCTGTCTTTGTGGAAGCTGGACATGACTGTGATTGTTTGGGATTTATTCTTCCTTCGTCAATTTTTAAATTTTTAGCTACGATTTTATTAGGTTTACGTGGTGGAAGGGTTTTTAATTTTTACTATGATTTTGAATGCATTGTGATTACATATCTATCGATTGTCAAAAAATTGCGATGTGAATTTCTAGGTGTTTAGTGTGATGGTTTTCCGGTGATGATATTATTATTCAAGTAATATTACAGAACAACTAGATCGTAATAAAGGATGGAAACCAGAATTGATGTTTAACATAGGGTAAGCATTTTATAGAGGTATTTTTACTTGCAACTGAATGTTCATGACATTTTTTTTTAGCCATAAGAAGAATATATAGTGTTCTTAAGTCTATAAAACAATTATTGCAACATTTCTCTATGAAAGCATAGGGTACTAATTGTGGCCTTTTCTTTTTGTGTAATTATGTTTTACCTCCTTGTGGTTTAAAAGTGAACACATGACCCTCCTGTGATTTAGACTTATCTGTAAAATAGATGGAAACTACTAGATTTAACGAAAATTATGTTATATAGGTATTTTTGTTATTTTATCTATCTAAATTAAAACATCAAGAAGGTGATTTGGCCCTTTTATGCCAAAATAAAGGCTGCTCTATCAAGGGTTTTTTTTTTTTGTGTTATTCACCAAATCATCTTATTGTTGTTCTAATTTGAAAAGCTAAAACGACAAAAATACTCGTACGATAGAATTTTCGTTAAATCTAACGGTTTCCATCCATTTTGCAGATAAGTCCAAACCACAAAGAGATTATGTGTTCACTTTTAAACCACAAGAAGTTATCTGATTTTGACTTAAATCACATGAAATAAAGTATAATTCCTCCTTTCTTTGTTGGTAAGTAGATTGTGGCCATTTAAAATGTCACTAAAAAAGAAAATCAGTAGCATTTGCCAATGATGATAGTGGCGCCCCTAGAGAAAGTTGTGACTACTTCTCATCTCTATTAGTGGCACAATTGAATGGCCTCTACAAGCGTTAGAAGAATATTCGATAGTGGCATTTAAAGAGCCACTGAAGGATTATATAATATCAGTTTTTAAATAGTACATGGGCGTTTGAAACTGCCACAAATAGTGCATACAATGGCATTAATTGTCGCTAAAGATCTCAAATCATCTTGTTCTAGTTAAGGATGACAATGGACTGAGGTAGTGTGGAGGTTGAAATTTCCATCCCCGTCTCTATCTAAAATATCTACCTCTATTCTTGCATGGGTATTAATTTGGACCTCATCCCCGCCCAAACCCAAGCCTAAGCTTTTCTTTTCTTTTTTTCTTTTGTACAAAGAAAGCAAATCACTCAAAAGCAAAAAAAGAAAACAGAACTAAGGGTATCAAGAATATTAACAGTCTCATGGTCTTCACTTGACAGTAAGATAAAACTAATGTACAAATATTTTAGATTGCATATATATCAAAATGGTGTTATTGCACTGTCAAAAGAAACTAAAACTTAAAATAATAATTAAAAGTCCATTAAAAAAAATTAAAAAACTATTGAACATAAGTTAAACATTCATTAAAGCTAAAAGCAGCTTATATAAAAAAATAAAAATAAAATGCTAAAAGCAGGGAAAGTTAAGCAAGGTAGGAGAAAAACTTTATTCATTCTCGGTCTATTCCCATTTTGTATTCTCTATCTCTATACCAAACAGAATGAATTCGATTGGACCTCCACTTTTATTTGATCCAATGTCATCCCTAGTTCTAGTAGTGCGAATAAGTGAAGTGAAATCCACTAATACCTAGCGTGGTGGTATCGTTTACATGACTTGGAAATGCCACTAGACTGAAAAAAAATGCCACCCATGGTGTTATTAGTAACACTTTCGGCTGCAGGCCAGCAACGGAACCAAATTTTGTTCTAGTGCATGTAGGAACATATAAACACACCAGCTGTTTGACATATTTCCACAATCAAATTTTTGCTCCCATATTTATTATTTGATTGCAGGTCCAAACCTATCACGGTCGCCATTTTCAACCATACATCGAAGACTTAGAAAGAGAATTTGACTAATGCAGAAATGATGTTGTCCAGGTAATCCCTCACTTGTTTACTAAATTTTATACACCTGCGTTCTCAAGATGGGTTGAATGTTGAAACGATGCCATTTCTTTCCGAGTCCAGATATCTCAACTAAGCGAACAAGTGAGCATACCCGGGTATTCCTTATACTTTAATTTATTCTAAAAGCAAAAACTGTGAACAAAAACGCATACCTAAATTGTGAACAAATAAACATACCTTGAGAAAGAGTACAAAATTATATTTCCCAAGGAACATAACATTAACAACAAAAATGAAACAAATTTTGAACTTCGCCAGTAGATAGTATAACAATCTCTCTTCATATTGATAGGAAACTTAAGTTAAATCATCAATAATGTTATACATAACAATGTCAATGTCAATGTAAAGGGTGGACGATAGTTAGTAAATTCCTTTGTTCTAAAACTTCTAATCCACAATTGCAAATCTAGAGTTAAAAGGGAAGGGTAGATGTTGAAGAAAAGCCCAGTCACAAGGATGCCAAAAGCAAGAGCAAAACTACTCTTACCAAAAAATAGTTGCCAAGTGATTTGACAACTAAATGTCATAGAATGGTTAGATAGACCTTTGCGTTTAATCCATTTCTCTGCTGCAATTTATCTTCTATTTCAGGAGTCCATGGCAACAGCTTCTGGGAGCGGACGTAGTTGAAGAGGTTGGATATGAGACTTGAGGGGTAGGAAGGATGGCACAGCCAACTTCTCCATGGGTAACCCTACTCCCACAATTCTGAGGACCTTCCTCACTTCATTTGCCAGCTCTATAACTTCATCATCTTCATGACCTGTTTATATATTTACAGTGCTCAGTCTCATGTATCAAACCAGGAATTCCACAATCATATAAAATATCCAGGAAGGTATAATGTTTCTGATGCATTCATGCTGGGAGTCAAAGAAGAAAACTTACCAATATCATACATGGCCTTCTCCAACATGAAAAGATAATCTCTGTTGTTCCCACAGGGACCAAAAGCAGTTGCAATTTGCCTGGAAAGGTCGATGAGCATCAGAGGAAAAACTTGAATGCAAATTTTGGATGGGTGGGAGTATGTCGTCCACATTACCTAGCCATATCCTCCAATGGGGCAGGTCCTAGGTAGTATTTATTTGATTCCTTGTCGGGAGTGGATGTAAAACTGCAAAATTTAACTACAAAATTAAGAAGAGGAAAAAATCTCAATTGCAATTATGCACATAAACATTCCAAGTTCATAATTCATCTAAAGATGTTATTGAAGAAATTTGAGAGAGAGAGAGAGAGAGAGAGAGAGAGAGAGAGAGACTCAAAGTTGGACTGTTGGGGATTCCATCCAATCTTAGGACGGTTCAAATATCAGAAAAATTTAAAACCAAGAAGTGAGCATCGCAACTTACACTATCACTCCAGTCAAAGCAGGTTGTGTGGTATCTCCTTCCTGAATTAAAATGGCACATAAAATGAAATAAGAACAAGTAGATGTATTCTAAACTAATTAAATAACTATGCCAGTTTCAAATATCAACTTAGCAGATCTCATTCTGTAAAAACTAATTAGTTTTATTCAAAGTCATGTTCATTTTTTTAGCATGTTACACCAATTCAAATATTTGAGGGGGTTGGATAATGTTGGCAATCTAAACTGGGCAAGTGGAACAAAAAAAGTTGGTTACAAAACAATCTAGCAGTCTAAATACATGGGAAACATCACTATAGTTTCAGGCATGAGACTCCAGTGAAACCAAAGCATGACTCACTTTGTAGAAGTTTACAAAAGTCTTTTGATCGTACTCGCATTCTCTCCTCTCCAGGTACTACAAAACAAGGAGGAACATCAGACCGACTTCCAAAGCAGTGCAACTTTATATAAATGACTTACACAATGAAATGTGATATAGAATATGACACTGACTTTACATAAGAAGTGGCAAAATCAGCAACTAGCTAGAGACAGGGCATACCTCCATTGCCGCCCTTTCCTTTTCTGGGCCTCCTTGCACACAATAAGCAGCACCCCACTGACAGAAGAATAGATGAATCAGAAACAAAGAAACAATACTAGCTCAGAGAATTTACTATGCAATAGTAACAATCTCGAAATAGAATCAACTAAATGCATTAGTTTTAATCATCAGCAAAATTGCAAATTTGCAAGTGGCTCAAAGACTGATGATGAGATTTAGACATTCAAATGCATGTAAATTTGCAATCTTACTTACACAAATGGCTCCTTCATTGTGTTCCAAGGTACAAGTTCTTGCAGGGCTTTTGGGTGTACCTCTATGATCAATGCATGCTGACAGATATAAAAGGTGATGAGCGGAAGTAGTTGTAAATTGTAATGGAAGGACATAAGTAGAAAACCACAAGTATATGTTAAACTTAGAGTTTGAAATTCCCTAATACCCACTTACCAAGATCAAAAACTCGCTTGTAATCCTTGATGAAGCCTATCTCTTTCTCATCGTATTCAAATCCGGGGTTCCAAACCAATGAACCATATCCAAAAACCCAGAACACCATGGTTAAATGACTCCTATAATTGAACCCCCATTAGCACCAAAACATGGATAATTTTGGTCTGTACAACTTATGCACCTCTTTAATGATTCACATTCAAGAAACAGTGCATATATACTAATAAAATCAGAAGAGCTTCGGTTAAAAAAAAGTAGCCAAATTAAGTGATGACAAAAGGATTGACTGCTAATCAGGACCACCAGCCACTGGGCACCAGAATTTTTCTTTAGTGGAGTCGTTTAATGCTTAAGTATTATATAATTAAATTAATCAAATATCATAATTACTATATAACTACCCAATTTGTAGCAATTAATTATTTAATTAATAATTTAAAATTTCACACAATAAAGAGACATGGAACTTATTAACCTTTACTTTTATCAATCATCATTTACCTCGTACAAATATAAAACTCTCACCCTTGTTCATGTTTGCTTTTTTTCTTTATCTTTTTATCTGAAATTCTTTGTACGCATTATAATATACAGATGTATATTTCTATTTATAGTTAGCAGCGCGTGAGAAAAGTTGGACAGCTGGGTCTTTTGGTTTATTAGAAATATATTTTACTTTATATTAAGAGAGCTAATAATTCCATGCCGTCATGTTCTCTGCCTTAGCCCTTTCTAATATGGGTGAGCCCTGCCGTGTGAGAAAAGGACTAGGGAAGAATATAAAATAGATGTGGAATTAACAACTTATATTAGTAGTTAAAGACTAGATAACAACTATAGGTTATATGATTTTGTAGGAAAGTATATATATCATAACTCATAAGACATGACCCCTCTTCTTTACCTTGTGAGATATTTCAATGGGGTCAAATTATATTTACTGAGTCAAGTAATATAAATACTAAATTTTATTAAAACCATTAAACTACATTAAATTTTTTTTTAAAAATTTTCAGTGGGGTCAACTGACCCTACCTGATAAAACCTGGAGCTGCCCCTGACTGAAGCCAAGCCCTCTAACAAGGATAGAGGTGTCGTTGAATTATATATCAAATAAGAAGGTTAAATGCAAGTACAGACCTGTGAAATTTTGTTAATTAATATGGTGATTGTTAGTATACAATCGTTAGTCATGACCCTAGAAGTCCTCTACTGCTCTAGGGGCCCTTCTCTTCTTGTCTGTGTGCAACAATTTTACCACAACCAATCAAAGATAAAAAAAATATGTTTCACAATTCAGTCACAAGCACATTTGAGGAGCTAATCGAAGAAAAAATCAAGAACAAATCCCTCGATATCCTTTTAAAATCCCACAAGTAAAATAAATGAGAAATTACATTTTACCTCCTTGTAATTTAAACGAAAATCAAATGACTCCCTTATAATTCAAAAGTAAACATATAATCCCTTATTGTTTAAACTTTAACTATAACACAGATAGAAATCGTTAGATTTACCAAAAATTCCGATGGTTTTACCCTTTTATATCAAAGTAAAGTGTTAGTTTTTGTAGGGGCATTTTGGTCATTTCATCAAATCTATAACATTCTCAACCATTTACAGATAAATCAAGACCAAAATGTGTTCATTTATCACAGGAGGTCAGCAGATTTCCGCTTAAACCACGAGGGTAGAGTACCTCTAAAATAAAACATTGTTTGGTTCCCTAGAAATTTAGAAAATTAACGTTGACGCTAATTATTCTTTTCTATTTTTAAACCCAGAATTAAATTGCCCATTCAGCTACAGCTACACAATGCAGTTGAGTTCAGCCAAATTGTTTTACACCCACAAAGATCTACACAACAGAACGCTGAAACGAAAGCTGAGCTTATTCTTTTTCTTTTTCTTTTTTTTTTTTTTTTCCTTTTTCCTCTTTACACCAGAGTCAAAATCCTTATTCAACGAAATAAGCACAATAAAAGCTAAGACCCATCAACTTATTTTCTCTTTTCTCCCTATTTTCTTAGAAAACCCAACAGCGTCAAAAGAAAATGCGAGTTCAAATTAGCAAAAAAAAAATTATAAACACAGAACAATGGCTTCAAAAAGGAAAAAAAATCCTAAAGCAGAGGGATTTGGAGTACTTACAAGATATTAAGGAAGACGACCAAACCGAAAGCAATGCCTTTGAAAATCAGTGCAAAAAGGCTAAAAAATGTTCTCTCTTTTCCCTGCGTTTGAATAGAATGAGTTGCGAGAGAAACTAAAGAGAGAAGGCGACGGTCTAGGCTTTACGCGTTTCGCTGTCCCGCTCGCAAAACCCTAGATCTTGAAAAGGGCCTCTCTGTTTCTCTCTCTCTCTCTCTCTGCTTTCGGTTTGGGAGGGGGACATCAGGTCGGAGAAGGAGATTATTTATACTGGGAGGAGGAAACCGAAGCCGAAGTAGTGGGGCTCACATGTCCTCTCCTCTCCGCTGCCACTTACATATTTATCGTCATGATGCATATATATATATATAGAGGGTGTGATACCATGTATGACAACACTAATCATAAATAACATGAACTTCTATTTCCGGAAATTTGAAGAATAAATGTACTTTTATAAATAAAGTCAAAGCCATTAAAAGAGTGCACCGTCTACTTTGAATTTTTACTCTTTTCCTTTTTTATTTTTTTTTATTTTTGAATCCTATGTTTGGATCTTGATTTTATTGGAGGAAAGAAAAAAAAAGTACAAGGGAACAAAAAAAAATATAGATGAGATTTCAAATTCTATGTTATGGATTGTTTACATTGAAAAAATAAGAAAAAAATGAGTAGACTCTTATCAATAACAATGTAAAGAAGAAAAAAAAATATGATAAATAACAAAAGTAATTTCATTTTTCTCTATAAACACAGAATCCAAACACAATGAAAGTGAAAGGTAAATGGTATTTTTATTATTTTTTTTTTATGTCTATTTGATTTGTAACTACTCATAAAAAGGAAAAATGTTGTGAGGAATTTCTGCAATCGCATAGTAGTCCAATGTTGACTAGTTGTATTTCTCAAATGTAGAAGGTTTAGATATTATAGAGAAACTCAATAGTTTGATATTATAAATCAATATATATTATAATTTAAATATTTGTAAATTAAAAGAGGTTTGAAGTTTCTTTATACGTGTCTAGTTTATGATGTGCTTAAATAATTAAAAAACAAACAGAGTTGCCATTTGGGCTCCTCGTGGGTTGGTTTTCGCTTCACTACCATCATTTGTAGATAAAATTTTGCATAGATGGGCCCTGTAGAAACCTTGAAGGTCCCCAAACTAGTAATATATTTGACACCCTTTTGGTCCTTTTTGTGTCTACACCTCTAAGTTTGTATGTGTGTCTATATATATATATATATATATTGTGTGAAGATTGCATTGTGAACTGTCTTTATTAAGGGAATGGGCATAGCAGCATGGGCATGCATTTGCTTATTTCAGAATTCTAATAGAGGTTCAAGCATAATGGAGATAATAAGCAATTTCCTGGTTTATAGCTCTTTTAATAATTTTTTTATATTTTAACTATTAAATTGGCTTTTAGTTTATCCAAAAAAATAAAATAAAATAAAAGAGTTTAATTAGCCAAAAAGTAACTGGAAAAAGAATACACTTACAGCCTATTTAAAACTTGGGGGAGAGAAAGGAAGGAAAAGGAAAGTGAGGAAAAAGAGAAGGGGAGAGAAAGTGAGAGAGAAAAAAAGGGAGAGTTTTAAATCAAGTTATTTCTTTCTCTCTCTTCTTTCTCTTCAATTTTCTTTATAAAATTAAACAAGAAAAAAGACAAAGAATAATACTTTTTCTTTCTTCCCCTTTCTTTCAAGCAGGCTACTATGCGGAGCACGAGACTCGGGATTCAAATCATCATTCATGGATGTGTATGGATATATCTATGCATGCGTGCATGCATGAAAAACCATGAATTAATCAACTGCTAGGTACGTCAATTGATGAAAACACTGTCCAGGTACATTGAACTTGGACAAATTCCTAGCTGAATAGGTTCTCCGCGTTTTAATCTTTGCCGCTTTCGAGTCAAACAAAACGGTAAAAATGTCACACATCCCAAAAACAATTGGATACAAAAACTTAATATATACATGGAGGTTCATTGAATCTGGACACCTAATAGAATTTAGTCCTCTCAATTCATTTATTTTATGTGCTTTCCTTATCCAACAGCAGCCTTTTCCTTCTGTGTTATTGATTGCCCTTCCTCAAAAGGAGCTTGGTGGTTGATATATGGTAGAGTTCGAGCATGAGGATTGACTACCCTCTCTTGCTGCGTGTAGTCTCATCTCAATGAGAATCAACCAAGAATCTTAAATTTGAAAGTTGTATTTAATATCCTCTTTCTAAATTATTAATTTTAGATACGTTTTGGGGCCCGTGGCGATGGTTTGTTGAGGTATTTAGAAAGCTCGCAATAATTGGGTTTGTAACTCCTAAAGGTGGGATGCAGGTTTGATTGCTCGACGTGCTATTGTTCTGGTGGTGATGGTACGTTGGGGTATTTGGAAAGTTCGCATTGATTGGGTTTGCAACTCCTAAAGGTGGGATGCAGGTTTGGTTGTTCGGCGTACTGTTGCTCTATTCACGAGTTCTCCAATAGCAAGTTAACTTCTTTCGCCAAAAAAGTCACATGTGAAATTAACCTTAACGCTCAATATTGGAAGAGGCCTCAATCTAACATTATAAAATTAAATAAAACAATGCTAACAATTAAAAAAAATTCATACAGAATTTATCACCAGAATGATATAGTTGAATGAGAACCGTTCACTTAAAAATATAATACCTATCATGGTGACTTTTATTTAGAAAAATGTCATATCATATTATTTTGGTAAAATTTTTTATATGAGGTTTTCAGAAAAATGACATTTTTCAATTAAATATTGATATAGCTTTCCACTCTAATGTTTGTTTGGGAGGTATTGGGGAGGTGGCAAGAGATGCTGATGTCTAATTGGTAGGTCTTAGTGTGTAGAAAATTGAAGGGATTTCGTCACCATGAGTTGTTGAAGGGTCAGCTACTCACATTATATTGTTAGCTGCTTTACAATGGAAATTCTACAATATTCAGGTAGAGACGATTTAGAGGCTCTTTGTTTTGTCATTGTCGAAAGATAAAAATTTTCATATAGATATTGCAATTGTCTTATGAGACTAAAAGAGGCTAAGTACTATGTTTAGTCATTGTGATTTTTTATTCATTCGTTGTTTAGGAAATATGACAGCTATTGACACCCCGTTTTTGCCTTCTCAGCAATCTCTGGTCCAAATCGATTTTCCAGTAAAACGTCACAACACTATCAGCCCAAACTGGCTTTTAAAAACTTCAGTCAAGACAAAACGGTCACCCGATTAAAGCCAAAATAATCAAAATGCCCTTATGCGTTCCAGGCAACTTTTTAAGATCGGACCATCTCCAGAACCAATTGCCAACGCCGTCGGAGTGACAGAAACACTCACAAATCTCAAGTGGTTAACTTCCGGTGCCCACCAGCCCTCTGGTATAGAATATCCATTATGCCCATTGATATCAAATAGCTTCCTGAGATCAGGAAATCTCTAGAACCAACGTCAAAACAGGTAGAGTGATGGAAATACTCACAAACCATTAAGCCGTCAAAGTGGCAAGAACACACTCATAAACAGGTCAACATGGGTACGCCGTAAATAAAACAATGTTACAGGACCAAAAGCACATCTAGGCCGTGGCACTTTTTTTTAAGAAAAGGGAGACATTAGCAAACCAACTTGTTATAACCGTCGGAGTGACGAAAACACTTGTAAACCCAAGTTGACATCAGCACCTACTAGCCTGACACGGTAAAAAATAATCATTTTGCCCTTTGGTAGACCAACACGTCTTTCTAGAAAGTACAAATTTCTCAAGACGATAAGTCCACCCCCTTCGATTTTCTCTTAACAATCTAACACGTTCAAGTTTTCAACCAAACTGACTTCGGACCCATTCTAATGATACTTGGTCAAAATGATTATTCTGCCCCTGGGCACCCCAAAACTGTTGGCCCAAAAGGCAACCTAAGAAGGGGCGTGAATTGGGTTTTTCAAAGAATAATTACAATTAAGATTAATTAAAATTAATCTAAACATTGTAACAGTGATGAATCTATTTGTAATGCAATGTAATCAAAAGAAGAAAAGAAAACAGAGCAATAGAAAGAACACAAAGAGTTATCGAGTTTCAACCACAATCCGTGGTCTATGTTCTCACCCCAAGATCCCCTTGAAATCTTCCTCCACTATGTAATCTCCAATTACAAATGGATGCTGATTGACCAAGTGCTCAGCTCACTATATACACAAGAACTTCTTTCCAAGTTCTTCAGCCACCAAGTAGTTTTGTCCAAGTTTCACTCAAACTTACAAGAGTTTTTCTTTCACAAGAGAACTCTCAAACTCTCACTTACAAGTGTATAAAGATATACAATCGAATTACAAACTTTCTAACAAGAGTGGATTAAATAACGAAAGCTCACACAGTAAAGACAAGAAGAATGTTTCGGATTTTCAGTTGATCAGTCAGTAGATCTTTTTTCTTGTATCTCTCTCTTTTTTATAAATGCAGTTGGAAGCTTGTATATAAACTCCTATATAGATTTTATCCATTGAAGGTTGTTGGAGTTCATTTAATGTACGTCCAGTCCGTTATAACGTTAGAAAAAGTAGCCATTATATCCTAGGAGTCGACTCTAGACTTAAAGGGTCGACTCTTCTAGTCTGCATTTTATAGATGTTGTCCATTGTCTCCATGTATCGACTCTTCAAATCCATGAGTCGACTCATTGATCATTCTGTCTTCAAGTTTTTTTTCTTCTGCCTTCCTGAGCTAACTCTTCAATTCCATGAGTCTGCTCTTTACACAGAAATCTTGCTTCAGTCTTTATAAGTCGATTCTTTATGTTCAAAGGGTCGGCTCATTGGTCATTTGGTCTTTAGGTTTTTGCTTCTATATTCTTGAGGTAACTCTTTATTTTCATAAGTCGGCTTTTTGATCCTTTAGTCTTCAGATTTTTGCTTCTATATTCATGAGGCAACTCTTTATTCCCATGAGTCGGTTCATTGTCCAGAAATTTGCATTCTGTCTTTTAGTGATCAAATTCTTCTTTAACAATATTTTAAGATCTTCAAGGAGTCTTCTCTTTGGGGTATGATGATCAATTAAAACTCTTTAACTCATCAGAGTTATCTTCTATTCAATTTGGATTGAATCAATCATTTGACATTCATCTTTCCTTGACTTTCAAACTGTCAGGGCTTCACTCTCTCAATGCTGAGTTCTTTTGCCGATCTTTCTCTTTTATTGTCAAGCTCATTCTTTCGTTGCCGAGCTATTGCTTTCATTACCGATTTCTTCTCGTTGTTAGCAATTCTTCTTTCTTCTTTGGAATCACCTCAATGAGACTTTTGTAAGCTTGATGAAATCTCTTTATACATATTGTCTTCATTGATTCTTTATATCTCAGAAGAATTTTTCACTTGGATTTCATTTAGAGATCAGGCAATCAAGATGAATCTTCTTCTTAAGCAACTTCCAATTACATTATCTTGAATCGACCTTTTGCACACTTGATGAAGTCTTCTTTTGAGCTTTTTCAATCTCTTCACAATCAAATCATCGTCAACTGACTTTAGCACACTATGATGAAATCTTTAATCTTTCTGAGTGCAAGACAACTTTATTGAGTTTATGCATACTTGATGAAAGCTTTATTTGAACACATTCAATCTCTTGGAATGCAAAACATTTGTCTGAAGTAGAAATGGGCGTCAATGCTCTATTTGGTTTATTGCATAACTCTAAGAGTTCATTACTTGATCTTGAGTTTGTTGTGCATTCACTTTGACATGTATTAGACTTAAGATTGAACTTTAAGACTAAATTATAAACTTTATTAATTTGCACACCAAGTAGATGCATTAGTAAAATAACACAAGGTTTAGTTATCATCAAAATCAACATGGGAATCAATCTTGAGTCAACAATCTCCCCCTTTTTGATGATGACAACATCTTTGCTAAACAAGTTGATATGTGATTAAATGAATTGAATAGAGTTAAATGACATACCAGAAAGGAACTCCCCCTTTATTTCGTAATTAAGCTAGTGATGCTTAGAGGACAGAAGATTTTTCAAAAAAAACTTTTAGGGAGTTTTTGTCAGTTAATTCAAGAACAAAATGAGGGAAATGATTCATGTTAATCCCCCTGAGAACATGCTCAATATTTATTAGTTAATAAACAATTCATTTCATTTCCATTTAATGACAATTTCATTAGACAATACAGTGGTCATTTTAGTAAATCCCCATTTCTTGTCCAATACTTCTCCAATTCGAGAGATATGTGCAATTCATTTTCAATCAAACAAACATTGTTCAATTCTAACAAACACTGTTCAATTCTTCTCCCTAATTCTAGTTTATAATTCTCAATCTTGTTCAGTTCTTTTTCAATTCTTCTCCCCCTTTTTGTCAATTCATCAAAAAGAGAAAAATAGAGGAAATTATATAGAGGTACAATAACAGAAAAGATTAAAACAGAATAAATTATATAAACAAGAAAGCAATCAAACAATCAAGTTATCAAGGATATCAATTTGACACCAGAATAAAAGCATATTGCATTCATTGAACATTAAGATTACAAAAAAAATTGTTACAGTAAATCATCCGCAATTATTATGCCAAAACAAACAGGACCAGCAAAAAAATATGTGATAACAGGACCATGAGTGACAGAGCCATGACTAAAACATTAGAGGTTGGAGGATTTTAAGGAGATGGAGATGGGGAGGGTGATAAATCAATAAGATTTGAGGCAGTGTTGGATGGATCAGAAAAGGGGTTTAGACCTCAAACCATATGGCCTCCTTCACACAAATCTAGAGGCCGAGGTTGATGGTTTGGCTTGCTTTTTTGAGCCAGCTTTCTTTCTTGGTGCAGCATCCTTAGAGTCATCTTCAGAAACACTATTGGCAGGTTCATCCTCAGATTCATTTTCAGTGTCCTCCAAGTCTTCCTCTGGCTCCTTCTCTTGTCCTCCCTTATGTCTTTCTTCATTTTCCGGTTCCTTTTCCACTTCCTCTTCCTCCACTACAATAGCTT
>CM065397.1:30097500-30185000 GCA_033060915.1 Euryodendron excelsum
TGCATCCAGTTTTTCTTTTCCATTTACACATCTAAAGAGTGTTGTTTCTAATCTTTTGACCTTATCAAGTAAGATTTGATTTTCTTTTGAAGAATCTTTTTGAAAAGAATTTTTCTGAATCTTATCCTTCAAAACGCAAACTTCATTTTTCAAAGCTTCATTCTCTTTTTGTAAATTTTCATTTTCATTGGTAAGAGTAGAAACCATCTTTTTAAGAAGTCCATTTTTAATTCTCATTTTTTTGAATTCACAAAGTAAATCATCAAATGCATCTTGTTACTCATTAAAAGTAAATTGGGAAGAGTCTGATACCTCACTATCATCCTCATGAGCCATGAGACATAGGTTAGCCACTTCTTGTGGTTCGGCTTCTTTTTTGGAGCTTGATTCTTCATCATCACTCCATGTCGTGGCTGCCATGGCCTTTTTCCCTTGATATTTCTTTCCTCTCTTTTTGAGCAGAGGACATTCTACCTTTATATGGCCAGGCTTCTTGCATTCGTAGCATGTAGTATTGGATTCCTTACTTGGTTCTCCTTTGGTTTCAAGCTTCTTTCCACCTCTCAATTTATTTTTCATGAATCTTTTGAATTTCCGAGTGATGAGAGCAATTTCATCTTCATTCTCATCACTTGCTGATTCATCATCTTGACTAGTAGATTTGAATGCAATTACCCTTTTCTTCTTTTCTTCATCCTCATGGGCATGTTGCTTCTAAGTGAGCTCATGAGTCATTAAGGAGCCCAAGAGTTCTTCAAGAGGTAGGGTGTTGAGGTCCTTTGCTTCTTGGATTGCTATGACCTTAGCTTCCCGAGCTTTTGGCAAAGACCTTAGATCTTCCTTACCTGCTCACTGTTAGGGTACACCTTTCCAAAAGATTTTAAACCATTACTAATATCGGTGAACCTTGTGAACATTTCTGTGATGGACTCATCAGGTTTTATTTTGAACAATTCATAATTGTGTACCAAAATATTGATTTTCGATTCCTTAACATGATTGGTACCTTCATATGTGACTTATAATCTATCCCATATTATTTACTTGGTTTACAGGTGGAGATACGATTAAATTTATTGGGATCAAGTGCACAATATAAAATATTCATGGCTTTGGCATTTGATTGTAGTATTTTTAAATCATCTTCATCCCATTCAGATTCTGGTTTAGGGATATCAGTTCTATCTACTCAAGTTGTAGGTGCTTTGGGAACATTTACTATGAGTCTCCATAATTCATAATCTACTTATTGAATATAGATTCTCATTCTATTTTTTCAATAATTGTAGTTGGTGCCATTGAACATAAGTGGTCTATTTGTAGATTGACCCCCACCGAGAGAGCTTCCAAAATTGGTTGTCATGGATCTATTCGTAGGATGTTAAACCTTAAAACAGGAATACAAGCTCTGATACTAATTATTGGCCCAAAAGGCAACCCAAGAGGGGGATGAATTGGGTTTTTCGAAGAATGATTACAATTAAGATTAATTAAAATTAATCTAAACAATGTAACAGTGATAAATCTATTTGTAATGCAATGTAATCAAAAGAAGAACAGAAAATAGAGCAATAGAAAGAACACAAAGAGTTACCGAGGTTCAACCACAATCCATGGTCTATGTCCTCACCCCAAGATTCCTTTAAAGTCTTCCTCCACTATGTAATCTCCAATTACAAATGGGTGCTGATTGACCAAGTGCTCAACTCACTATATACACAAAAACTTTTTCCCAAGTTCTTCAGCCACCAAGTGGTTTTGTCCAAGCTCCACTCAAACTTACAAGAGTTTTTCTTTCACAAGATAACTCTTAAACTCTCACTTACAAGTGTATAAAGATATACAATTGAATTACAATCTCTCTAATAAGAGTGGATTAAACAATCAAAGCTCACACACTAAAGACAGGAAGAATGTTCAGGATTTTCAGTTGATCAGTTAGTGGATCTTTTTTTCTTGTACCTCTCTCTTTTTTATAAATGCAGTTGGAAGCTTGTATATAAACCCATGTATTGATTTCATCTATTGGAGGTTGTTGAGGTTCATTTAATGCACGTCTAGTCCATTATAACGTTAGAAAACTAGCCGTTATATCCCAGGGGTCGATTAGGCTTAAAGGGTCGACTCTTCTGGTTTGCATTTTTCATATGTTGTCCACTGTCTCCATGTATCGACTCTTCATATCCATGACTGTTCAATTCCATGAGTCTGCTCTTTGCACGGAAATCTTGCTTCAGTCTTTATGAGTCGATTCTTTATGTTCAAAGGGTCGGGTCATTGATCATTTGGTCTTTAGGTTTTTGCTTCTGTATTTATGAGGCGACTCTTTATTTCCATGAGTCGGCTCTTTGATCATTTAGTCTTCAGGTTTTTGCTTTTGTATTCATGAGGTGACTCTTTATTCCCATGAGTCAGCTCATTGTCCAGAAATATGCATTTTGTCTTCTAGTGATCAAATTCTTCTTCAGCAATATTTTAAGATCTTTAAGGAGTCTTCTCTTTGGGGTATGATGATCAATTAAAACTCTTTAACTCTTCAGAGTTATCTTCTATTCAATTTGGATTGAATCAGTCATTTGACATTCATGTGTTCTTGACTTTCAAACTGTCAGGGCTTCACTCTCTCAATGCTGAGTTCTTTTGCCAATCTTTCTCTTTTATTGCCGAGCTCTTTCTTTCGTTGCCGAGCTATTGCTTTCATTGCTGATTTTTTCTTTTTGCTAGCAATTCTTCTTTCTTTTTTGGAATCACTTCAATGAGACTTTTGTAATCTTGATGAAATCTCTTCATACATATTGTCTTTATTGATTCTTTATATCTCAGAAGAATTCTTCACTTGGATTTCATGCAGAGATCAGGCAATCAAGATAAATTTTCTTCTTAAGCAACTTCCAATCACATTATCTTGAATCAACCTTTTGCACACTTGATGAAGTCTTCTTTTGAGCTTTTTCAATCTTCTCATAATCAAACCATCTTCAACTGACTTTAGCATACTCTGATAAAGTCTTCAATTTTTCTGAGTGCAAGACAACTTTATTGAGTCTATGCATACTTGATGAAAGCTTTATTTGAACACCTTCAATCTCTTCGAATGCAAAATATTTGTTTGAAGTAGAAATGGGCGTCAATGCTCTATTTGGTTTATTGCATAACTCTTAGAGTTCATTGCTTGATCCTGAGTTTGCTGTGCATTCACTTTAACATGTATTAGACTTAGGATTGAACTTTAAGTCTAAATTATAAACTTTATTAATCTGCACACTAAGTAGATGCATTAGTAAAATAACATAAGGTTTAGTTATCATCAAAATCAACATGGGAATTAACCTTGAGTCAACAAAAACGTCATTTGAGAAAGCACCGATCTATCAAGATGGTAAGGCTACCTTTTCAGACTATCCCTAGACAGTCCGGCATGTTTAATATGCCATTCAATGCAATTTTGGACTCAATCCAGCAAGTTTCGGTTAAAATGACCGTTTTGCTTTTATGCACCTAGGCACATTTTCTAGACCACACCAACTCTAAAAATTGAGCCAGCATCCATCGGGACACTCCAAAAAGAGGCACATCATTCCCGAACGAGTCCCTCAACTTAAAACATACTTAAAGTCAATAAATGCTTCACAGAGCATGGGAGCGTGTCATAGACGCTCTACCAAAGTTGACTTTTTCCTCACTTCCCTAACTAAAATACCCCGTCAAACGATTGACGAAATGCGCAAATTTAGAAATTTGAAGAAGCCTGAGTTATAGGCTTTCCATTGGTATGGTGCAATTGTTAATAAGGTTGCCCGAAGGCGATGATCAAAGCCCAAAGAAGGGTACATTTTCAACACTTACGAAAAATAAAAATGCACTTCCTGAGGTTAGTTTAAACCCCAATTCCATGATTATAATGCACCATCAAATGACTTAAGAAATGCACAAATTTGGAAATTCCTGAAAAACTTTTTGAAGTACTTTCCATTGGTATGGTTCGATCAAGAAGATCACTTCTCGAAAGCAACGATCACAAGATCCAAAAACTACTACTTTGGCGAACTGACAGAACTTGGAAATTTTAAGAGAGCCATGTGAATGTAAGGTAGAGATTAGGGTTTTGGAAACCATCCTAAGGCTTGAAAATCTAAGGTTCTTGGCTTAAATTTCAAGAAACTCCAATTTGAAGGACTTCAGAGGTGCTTTTTGAAAACCATTTTTGCAAGAACTTTTGAAAGCCTTTGAAGATGAAATCAATGGTGACTTGAAAAGGGGTTTTAAACACACAAATGAAACCATTGCAAGCATATCATGAACATTATAACAACTAAGATGCAAGGGTCATGAACATTCAAGGTTTAGGCCTCACCACATTGCAACGGGCTTTAAGGGCTATATTATGCTCAACTAGGCTTGTAAGAGGTCCCCTAACCGGTGATTCTCACAAGCTTTCATCTAAGCATGGCCTAAGAGCCCACTTGTTTCAAGCATCCCAAAAAGAGTGGGTAGAAGAGAGGGTTTAGAATGGAAAAATAGCTCAAGTGAGCTAGGAGGGAGAAGAGAGGAGCAGGAATAGCATAAGCTTAAATAAGAGTTTACCTTTGGCCTTTAAACTTCTTCAATTCACCATGGTTGAAGGGGCTTGAGTTTGGAGAGGCTTGAAGAAGTTTGAAGAGGGTTAAACCATTGAGAGACTTGAAGTTTTTGGAATTTCAGAGATTCTGGAGCTATTTTGGCAAAGTTTCCTCACTTTTTTCATCTTTGAAATACACAAGGAAGTGGCCTGTGCATTGTGTGCTTATGGAGGATGGGAATGGGTTGATTGCCATAGTTGGATGGTTAGGATACTATGGGGAGCATGGGTTTTCGTTGTTATGGTTGGTTGGAATTTTTGAAAAATGTTTTGAAGGAAAAAGCTAGAAAATTAGAAACTTTAAATTTAGAACAAAACTTTTTGAAAGAAAAAGCTCAAAAACTTTTAGAAACGGGATCTTTGTGGGAAAAAGTCTTAAACCTTGAAATGTTGGATTTGAAATAGAACATTTTTGGAAGAAAAGCTCAAAAAACCTTATGAAAATTTGAAGTGGTCTTTCGAGGAAAAGTTTGAAAAACCTTTGAGTTGATTTTGAAACAGAACTTTTTGAGAAAATAGCTCGGAAATGCTTGGAGTCTTGAAACGATACTTTTTGAAGTGAAAGCTTGAAAACCCAGAACTTTAGAAACTAGACTTTTTGAGGTAAAAGCTTGAAAATTTGGAATTTTGAAAATAGGCTTTTTGAGACAAAAGCTTGAAAACCCAAAATTTTGAAAGATAGGATTTTTGGGGCAAAAGCTGAAAAATTCGAAACTTTAGAAATAGGCTTTTTGAGGTGAAGCTTGAAAATCCAAAACTTTGAAAATAGGCATTTTGAGGCGAAAGTTTGAAAACTCAAAATTTTGAAACTAAAATTTTGAGGAAAAAGTTTGAAAACCTAAAAAATGATTTTGGAATGGAACTTTTTGAAGGAAAAAGTTTGAAAACCTAGAATTTTGAAATGAAAGTTTGAAGAAAAATTTTTGAAAACCTAGAAAATGATTTTGGAATGAAACTTTTTGAAGGAAAAAGTTTTGGAAAACCTAGAAATTGATTCTGGAATGAAACTTTTTGAAGAAAAAAGTTCGAAAAATCTAGAATTTTGAAACGAAGCAATTGAGAAAAAAGTTTGAAAACTTAGAATTTTGATTTTGGAATGAAACTTTTTGAATGAAATTTTGTTGGAAAACCTAGAATTTCGAAATGAAACTTTTAAAGAAAAAGTTTGAAAACCTAGAAACTTGAAACCGTTTGAAGGGGATTGTTAGAAAAACTCACTTGAACTTGAAACTTGGAAACCTTTTTGATGGAAAGGTTTAGAAAACTCGTTTGAAATCGAAATTTGAAACTTTTTGAATAAAAAAAAAAGTTTAGGAAACTCAACTTGACTAAAAAAATTTTGAAGTTGAAGTTTGAAACTTTTGTGGAGAAAAAGTTTAGAAAACTCGTTCTAACTTTGAATTTGGGACTTTTTGAGGAAAAAATTTAGAAAGCTCATTTTGATTTGAAATTTAGAACTCTTTCTTTTTCTCCTTTTTTTTTTCTTCTCTTTTTCTTGCTCCTTTTTTTCTTTTTCTCTTTTTTTCTTCTTTCTTTTTATAATATTCTAATATTGGTGACCCATATATGTGTAACAAATAAAATTTCAAATTCCCTCAATTTAGAAAAAAAATTAAATTAAAATATGAGAATTAATTTTACTCTTTAGTTGCACATTTATAAAGCAAAATTGTAATTTTAAATTTATATAATTAAAACACAACTTAAAGGTCATTTATCTATTATACATGTTCTCCCATGCTAATAACATAACAACAAGAACACAAAAGATGTCAATCATAGATAAACAAGATATAATCAAAATCTTGACTATTATGGTCAAGAAGTAACTCCAAAGCTATAAGGAGTCTAGCCGCACCATGACACTCAAAATCCTTGTTTGTCACTTCACTAGATAGGGATTGACCTGCCCGGTCAGGTCACAAGAGTCAAGGGGGCAGCGCCCCCAAAACCTAAACGAAATACCGCATCATGTCCATAGGAATTTTCCTCACGTCTTCCAATTTTTTCCCCTATTCTTGTGCCGCTACTATTCCTTAATCTTCTTCGATTACAACAGATTGTATTCTCCATAACAGTGAAGTTATAGAAGATAAAAAATCAAATTCTCCAAAACAGTGGAGTTCCCATGCTTCGTAAAAATTAATTATTATATCCGATTCTATGCCTCAAAAAATCGGAGTTCACATTCTAAGAATCATGTAAAAACACAATCACACAACATACATTCAAGTGACCATAATAACCAAGTAAAACGCTGCAAAACAGAGGTTAGCACAAACCCATATTCTACCCTAAGTATGTATGAAACCGATTTTCAAAGAAAATGGTAGGTATTATACGTATACAGTATCAATTGAAACTCTGATACCAATTGTCGGGGACTGCAAAATTTTCCATGACTTGACTATAGCACATATATATAATACAAAAAATTCTGATCTGATTATCAGAAACTAATTTATGTGATTAGTGTCATACCTTCGATATCTCTCTAGTTTGATCCCGAATAACAATAGGTATGATCTTCAAAATTCTTTTGCTTTGATCTTGAATAGAATTAAGAACGAATCAACTGCTCAAATGCAACCTCAAGACTTCTGTTGTATCTCTTGTACACATATTACTCCATAGAGAATGTGCTCGCAGCTGCTAGGGTTTCTATCTTTCACAAGAGTGTGTGTATGAAATTATGAAATTCGTAACCCTAGCTACTTCTAGAGTGTGCGCACACACACACACACACACACACACACACACACACACACACACACACACATATATAAATATGACTACATCATGGACCATAGGATTAGTGTGACTAGGGCTTCCTACACAAATAAGGATTCCTAATCCAACCATAATTAATCCTTATTTATGTAAATTATAATTTATACCACTAAAGAATTATAATTGCACTCCCTGTCATACTAGGAATTATATTTTGAGCTTCATTTTATTAAATGCTTATTTTTCTCCCCATATTAAGATTACATATACACGTCTATTACATTAAATTACTAATAATTAAATTTAGTAGACTTACCCTAAGCACCCCATTTTTGCCTGCTTGGTAATCCCCAGTCCAAATTAATCTTCTAGTAAAACATCATAACACTATCAAGCCTAAATCTACTTTTCAAACTCTAATCTAGTCAATTGGTTGCTACTCGAACCTGATTAAAGTTAAAAAGACCAAAATGCCCTTGGGCAATCCAGGCAGCTTTCCGAGACTAGCGATCTTCAAAACCAATCGCCACCGTCGGAGTGACGTAGACGCTCACAAACTTTAAATGGTTCACTTCTGGCGTTCGTTAGCCCGCTAATGTAGAATGTCCGTTATGCCCTTCGGCGTCAGATAAGTTCCTTGAGATTAGATGGTCTTTGGGACCAACACCACAAATAACCTAGTGTCATAGGACCGAAATGACCATTTGGCCATGGCACATTTTCCAAAAAAAAAGAGAGACCTCCAAAAATCAACTCGTCACAATCGTTGAAGTGACGTAAACACTCGTAAATCTAGGTTAACACCGATGCCTATTGGCCCGACACGGTGAAAAATGACCAACCTCAGCATGTCTTGAAAGAAAGCACAAAGTCCTCAATGCTATCCTTAGGCAGCTCGGCACGTCCTTAAGAAAGTACTACGCCCTCGAGACGATAAGTTCACCCTCTATGACTGTCCCTTCACAATCTAGCACGTTCAAGATGACAATCAAACCAACTCTGAATCCATTCTAGTGATACCTGATCAAAATGATCATTTTGCCCTTAGGCAGCCTGGCACGTCCTCGAGAAAGTATTAAGTCCTCGAGATGGTAAGTCCACCCTCTATGACTGTCCCTTGACAATCTAGCATATTCATGATGCCAATCAAACCGGCTTCGGACCTAGTCTGGTGACACCTATCAAAATGATCATTTTGCCCCTAGACAGGCTGGTATGTCCTCGAGAAATTATTGAGTCCTCAAGACGGTAAGTCTGCCTTCCCAAGACTATTCCCTGATAGTTCGGCATATTCAATATGACATTCCAATTGACTCCGGACCCATTCTAAAGATACTTGATCAAAATAACCATTTTGCCGCTAGGACCCGGGCACCCCGTCCCAACCACACCAACTCTGGGAATCAAATTGGCATCTACTAAGATACTTCAAATGAGATCCCTGTCCAATTCTTAGTGAGTCCCTCAACTCAAGAAACACTTAAGTTATTAAATTTTCACAGAGCGTATCATAGACGCTCCACCCAAATTGACTTTTTTCTTAATTCTTTGACTAAAATGCACCATCAAATGATTTGAAAAATGCATAAATTAGGTAATTCTTAAAATCCTTTCCATTGATATGGCTCTATGGAAAAGATTGCTTCTCAAAGCATCCGATTGCGTGGCCTAGAAGTTGCCACTATGAAAAACCATTGGAACATCTCACAGACGCTCTGCCAGGGTTAAGTTAACCTAACCCAAATTAGTTAATCTTAGGTCAACCCAACCTTGGTTAGTGGACTTCAAGGCTCTAATTTCAAGCCCATTAAAATTCATCACTCAATTAAAAACCATTTTCAAAATGCATGTTTTCAAAGCACTTCCTTATCTTGAGTTTTCAAAAATCATTGACTCCAAAATCTTTTCAAATGCATCCATGCTTCTCTCAAAATGTTTCAAGAGCTATCTTAAACTTATCTTAACCAAAAATGGCTAGACCCTTAACACTTTCAAAACTTATTTTCCAAAATGTTCTCCAAAAGCTCACAACGCTAAGATGGTCTTAACCATCTCATGGTTATATAGCCTCTAAAGGACAGCAATATATTGAATGAAATCTCCAAGGTTCATAATAGGCTTTTAAGCCCTAAGTGTTTTCAAAAACCTTTTTCAAAAATGCTTTTCAAAAGTCACATCCATAAGGCAATCTTAGTCATGTTATGATTATTGTTCCCTAAGGAAACTGAGATATCAAGCAGGGTTCTATAACCCCAAATCATTTTCAAAACCTTAAGGGAAGTTTCTAGCCCATTTTCTAAATTTTTTTCCAAAAATCATAACCTTAAAGGAGTTTAGTTGTTCATCAGCCAACCTCATAAATATTTCAACATGCCTTTCATAAGGTGTACAAAAATAGTTTTCAAAACCTTTTTAAAGCAAGTTCACAAGAGCTCCAAACCTATTCCAATCCAAACTCTATATTAAAAAATCCCTAATCAAGATTTCAAAACATCTCTAAACTCTCTTGAGTTATTTTTAAAAACATTTCAAAACTCCGTTGAGTTATTTAAAAAAATATTTCAAAACTCTCTTAAGTTATTTCAAAAGTATTCCAAAACTCCCTTGAGTTGTTTCCAAAAGTTTCTAGAACTCCCTTGAGTTGTTTCAAAAGTTTCTAAAACTCCCATGAATTGTTTTCAAAATTATGACAAAACATTCCAAGTCAATTTCAAAAGCTTTCCAAAACTATCTTAAGTTGCTTTCAAAACACTTCAAAGCATTCCATGTTTTATTTCAAACATTTTCAAAATTCTTCGAGGTCCAAGCCTAAACTCTCTTGAGTTCAAGTTTAAAAAACCTTCCATAACTCCCATGAGTCGATTTTCGTTCGTGCTCTTACACGAACTACGAATGACTTGATTCTCGCCAAATGAAATATGTAGACAACTTAGGAAAACCTAAGTGCAGTCACCATGCCCTTTAAATGGACACTACATCATTCGAATGGACACTTTTCAAAAATATTTCAATCATACAATTTTTAAAAATCACAACTCAAACACTTATCAAATCTTTCAAACCATGCTTTTGCTTGTACGAGTTACTTGATTCTCGTCAAATGAGATATATGGTAGTCACTAGTACAGGCGCCCAAATCTTCTAAAAATACGTTGCTTGCCGACTTAAAAACTTTCCTAAGTGGCTGGAGCCACTACTAGTGGCGCTAAGCCAAAATATGGCATGGCACCACTCCTACTGGCACCAATGTGTTATTTTCCCTAGTGCCATTGCAACAGGCGCCAGGTTGTTCTGTCTTCTATAAATACAGAGCCTCCTCTAGCATGAAAAGGGTCCTAAAACTCAGTCTAAAGACCCTACTCTTCGATATACAGAGCTCTTAGCCTCCCTAAACCCTAGTCTTCTTTAGGTTTTCCAAACCCTAGCCTCCATACACAAACCCTAGCCTCTTATACACTCATACACTCTCATATACTCATACACTAGCCTCAAAAGCCACCATTGAAGACTTGAAGTGCTGCAAACTACAGCTCTCAAAGATCAAGACGAAGATTGAAGCGCAGACTGAATCGAAAATTGAAGCAAAGCAAGAAAAATAAAGCGCGCAAAGCAAAGCAAAATAAAGAAGACATAAGGTAGGCTTTCTTTTTAAGTTTACGCATCTTCCCCCTCTCTTCTCTCTCTGAACCCACTTGGGTATTCTTTTATTTTACTCCCCCATCTTCTTCCCCCCCTTTTTTGCATGCTTGAAACAAGGGACTTCCTGGTCCATGTGTAGGATTAGGCTATTGGAGGGTCACCGTGTCGGGAGATTTCTTTTAGTCTAACCGGAGACCACGTGGGTTTGGCCCCCATGATTATGTGTTGAAGCCTTAATCTTGTATGTGTAACCACCCTATTTTTGACCGCTCCGCAGTCTACATTCCGTCCAGACTTGTACTCAAGTCAATATGGATATATTCCAATTGAAACCAACTCTCTAAGTCTAAATCACGTCTGTCCATCGCTTCGTAGGCCAGCCAGGCCCAAATAGAGGCAAAATGACTAAAATGCCCTTAGGGGCATTGTCCTTTCCAATTCCAAATCAGGCACGTCTTTCCGAAGACGATAAGACCCCTTTACAATTCCAATCCCTCTCTCGAGACAGTTTATTCCTCGAGACGGTCCGGCACGTTTTTTGAAGAAAATCTCTTCGAAACGATAAGTCCCTTTAAACCTGTCGATCGGGACGAGACCCCAAGTCCCCTAGATGGTCGAACGGTCATCCTTCGGCACCTGCTAGCCCACTAATGCAGAAATGTCCGTTTAGACACGTCTTTCGAGAAAGTTAATTCTCAGGCCCTAAGTCCCTTTAGCAGCCTTCCAAGATCAGGTAGTCTCGAGAATGATCGCGAATCGTCAAAGAAGCGAAAATACTCGCAAACAGGTTGATATAGGGAATTGCCAACAAACCCCTGTATCATGCGACCGCCGTCAGAGTGGCAGAAACACTCAAAACCCAACTCAACATCGGTGCCTACTAGCCCACTTCGGTGAAAAATGACCAAATTGTCCCTTGGGCCTTTTTCAACACGTTTCTCGAGAACACACCTGAGTCTTCAGAACGGTGAGTCCAACCTTCTAAGATTGTCTTAAAGGCAATCTGGCACAATTAGGTGCCTTCTAGTCAGTTTCGGGCCAGCTCTGAGACTTTCCGATCAAGATGACCATCTTGCCCCTAGGTATTCGAACCCCCCGAGAACCACACCGGCTCTGGGTATCAAAATAGTAACCTCCCGAGAATACTTCTTATAGTATTCCCGACCTTCGTCTATCTTTCTGGATCATTCCGAGTCAATTTCAGCAAACCCGGTACAAAATGACCGTTTTGCCCCTGGTGGGCCGGTCTCCTTTTCAAACCACACCGGCTCTGGGTATCAAACTAGTAACTTCCTGAGATTGCTTCTTATAGTATTCTCAACCTTCCTTTACCTTTCCGGATCATTCCGAGTCAGTTCCGACAAAATTGGTAAAAAATGACCGTTTTGTCCCTGGTGGGCCGGATACCTTTTTCGACCATACCGGCTTTGGGTATCAAACTAGAAACCTTTGGGAACATTCTGAATAATGTTTCCAAATCTCAAGTCTTCTTTCGGGACAGTCCGAGTCCGTCCTGGCAACTTCCCGATCCGATTGACCGTTTTGCCCCTAAAGGCCCGGTCAACCCTTCCGACACATTCTATCCTCACTTTTCAAGTCAAATAGCTCTAGGATACTGTTTTAAGTGTTCTTGCTTTTTTTGGCCTTGTGGGTCATTCCTAGTCCCTTAAATCATTCCCGACTTTCTGGAGTCACTCCTAGTAAAGCCAGGCTAAAAATTGCATGGTAGTCACTAGTACAGGTGCCCAAATCTAGTCAAAGATACGATGCTTGCCGACTTTAATAGTTTCCTAATTGGCTGGCACCACTACTAGTGGCGCCAAGCCAATATTTGGCCTGGCGCCACTCTTAGTGGCCCCAGAAGCATTTTTGGCCTAGCGCTACTACAACAGGCGCCAAGTCAATCCCAGCTCTATAAATACAAAGCCTCTTCTAGCGTGAAGGAGGTCTACAAACTCAATCTAAAAATTCTAATTTTCAATACACAGAGCTCGTACACTCCCAAAGCCCTAGCTTCCCTAGGTTTTCCAAACCCTAGCCACCATACACAAACCCTAAACCTTATATACACTCATACACACCCCTACACACATATACACTAGCTTCCAAACCTCCTTCGAAGACTTGAAGTGCTGCAAACTGAAGCCTTGAAGATTGAAGATGAAGATTAAGACGAAGACCGAAGAAAAGCGAGGCGCGCAAAATAAATAAGACACAAGGTAGGCTTTCGTTTTACGTTTCTGCACTTCCCCCTCTCTCTTCTCTCTCCTAACCCACTTGGGTTTTCTCTATTTTAATCCCCCATCTCTTTCCCCCCCTTTCTTTGCATGCTTGAAACAAGGGGACTCTCGGTCCATGTGTAGGATTAGACTATTGGATGGTCACCGTGTCGGGGGCTTTCCTCTAAGCTAACCGGAGACCACGTGGATTTGGCCCCCTTGATTTTATGGTGAAACCTTAACCTTGTATGTTCACGACCCCAAATTTGCATTGTGCATATCATGATCTTGCATCTCTCCAAAATCGTTTTCAAACTCGTTTTCCAAAACTTGCATTAAAACTTGTTTTCAAAATTGTATCAAAATCTTCTTTTTCAAAGCTTGTTTTTAAAATCACAATCCTAGGGTGATTCTAGCCTTTCCATGGCTAGGTTTGCTTTAGGAAAGTGTTACATTTAAAGTGACTTTCATGGTCCATATTTTCAAACCTTTGTT
This sequence comes from Euryodendron excelsum, assembly GCA_033060915.1. Classification (NCBI taxonomy): domain Eukaryota; kingdom Viridiplantae; phylum Streptophyta; class Magnoliopsida; order Ericales; family Pentaphylacaceae; genus Euryodendron; species Euryodendron excelsum. Next base: position 30,111,202 of record CM065397.1, read on the forward strand.
ATTTTCAAAACCACTTTCCTAAAGTGGTTCTAGCCTTCTTATGGTTAGAATCGCTTTAGGAAAGTGAGACATTTTTATACTTTCTAAAAACTCTCTTTTCAAAAATTTCTTCCTAAAAATCTCTTTTTCAACATACTTTCCTAAAACTCTCATTTCCAAAGTTGTTTTCAAAAACTTCCTCTAAAAATCTATTTTTCAAAACCTCCTTTTCAAACTCCTTTCCAAAATACTCTCTTCAAAATCCACTTTATAAAAACGCTCCCCAAAAATCTTTCCAAAAACTCTCTTCAACAATCTTCTACCAAAATCTTTTTAAAAAACTCTTTTCCCAAAATCTTCGTTCTAGAAACTCCTCCCTAGGATTTCCTTCCAAAAATCTCTCTTTACAAAAACTCTTTCCATAGAGTCCAAATCAAGCCCTAGAACCCACAATTAGGAAATCTTAATTTTCTTTCCAAAAACATGGTTTTCAAACTTGCCCTAAAACCTAGGTTCCCAAAACCACTAATTTTCTACGTCAAAACTATATACTTCCAAATCTAGGGTTTCTAAAACTCCCTTTCCAAATCCTTGTCAAATCAAAATCTTCCCTCTAGAAAACCAAATCCAATCTTCCCGTTTAGAAAACTAGATTCTGTCCTCTGTTTTTGGAAACAAAATCAAAACTTCCCTTTTAGACTCAAAATTTAAATGTTTCCTAATTCAAATCTCACCTAATTTCCTACCTTCCTAAACCATAAGTTTCCTAAAACTTTCAAATCCTTCCTTAAACATTCAACTTCCACATCTTTCCTAATTCAACCCTTTCCTAATTCTATCCCTTTCCAAATCTTAACTTTCCAAATCTAAGTTTTAAAATCTTTCTTAAACTCAAACATTTCCTAATCGCATGATTTTCTAAAACTCAAACTCTAAAACTTTCTAAATCCTAAACTTCCCTAAACTTCAAATCTTTCCAAATCTAAAACTTTCTAAATTTGAAACTTTCTAAATTCTAAACTTTCCAACTTTCAAAACTTCCCTATTTCAAAACATTCCAAATTCAAAACTTTCCAATTTCAAAACTTTCTTAAAACGAAATGTCTCCTAATTCGAAACTTTCCTAAACCAAAGCTTTCCTAAATTGAAGCTTTCCTAAACCAAAACTTTCCAAAGATGACACTTTCTATTTTGAAACTTTCCTAATCCGAATCTTTCCTAAGTTCCAAGCTTTCCTAATCTTTCCAAGTCAAATCTTTTCTAAGTCTCAAGTCTAGGTTTCCTAAAATCAAGTTTTCCAAATTCAAGTCTTTTCAAATCTTCCAATCAAAGTTCAATCTCTCAATCTTCCAATCCAATTTCCAATTCAATCATTTTCTGCCAATCAACTCTTCTATTCTCAATCGGACTCTTGTCCGAACTACGACTGACCTGATTCCTCCAAAGGGATACGTAGGCAACCCTCATGGGTGCGGTCTCCACCTTTTTCAAATCTCAAATTCCACAAAATCTTTCCAAATCTCCAATCTATTTTCAAACTTCTAATTTCAAATTTCTATTTCCAAATCTCTATTTCTAATTTTTCAAACTTTCCAATTTCAAATCTATCCTTTCAAATCTTTCTTCTAAAATCAAATCAAATCCTTCTTTTCAAATCTATTTTCTAAATCAAGTCTCTTTTCTTGCACTTGCATACCATGCATCATGTTAGTTTCTTTTTAAACATTGTTTTTCAAAGTGGATAGGATTGAACATTAGTTAGTTAAAGACTCTCATAGGGGAATCTAGGGTAGATTGACATGTAGGTACCGAAAGGGCGGGGTAGGGTGATGGCTTAGTGCGTCTTCCCTACACATAACCAACCTCTGAACCTAGGGTCACTGAATTCAAAGACCAAAAACAGAGTTATTTTTCAAAAAAGGCTAAATGTTTTTCAAAGGTTACCAAACAAACTGTTTTCCTAAAAACTCTCTGTTAAGGAGATATTTTCAAAATCGTTTTCCAAAAATCCTAAGTGTAGTCTTCGGATTATTCTTAGTTTTTAGGTGACCTAACTCACCTTAATCAAGTTAGGTGGCGACTCCAAACCTTTTCCAAAAGCCCTTTATTCAAACCAATTTTCAATTCAAACCTAGTCACACTCATTCTTCTAGGAGGGTGAGTTCTAATGAGAGAGTGCAGTATTTTTCCAGCTTGTGTGTGTATTCCTAGAGTGCGAAAAATCTAGGCACGACAGCTGGTGACTCCACTGGGGACACTTAGAGGGTTAGACCATTAGTCATGTCTTTTTACCCTTCACCCATGTAGAGTCTTCAATTAACTTGTTAAATCCTATTCACGTTAAGCTTTCAAACCCAAATTTTCAAAATTGTTTTCAAAAAAAAAAATGCATTTATTTACATTATCTTGTATTAAGTTTGTCATCCGCATACTAACTCTTGCATCTTTGTTTTGTGGGTACATATTTTGTTTAAATTTTATTAACTGCCATGAATGAATGTGATGAACAGGATGAATAAGAGTTGTTGGGCTCTTTTCTCTGCTTTTAAAAATCACACACACATTGCATGTGCACTTGCATTCTGCATACTTGCATTTTACCCTTATATGTCCTTTCTAGTTAGAAATGGGGAACAGTATTGGTTGTGGGCAGATACTATGTTAGTTTCTTCGTCTATGGCCTCTTGATGGTTCCCCCGCTCAGATCACCAACTGATCATGGCACCACCTCGGGGAGTGGGCCTAGGTTTGAAGATCCGAGGACCGAGCCCTTTTAGGACACATTAGTCAACCCTCAACCTCATACTCATATAGATACCATGCATAGCCGAACCTCTGCCGGCTTTAAGACATGAGCACCGTTTTCAAAACCACGGAGGAAAGGGCGACCGCTCTTACTTTCATTTATACCTGCTTATTCCTGTTGTTATAATTCCTGTATTCTTACTGTTATAATGCCTGTCTAACTGCTCATGCATGCATGTTTACCTTGCTATTGCATTCTCTCTCCTTATACTCTTTGCATCTATGTTCATGCATTCAATATCCCATGTCAAGACAAGAGTTCCAAGTAACTCAAGTCACTGTATTCTCATGCATATGATCAACCCATTGAGAGTGACACCAAAGTCACTCTCTCTTGCATTAAACCTACCTAAACCCTAAGGGTTCTCACGTAACCCTAAGGACTCATAGCATGCATACCAATCCATTCCATAAGAGGGGCCCCAATCCCTCTATGCTCACGGAGATAGGATTGCCATGAAGATAAGGGGCAACCAATCAGCAAGGTCTCTCAGCGACCTCCTCGATATCAAATCCAAGGAAGGTGAATCCGAAGACTCAAAAGTAGTTTAGGGTTTTCCTTTGTAAAACTAGATAGGTGGAAGTCCAAAGGAAAGTGTTCCCGCTTCCCCTTATTAAAATGTATCTCAACTCTTTTGTATCTTAAACCCAAAATTCAATATACTGTTTTTTTTACTTTTATGAATGAATGCATGAAAGGCTAAAGATTCCTACTTGATGGTAAGGTATCTGCATACAGGGGCAAATCTCCTATTTTCAAAAGTGGGCCAATACATCATGATTAGTTTCCCTCCTAAAGAGGGGCACCCTAGGACATGTATTGCATAAAGCTCTCTAAGAACTAGAAACTGATTTGCGATTTGTGTTCTTGTCTTTTTGTCTTTTCCTTTTTTTTTTATTTACAGAGGTCACCCTGCACTGAGTCAACATTGCTCCCAAAAAGGGGCAACATCCACCTAGGGATCCTATTATCACCCAGCAAAGAGCATCACCGATGGCTGCTAACCCTGAAGAATCCTCCCAAGTCTCTCCAGAGGAAGTCAATGAAATGAGTACTAAGATGGATAAGATGCTCAAACTCATTCAAACTCTGGCCATGAAGGATACTACTGCGGTCCCGTCATCATCTATGACTTCATCCAAGGACCCTGAACCAGCTAATCCAAAGATCATGCTTCAGTCTGACAATACTTGGAGGACTAAGGAAAATGCCAAAGAGGTCAACACTGAAGAAGAAGAGACCATATTGCTTTCACCTGCCATAAAGAAGGCCCCTCTAGACCCTCTCAATCTGAAAATCCAAGGGTTGGAAGATTCGTTGTGAAGTCTCCATGGCCACGATACTTACGGGTTCACTTCCTATGATGAGCTCTGTTTCTTCCCTAACCACCCAAGACCTGCTAGATTTAAAATGTCCGACTTCCAGAAGTACGCCGGTACCGGTAACCCCATTGCTCATCTTCATCTATGTGCTGGAGCGCTAAGTGGACTTGGCAACGATCTGAAACTCCTTATGCAGCTATTCCAACACAGTCTCACAGGGTCTGCTCTACAGTGGTTTGCTCGTCTGGACTTTAGGAAAATCACAACCTGGATGGAGCTAGTCAATGCATTCAAAGCCCAATACCGTCACAACATCGACCTCACTTCTGATCGATGGTCCTTGATGACGATGAGCAAGGGTGAGAAGAAGAGCTTTAAAACATACGCCCTAAGATGGAGGGAGGCCGCCGCACAAGTTAATCCCCCGCTGGAAGAGAAGGAGTATGTATAACTATTTGTACATACTTTTTAAGGTATATTCTATGAGAAGCTCTGCACAAACGTGGAAAAAAGCTTCTCCGAGCTCATCATGCAGGGAGAGATGATAGAAAACAGCCTCAAGACAGGAAGAATTACAGATCCCTATGCCAAGACTGGAGAAAATACTACCAATATAGCCAAAAAAGTGGCCACTACAAGGGGCACGATCAAGAAGGAAAGTAAAGTGTCTGCTATTCTGCCTAGCCAACCACCCCAATACCGACCCCTGCCACAATCAACCCCAGTCCTGCCCTTACCCACCTTGACCATGCCTGTTCCTACCCCTAACTATGGTCCCTCTGGGGCACGACCCAACTTTAATAGACCTACTCGAAGCATCTGTACCTTCGTCGCCTTAGCCTGCATCCAAACCGAGGCTTACTATAGCCTTCTAAAGAACAACATCTTAAAGCCCGTACCTGCTTGCCCTTTGCCAAGCCCTCTATCCCCAACCTTTAATGCTGTCCTTACATGTGAATACCATTCGGGTGGCCTGGGGCATGACACCGAAAGTTGCTTCGCTCTCAAGCACAAAATCCAAGACTTGATCGATAACAAGACCATTGATCTGTAGCCGGTAAAACCTGCTCCTACTCCCAATGTGACCACCAATCCTCTGCCAGATCACACCATCAATATGATACTACTCCGAAGATTATGAGGACGATTGGGAGACTGAGGAAGAAGATGACTGGGAGGAGGATCTCCCATTATGCCCAATTTATCTTCATCACCCTGATGAGGTGCCTGATGCTTCTGACTGGCCCATTGACGAGCCAATGTTCCTGGGAGATGAGATCGCTAAAAATATGGTTATTGATGGATGGGGTGCTGAGTTTCTACATCCAAAATATGCCGCAGCTGAATGTCACTTCCTAGAGAAACCTTGGCCCACAAATGAGTACGACTATGAAGAAATAAGCTGGGGAATAGAGAAGCCAAGAGCATAAACAGAACCTTTCGAGTTGGAAAGGGGTGAACTAGTCACCCTGTTCACATAAAAACCCACTACAAAGAACAAGAAGGAGGCTGACAACCGCGCCAGCAGCGTCAACATCTTCGGGGCTCTAGGAGAATCCTTTGCCTGTCTTGCCTTGGCCGAGGATCCGGGTTGCGAATGGAGCGTCTAAGACGTGGGAATTGTCCCAAAGCCATACTAAAATGGGTTCCTCTCAAAAGCGTACAAGAGAGGGGTGTTTTCATCCACTTTCTTTCTATCCCTTTTACTTCCTATCTTTAAATTAATGCTTACATTTTCTTATTGCTTAAGAACTCTATGCTTTCCATAAGAAATGATAATAATAATCCAATAATAGTCTTTTATTCCATCACAGTTGTCTTATCTTCTCTTGGGAATGGTGGCTACTTTCTATACAAGGGGCATAGTATATCTTATGGAATGATCCAATTTGAAGGGATGATAACAAGAGTTAACCACTCACCAAATGATCAGCTTTCCACAGAGAGAGAGAGGATAAGGATGAGTGAGGATACTACCCAAAGGCAGCACTTGCAAGACTCTGAAGCTAAGCGATGTATGACCAGTTTATCAAAATGAAGAGGAGCCATCTTTCACTTCCCCCCATATAAATAAAAGAATAAATAACTAAATAAATAAACAAATGTACTCATATTCCCTTTGCTTAACCCCTAGAGCCTCGCAACAAACGAAGTTTTCTTTATCAACCCCGATCCAAGACTGTCCTCCCCACACTGGGGTAGACAACAGTTGAGAATTCTAGGAGTGGTGTCCACCTCTATCATGCTAGGATAGTGTCGAAAGCTCTATGGATCAAGCAATCTAATTCAAAGTGAAGAGAGACCCTCATTTCATTTCCCATATAGTCAAAAGCAACCCCTTGCCAAACCTGTTGAGCCATTTATCCTTTTCTTGAGAAAACCCCAACCTAGGGATCACCGCCCACATTGGGTAGATTGAACTATCAAGGAAAAGGCCTAAGGAAAAAGGGTTGAAGAATTATTCATTTCATGAAGGAATAGAAAGGAAAAGCAAAGGAAAGGAGTTGCCAAAGGGCAAGAGGCCAAGCAAAAAAATAAAAATCTTTTAAGGAAAGGCCTGAAGAAAATCATGATTGAGTCATCTTCAAGAGCATAATAAGAGGATCGAAAGAAAAGAAAGTCATGTTTATCTCAAAAACCATATAGAAAAGGTGAAAGAACAAGGTCATTTTCACCCTAGAAGTCATGTAAAAAGCAAGGAGGAAATTCAAAGGTGATCCTAGGTTACAAAGAAACCCAGTAGAAACAATAAGTTCGAGCCTTTACCCTTCTTGCAAAACCTCAAAACCATGGCCTACATTACAACTCTATTAAAGTCCACTCTGATTAAAAATGGATTGCTTGATCCAAATGAGCTGGATACGTTGCTAAAGCTAAAGAAGGACGTTAACCCTACTAAAAATCAGTCCAGGATGGTATGGATCTAAACCCTACTGAAAACAACATCGAATTTGAGCCTATATATCCCATTGTTTCTGAAACCCCATAACCTAGCCTACATTACGGTCCCAAGCAAAGTCTCCTCGAATTGAAAGGACTGGCCACTTATCGCTCTGCCAAAGGTCAGGCAAGCAGTTGATAAAATCCCAAGAGTCGAGAGTCTTAGCCCAGTAACCATATACACTAACCCTAAGACAGAGAGTTGGAGGCGATCAAGAGGTTGAGAAGGGTGCGAAGTGCTATCATCCAACCAAGGTACGGTTGAGTCAAAAGCGAGGCTAGACCCCCAAAAAGGAAGGAGTTATCATCCTAAAGACTACAAGTTTAACAGCACTCTGTTTCGTTCTATTAACATATTTCTAACATATGCATATGTTTTAAATAAATAAAAAAATCAGCATGGGCTTTGCACACATATGATATAACTCCCTATAAAAATAGAAGTCACCAATATCAACTCATGTAATATATACATAATATCATCCTCCATCGCATGCACATGATCATATACCTAGCTGGAAAAAAAAAAGTCAATCATAAATGTCTTTGTCTATCCATGCATTTGAATACCATAAATATCCATCCCTGTACATAGCTTACAAAATAAAACTGTCTAACATAAATACATCTCAGGAGCAAGGGGCAAAAGAAGATCAGAGTCTCCACAAGGGGCATTTATCGCAAGTCAAAGTTGATATCATCTGGATCAAAATCCCCGAAACCTGACATCGGAGGAAGTGGATAACTACTCGAAGCACCGCCATCCTGCAGGGAAGATAGAACCAAAATTAGCTGCATACAAAAAGAACTAAGCAACAGCAGAGCAAGAAGAAGCAAAGAAAGAATAACATGCCCCCCCACCACCCAGCTGAGATAACCAAGCCGTCAAGGAAGCTACCTTGGCTTGGTATTGATCCCGCTCCATCTGGTACTGATCTATCTGGTCTCTCACAGCAGTAAACTCAGCCTGGGGCACATATCCTCCGGCTTGGCGCCACGAGTCAACCACCTCTAGGCCAACAGTGTACCCGCCGACTACTACCTCAAATCGGGTGAAGGCACCGACCGAATGAGCCCCAAAGTGCGCAGCATAATCTGTATCAGGAGGAAGCAAGAACTCGGCACCTGGCTGACGCTCCTGATAAGGGATAGGCACTCCCGCCACCAGGGCTCCAAATATATACTCTGGCGGAGCTCCTGCTGATCGGAACTCCTCATGAAATTGCCGCCATTGTCACTCTCCAAGATAGGAGTCCCAAGTGTCAACACTGAGAAAAGCAGCTCTCGACAGGGGCAATGGGACCAAGTACCGAACTGTCTCATAATGGACTGATCTAATGAAGGGCCGCCAGGTCATATCCCTCGCTTCAATCAGCTCCAGGTTAGCTAGGAGCATCACAAAATCAGTAATCTCGGATCGCTGGGCTACCCGGTCATGAGCCCACCTCAAAGCACGAGGATAGAGGTCATCCTCAACAACTGTAGGGCGACGAATAGGAAGGTACTTGTAACTCCACCAAACAAGGAAAGACCAGAAACTAGTCATGCTACCCCAACGGGAAGAAGTTCGTATCGCATCGACCGAAGAAAGCAGCCAAAGGAAAATGATCCCCAGTCCAACTCAGATAAAGCTCCAAGATCAGCTACTATACTCACCAAACGACACGGCACGAGCGACTTGTTATTGTTATAGAAGCAGCTAAAGATGATGTACAAAACAAGTCGCCGTCTCATGATGTCCCGCCTGGCAGGCGATGGCTCAATAGCAAAGGCACGGTCATCCTGACTGATCCAAGAGAATGGGAAGGCAGAACGCTCAGGAGGAGGCATGTCCAACAACAAACAGGCCTCGTCCCTACTGACTGGATGTAGGGTGATCCGCCGGCCGACAAAGGAAAGCCCTGTGATGATCACCCAATCCAAGGGAGTGGGACCTAACTCGAAGCCGACAAAGTGGAAGGTCCTAGTCTCTCCAAACCACCACTCAACCAGCGCTAGTACCAAATGCCGGTTCAGGCGGTTAGCCTATAATCCCATGAAGGCGCCGAATCCAATCTTCGCCAAGAAGGCACGATATGATGGGGCAGCCCGCTGCATGGTCACAAAAACCTAATGAACAGCTCCTCTGAAAGCTGTATGTTCCCGCAGAGGGGGTAAATGCTGTCTAGAGTACACGCTGGGGTGATAAGCAAGATCCCCGAGTGGTGGGACATCCGGTATCTGCAGATCTCCCAAGTCAACATCCGTCTGCTTATGCCTAGAGGAAGCTCTCCCATAACCGATCACCTAATCCCCAAGGCCTGGTACCTCCTCCTCAACACCAATCTCCTCTATCAAAGCCTGCTCAACTAGGGGAAAGGGGTTGATAGGTGGCCTACTCCCCCGACCACTCTGACTAGATGCTGCCTGCCCAGTAGACCGTCGGCTACCCCTAGACCGACTGGAGCCGCTAGTGGAATTTGTCCGAGCTGTCTTCCCTGAACAGCGTCTCCTCTTAGAGCCATCATCGCCCGCATCTACCATCCTGAAAAGGTAAGGCAAGGTAAGAGGTGTGAATGTACCATATATGCAATAAATAATAACATAATAAAGCAAAATATAATAAACAACTAACACCAAAAAAAAAAAACATAATAAATAAATAACAAGATTTCAAATGATAAGTCAAAAATGAAATTTTCACACATCTTGATTTTCTAAATCAAATCTCAAGGGTTTTCTGTCTTTTTCCTTTAAAAAGATTTTATTTCTAAAAACTTTTTCTAACTCTTTCCCTAATTTCTAAAAATTTCAGCAAAGTTTTGTTCAAAAATGGCCCCTACAACACCCATGACATCAACACAAAACACAAAACGTGCACTTCATATTGTCACAATCACATAATATCAGCACCCGTGCACACTTGTCAATTTTTCAAAATTTTCAAAACACATGTTTTATTTTTCCAACAAATTAATGGTATTCAAAAATGCCTTAAAATTCTTCAAAATCATTTCAAATGTTTTTCAAAAATATTCCTACATTTTTCGAATTTTAAAATCTATGAAATTTCATCAATTTCTTGAGTTTTCTCATTTTCCTAAATTTTTTAAATATTTTTTTATTTTTCAAAAAATAAAAAATCCACCAAGTTTTTAAAAAATCACGAAACTTCACACGGTTATTAAACACATTTTTCTAAGGTACATTGCATAAAAATCTATCCAGAAAACCCAATGCCCAAGCCTGTAGGAACAAATCCCCTATTCTTGTAGAAAACCCCCTTCACATATTCACATAAAATCACTCAAATTCAATCATACAAGCACCAAAATGAAAAAATACCTTCACCATAATGTTCAAAACATATCAAAATATCAATTTCCACTATTCACATGATTCAAACGAAATTCTACACATCAAAATCAACAAAAATTTGAAAACTCACTTTTTAGAGTTCTCCGGCGAAATCTTCTCTTCCGGCAACTTTTCCGGTGACGTGGTCTCCTTCCGGCAATCACCCGTAGTCTCCAAGAAGTGCACCTTCAATGTCCAAGTCAGCTCCCTCGCAATGCCTATCAGATTTGCGAAAACTCTCTAAAATGCCGCAACTTGTTCAAACTAGAAAATTTTCTGGTTTTGTTCCTAAGCCTGGCGCCACTAGCAGAGGCGCCAAGCCTTCTCTGCCAAAAGCGCCACTCCTAGTGGCGCCAGTGTCGAATTCTGGGTAGCTTTGCCCTTTTTCCCGCCAAAACTCATTTTCGAAGACCTTCTTGGCCCGATATCTATTTTCGACCCCCGTTGTCGAAAAATTTCCAATGTCCGTCCCTTCGACTACCTCGTAGTCAACATGGGACTCTTACTTTTATCGTTTTCTGTCTTTGACAAGCAAAGATAGAAAAAGAGGGGCAACTGTAAGCACCCCATTTTTGACCGCTCGACAGTCTACACTCCATCCAGACTTGTACTCAAGTCAATATGGACGTATTCCAATCGAAACTAACTCTCTAAGTCTAAATCCCGTTTGTCCATCGCTTCGCGGGCCAGCCAGGCCCAAATAGAGGCAAAATGATCAAAATTCCCTTAGTTGCATTGTCCTTTCCAATTCCAAATCAGGCACGTCTTTCCGAAGACGATAAGACCCCTTTCCATTTTCATATGATCACGAACTGTCAGAGTAGCGAAAATACTCGCAAACATCACAATCGTCAGAGTAGCGGAAATACTCGCAAACAGGTCGATATAAGGAATTGCCAACAAACCCCTGTATCACGCGACCGCCATTAGAGTGGCGGAAACACTCAAAACCCAGGTCAACACCGGTGTCTGCTAGCCCACTTCGGTGAAAAATGACCAAACTGCCCCTTGGGCCTTTTTCAACACGTTTCTTGAGAACACACCTAAGTCTTCAGAATGGTGAGTCCAACCTTCTAAGATTGTCTTAAAGGAAATCTGGCACGACTAGGTGCCTTCTAGTCAGTTTCGGGCCAACTTTGAGACTTTTTGGTCAAGATGACCATCTTGCCCCTAGGCATTCAAACCCCCCGAGAACCACACCAGCTCTAGGTATCCAAATGGTAACCTCCCGAGAATACTTCTTATAGTATTCCCAACCTTCCTCTATCTTTCTGGATCATTTCGAGTCAATTCCGGCAAACTCGGTATAAAATGACCGTTTTGCCCCTGGTGGGCCGGTCTCCTTTTCTGACCACACCGGCTCTGGGTATCAAACCAATAAATTCCTGAGATTGCCTTTTATAGTATTCTCAACCTTCCTTTACCTTTCCGGATCATTCCGAGTCAGTTCCGGTAAACCCGATACACAATGACTGTTTTGCCCATAGTGGGCCGGTTATCCTTTTCTACCACACCGGCTCTGGGTATCAAACCGAAAACCTTTGGGAACATTCTGAATAATGTTTCTAAATCTCAAGTCTTCTTTCGGGACAGCCTGAGTCCGTCCCGGCAGCTTCCTTATCTGATTGACCGTTTTGCTCCTAAAGGCCCGGTTAACCCTTCCGACACATCCTATCCTCACTTTTCAAGTCAAATACATCTAGGACACTGTTTTAAGTGTTCCTATGCTTTTCTGGCCTTCTGGGTCATTCCCGGTCCCTTAAATCATTCTCGAATTTTTCAGAGTCACTCTTAGTGAAGTCAGGCTAAAAATTACATGGTAGTCACTAGTACAGGAGCCCAAATCCAGTCAAAGATACGCTGCTTGCTGACCTTAATAGTTTTCTAATTGGCTGGCGCCACTACTAGTGGCGCCAAGCCAATATTTGGCTTAGCGCCACTCCTAGTGGCGCCAGAAGCATTTTTGGCCTGGCTCCACTGCAACAGGCGCTAGGTCTATCCCACCTCTATAAATACAGACCCTCTTTCAGTGTGAAGGAGGTCTGCAAACTCAGTCTAAAAACCCTAATTTTCAAAACACAGAACTCGTACACTCCCAAAACCCTAGCTTCCCTAGATTTTCCAAACCCTAGCCACTATACATAAACCTTAAACCTTATATACACTCATACACACCCCTACACACATATACATTAGCTTCTAAACCTCCCTCGAAGACTTGAAGTGCTGCAAACTGAAGCCTTGAAGATTGAAGATGAAGACCGAAGAAAAGCAAGGGGCGCAAAATAAATAAGACACAAAGTAGGCTTTCGTTTTACATTTTTGCACTTCCCCCTCTCTCTTCTCTCTCCTAACCCACTTGGGTTTTCTCTATTTTAATCGCCCATCTCTTTCCCCACCTTTCTTTGCATGCTTGAAACAAGGGGACTCCCGGTCCATGTGTACGATTAGACTATTGGATGGTCACCGTGTCGGGGGCTTTCCTTTAGGCTAACCGGAGACCACAAGGGTTCAGCCCCCTTGATTTTGTGGTGAAGCCTTATCCTTGTATGTTCACGTCCCCAAATTTGCATTGTACATATCATGATCTTGTATCTCTCCAAAATCGTTTTCAAACTAGTTTTTGAAAACTTGCATTAAAACTTGTTTTCAAAATTGCATCAAAATCTTCTTTTTCAAAACATGTTTTTAAAATCACAATCCTAGGGTGATTCTAGCCTTTCCATGGTTAGGGTTGCTTTAGGAAAGTGTTACATTTAAAGTGACTTTCATGGTCCATATCTTCAAATCTTTGTTATTTTCAAAACCACTTTCCTAAAGTGGTTCTAGCCTTCTTATGGTTAGAATCGCTTTAAGAAAGTGAGACATTTTTATACCTTCTAAAAACTCTCTTTTCAAAAATTTCTTCTTAAAAATCTCTTTTTCAACATACTTTCCTAAAACTCTCCTTTCCAAAATTATTTTTAAAAACTCCCTCTAAAAATCTATTTTTCAAAACCTCCCTTTCAAACTCCTTTCCAAAATTCTCTCTTCAAAATCCACTTTCTAAAAATGCTCCCCAAAAATCTTTTCAAAAACTCTCTTCAACATTCTTCTACCAAAAATCTTTCTAAAAAACTCTTCCCAAAATCTTCCTTCTAGAAACTTCTCTCTAGGATTTCCTTCCAAAAATCTCTCTTTACAAAAACTCTTTCCATAGAGCCCTAATCAAGCCCTAGAACCCACAATCAGGAAACCCTAATTTTCTTTTCAAAAACATGGTTTTCAAACTTGCCTTAAATCCTAGATTCCCAAAACCTCCTATTTTCTACGTCAAAACTATATACTTCCAAATCTAGGGTTTCTAAAACTCCCCTTCCAAATCCTTGTCAAATCAAAATCTTCCCTCTAGAAAACCAAATCCAATCTTCTCATTTAAGAAACCAGATCCTATCCTCCGTTTTTGGAAACAAAATCAAACCTTCCCTTTTAGACTCAAAATCTAAATCTTTCCTAATTCAAATCTCTCCTAATTTCCTACCTTCCTAAACCATAAGTTTCCTAAAACTTTCAAATCCTTTGTTAAACATTCAACTTCGACACCTTTCCTAATTCTATCCCTTTCTAAATCTTAACTTTCCAAATATAAGTTTTTAAATCTTTCTTAAACTCAAACATTTCCTAATCTCAAGATTTTCTAAAACTCAAACTCTAAAACTTTCTAAATCCTAAACTTCCCTAAACTTCAAATCTTTCCAAATCTAAAACTTTCTAAATTCGAAACTTTCTAAATTCTAAACTTTCCAACTTCCAAAACTTCCCTATTTCAAAACATTCCAAATTCAAAACTTTCCAATTTCAAAACTTTCTTAAAACGAAATGTTTCCTAATTCGAAACTTTCCTAAACCAAAGCTTTCCTAAATTGAAACTTTCCTTAATCAAAACTTTCCTAAGATGACACTTTCCTATTTCGAAACTTTCCTAATCCGAATCTTTCCTAAGTTCCAAGTTTTCCTAATCTTTCCAAGTCAAATCTTTTCTAAGTCTCAAGTCTTTCCTTAAGTCTAGGTTTCCTAAAACCAAGTTTTTCAAAATCAAGTCTTTTCAAATCTTCCAATCAAAGTTCAATATCTCAATCTTCCAATCCAATTTCCAATTCAATCCTTTTCTTCCAATCAACTCTTCTATTCCCAATCAGACTCTTGTCCGAACTACGACTGACCTGATTCCTCTAAAGGGATACATAGGCAACCCTCATGGGTGTGGTCTCCACATTTTTCAAATCTCAAATTCCACAAAATCTGTCCAAATCTCCAATCTATTTTCATACTTCTAATTTCAAATTTCTATTTCCAAATCTCCATTTCTAATTTTTTAAACTTTTCAATTTCAAATCTATCCTTTCAAATCTTTCTTCTAAAATCAAATCAAATCAAATCTTTCTTTCCAAATCTATTTTCTAAATCAAGTCTCTTTTCTTGCACTTGCATATCATGCATTATGTTAGTTTCTTTTGAAATATTGTTTTTCAAAGTGGATAGGATTGAACATTAGTTAGTTAAAGACTCTCATAGGGGAATCTAGGGTAGATTGACATGTAGGTACCGAAAGGGCAGGGTAGGGTGATGGCTTAGTGCATCTTCCCTACACGTAACCAACCTCTAAACCTAGGATCACTGATTTCAAAGACCAAAAACGGAGTTATTTTTCAAAAAGGGCTAAATGTTTTCCAAAGGTTGCCAAACAACCTATTTTCCTAAAAATCCTCTCTTGAGGAGATATTTTCAAAATTATTTTTCAAAAACCCTAAGTGTAGTCTTTGGATTATTCTTAGTTTTTAGGTGGCCTAACTCACCTTAATCAAGTTAGGTGGTGACTTTAAAATTTTTCCAAAAGCCCTTTATTCAAACCAATTTTCAATTCAAACCTAGTTGCACTCATTCTTCTAGGAGGGTGAGTTCTAATAAAAGAGGACAGTATTTTTTCCGCTTATGTGTTTATTCCTCGAGTGCAAAAAATCTGGGCGCGATAGTATGTTCACGACCCCAACTTGCATTGTGCATATCATTATCTTGCATTCTTCTAAAATTCGTTTTCAAACTCGTTTTCAAAAGCTTGCATCAAAACTGTTTTCAAAACTTACATCAAAATCTTCTTTTTAAAAACTTGTTTTCAAAATCACAATCCTAAGGTGATTCTAGCCCTTTCATGGTTAGGGTTGCTTTAGAAAAGTGTTACCTTTAAAGTGACCGATATGGTCCATTGCTTCAAAATCTTTGTTGTTTTCAAAACCACTATATTGAAGTGGTTCTAGCCTTCTTATGGTTAGAATCGCTTTAGAAAAGTGAGATATTTTATGTACTTTCTAAAAACTTTCCTTTCAAATCTCTGTTCCTAAAAATCTCTTTTCCAACATGCTTTCCATAAATTCTCTCCAATCTCCTTTCCAAAATTGTTTTAAAAAACTCCCTCCAAAAATCTACTTTTCAAAACTTCTTTTTTAAACTCCTTTCCAAAAGCTCTCTTCAAAATTCCTTTCCTAAACACACTCCCTAGGTTTCCTTTTTAGAAAACTCTCTCCCTATATCTCTTTCCTAAAAACTCTTTCCAAAAACTCTCCCTTTTCAAATTCACTTTCTAAAAACTCCTCTCTAGGATTTCCTTCCAAAAATCTCCTTTTCTAAAAACTCACTTTCCAAAAACTCTTTCCTTAGAGCTTAAGTTAAACCCTAGAACTCACAATTAGGAAACCCTAATTTTCCTTCCCAAAAACATGATTTTCAATTCCCAATCTTGTCTTAAAACCTAGGTTTCCAAAACCTCTTATTTTCTACATCAAAATCATAAGTTTCCAAAAATCTCTTTCGTACGTCAAAACTATAGTCTTCCAAATCTAGGGTTTCTAAAACTTCCTCTTTCCAAATCCATGCCAAATCAAATCTCCCCTTTAGGAAACCAAATCCAATCTCCCTTTAGGAAACTAGATCCTATCTTCCGTTTTGGGAAATAAAATCTAATCTCCTCTTTAGTTGAAGACTCTCATAGGTGAATTTAGGGTAAATAGACATGTAAGTACCGCAAGGGCGGGGTGGGGTGATGGCTTAGTGCGTCTTCCCTATACGTAACCAACCTCCGAACCTAGGATCACTGTTTTCAAAGACCAAAATGGAGTTTAGTTTTAAAAAGGGCTTAATTATTTTTCAAAGGTTGCCAAACAACCTGTTTTCTTAAAAACCCTCTCTTGAGGAGATATTTTCAAAATCGTTTTCTGAAAACCCTAATTGTAGTCTTTGGATTATACTTAGTTTCAGGTGACGTAACTCACCTTAATCAAGTTAGGTGGCGACTCCAATTGTTATCTAAAAGCCCTTTATTCAAATCAATTTTTAATTCAAACCTAGTTGCACCCATTCTTCTAGGAGGGTGAGTTCTAACGAGAGAGTACAATATTTTTTCCGGTTGTGTGTGTATTCCTCGAGTGCGAAAAATCTGAGGGCAACAAAAGAGTAGCTGCTTGTGCCAACCTTTGTGATCTTCTTGACATTTGTATTCCGCTAACTCAATGGCCTCCTTTGTTTGTAGATGGTCGGATACTGAGCTGTTGTAATTGATTTTGAACTTCTACTGTTATATGTTGTTTTAGGTTGCTTGTGCTATCTGTGACAATCTGTAGAGGACCTCTAGGGAGTCTTTAGGGTCAAAAGATGCCAGCCTTCGAGATACCCTGTAATTTTTATTTTTTTAGAAAAAATATTTTAGCACGGCAGAGAAAGCATTTCATGATCAAGAGTCCTCTATTTCAGATTAGCTTGTTATACACTTGATATTTATGCAACACTTCGACAAGCTAAAATCAAGGGTTCCTCTCATAAGCTTTACCAAGGCCTTCAAGGTCTAGGAATTTGATGGATTGTACTATCGGCCAGCTTCTAAATTGGCAAGACCTTGAGGAGAGTAAGCCGGTAGAAAATGAGGCATGGATTTTTAGTTGATAATTAGGGACGGAATGGCACTTCTTTTTTTTCAAGAGGACCACCCCATAGCTTGTGCCCCTACTCCCGTCTCAGGTTGGTACCTTCTGTTGCTAAGGTAGTTGGTGATCATTTTTCTAACTATCAAGTGACTAGAGGCTTTTGCCATGTCGATGCATAGATGGCAATTGTCACGACATGGTGTGGAGTTTGTTGCTTAAGAGGTAATACTTTGTTGATGAGTGGTCAATCCTTTATGTTCTTTAATGGGCTAATCTTTGCAAGAGTTATGGACTAGGTGGGACTATGGAGGGATTAGATAGCTTTGGTTGTGCTCTTGGGCCTAGAAAAAGAAAAAGAAAAGCAAATGGAATTAGCTTGTGGAGTTAAAGATCTTATGTCATGCATGTCCTATGGAGATCCCTTCTTTGTGGGAATCTAGGCATGATGCTGAGTCCATTTTGGAGGTGGGGTGTTGCCCCTATATGCAATACAATACCTCTTTAGCATGGGCTGGTCGATGCTTCTTTGTTTGGGCAATCCCATCCCTATGGACAGAAAAAGATTTGGGCCTCTTTTGAGATATGGTTCTATGCATGCCATGAATCCTTAGGATTGGGAAACCCTTAGGAGCTTTGGTAGGTTCAAGAAATATGAGATCGGATTGTTCCTTTCTCTCTACAGCTGATGAAAATGCGCTGACTTGTGTTTCTTGGAACTCGTGTCTTTAGAATGGATATTGATGCATGAGCATGATAGTAGTAAATATATGCATAGCATAATGACAATAGATAAACGGTTTAGGAAACCCCTTTTCTGTCCTTGCGTCGTCTTTGGTTTTCTCGGTACTTGAGAGATGAGGGGGAGGACAGATGACACAAAACAAATGAGAGGTTAGTGCCTTGGTTTGAAAGTTTGTATGCAATGAATGCCCTTTTGGAGATAAGGGGGTTGCCCCTGTATGCAATACCATACATGTGCCTGTAATATACATTCGTTCATATATCCGTGCATTCAAGGGAAATAAAAAGAGCAATTTTATTTCTTTTTAGATAGAAAGCCGAAATTACATAAATTAGGGGAAGGGAACATTTTCCATGGGACTTTCCACCTATCTACCTAGACTACTTTTTGAGTTTTCGGTTTCGTCTTGTTGATGTTGGGAGGTTGTTGAATGATCTTGTCTTTGGATTGCCCCTTGTCTTGTGGCAACCTTATCTCCATGAGCGAAAGGGATTGGGGCCCCTTTTATGAAATGATTCTTGAATGCATGCCATGACCTTTAGGGTTTGGAACCCTTAGGAATTAGGTAAGCATATGATTTGAGATTGGCTTGTGGGTCATTCTCTTGGAGGTTGATCATATGCCTGGAGTGCAAGTGGCTTGAGTTACTTTAGAACTCTTGCCTTGGAATGATTACATATGCATGGGCAATTTAATAGCATGAATGACAAGATATTGATTAGAAGGCATTTATGTAAGTAAGCATAATAATAACAGGAATAAAGTGGTCGCTCTTTGCTCCTTAATTTTTAAAAAACACGTGCCTTAAATTGGGTAGAGGTGCGGCTATGCATGGGTGCTATATGAACATGAGGTTGAAGGCTACTAATGCTTCCTCAAAAGCTCGGCTCCTAGATCTTTAAACCTAGACCCACTCTCCGGGGTGGTGCAATTATAGGTTGGTGATCTGAGCGGGAGAACTATCTAAAGACCATTGGTTTGGTGACATATCTGCCTACCACCAACAGTCAATGTACTGTTCCCACTTCTAACTAGAAGGTAGTAACCAGGGTCAATATTCCATGAAAATGCATATGTAAGTGTGTGTGTGATTTTGAAAATTGGAGGAAAGAGCCCAATAACTCCCATACATCCTGTCATACACAACATACATGGCAGTTTATGATCATAAATTAAAATATGAATAAGGGTCCACCTACAAAACAAATGCACAGAGTTGGTACTTTTTGAGGAACTCAAATGCAAAATAAAGTATGATATTATGAACAATGCAAGACCATGTAATGAATGCAATGTTTGACTTTTTGCAAAACAAAGACCATTTTGAAAAATTTAGAATTTTGAAAAGTTTAGAAAGTGCATATAACCAAGCAAGGTAACCAACAAACTTCAGGTGAGTAAAGGGTGACTGGACATGACATAAGCCTAACCCTCTAATTGTCCCCAGTAGAGTCACCAAGCTGTCGCGCCCTGTCTCCGAACACCGAGCCATCCTCCTCTTTTTCTTGGCCCGGGGGTGGGAATTTGGTACAGTGCTCTCTCGTTAGAACTCGTCCTCCTAGAAGGACGAATGCGACTAGTGTAAGCACTCCATTTTTGCCCGCTCGGCAATCTCAAGCCCAACCGGATTCGGTTTCCAACATCACAACACATGCAGGCTCAAGGCGAGCCTTTCAATCTCCAATCCAACCAGCTGGTCGCTTCTCGGGCCCACAAGGACCCACTGGAGCCATAAGCACCATTATTCCAGGCAGCTTTCTGGACCCGGCGGTCTCGGAAACCAACGCCATCCAGGTAGCTTCCCGGGATCGGGCGATCTCGGGGACCAACATCTCATTAAAATTCCAGATGATTCACTTCTGGTGCCTGCTAGCCCGCCAACGTAGAATGTCCGTCATTTGGTAGTTCTCCGAGACCGGGCGTTCTCAGGGACCAATACTACCCTTCCAGGTAGCTTTCTGGGACCAGGCGTTCTTAGGAACCAACACCACCCCTACAGGTAGTTCCCCAAGAACAGGCGTTCTTAGAGACCAACACCACACAGGTAGTTTTCCGAGACCGAGTGGTCTCGGGAACCAACACCTAGGCCAACACCGGCGCCTGCTAGCCCGACTCGGTGAAAAATGGCCAAACCTACCCCTTGGGCCTCTAGGCACGTTTTGGGAAAGTTCAAAATCCCTCAAAATGATAAGTCCATCCTTTCAAAATGTTACTAAACCATTAGGCGTCCCTCGCACGCCATTTGGTCCAAATCTGGTCCTATTCTGGCCCACTCCGGTCAAAATGACCATTTTGCCCTTGAACACCTCAACACGACACAAACCCTGTTGAACGGTAAAAGACTCTCTCAAAACCATCGCTGAACAGCCCTACACACTTAACACAACATACCAAACCATTCCTGGCCATTTCCAGCCAACTTCGGTCAAAATGACCGTTTTGCCCCTGGAAGCCCAAAAATGCCCCGAAACAGCACCGGCCTTGGGATTTCGAGCGGAGGGTTTCACCACATGCCCTTGTTTAACCCAAGGAACACCCTATGACACTAAGCTCACACGACGCGATAAAACTTCCCTGGAGTGTCTCGCAGACGCTCCGCCTAAATTGTTTGTTCCCCCGATTCCCTAGTTATAATGCACCGTCAACCGACTTGAGAAATGCGTAAATTAGGGAATTCTTGAAAGCTCGTCCATAGATCTTTCCATCAATACGGTTCGATCGAATAGATCGCCTCTCAAAGCCCTCCATCGTGCAGTGCGAAAACTATGACTTTTAGTAACCCTTGGAGTGTCTCGCAGACACTCCGCCAAGGTTGAGTTTTTCTCTGATTCCCTAATTAAAACGCACCGTCAAACAACTTAAGAAATGCGTAAATTTGGGAATTCCAGAAAGTATTTCCAAAGTACTTTCCATCGGTACGGTCCGATCGAATAGATCGCTTCTTGAAGGCCTCGATCACACAAAACAAAAACAACCACTTTCGAACACCCACGAAACGTATCACAGGCGCTCTACAAAAGTGTCCTTTTTGGCACACTTCCCAAGACGATATCACTCACCTCCAAACATAATTCAAACTTTTCGAAAATATGAAAGTTCATCGGAAGCACTAGAAGAACATCCCGAGTGCGACCGATTCCCCCGAAACCTTCCCGATTGACCCAATTATCGAGGTAAAGTTCGGACGAACTTTCTCGGTGATGGAGCGTATGCTACATGCGCTCAAATTTTGATCAAATTGACTGACTTTCGATCAACAATCGAGATTTAACCAGTACACAGGATGCCACGTGTTATTCTGGCAATGGAACAATACCTGCGCATGTCCTACATGCGCAAGGCCTGTTCCAGATTGCTTATAAATAGAAGCCTTCCCTCTTGCATATTTCAGGTCCAAAATAGATGCGAAGCCCTGCTGAAATCACTCCAGAACCTCGAATCTCCATATATATTCTCCCCTTCAATACTTAGGCTAGATTCTACCCCTCTTAAGCCTATACACTCCACATACAAGGCCTCATACACACTTATACACTCCACTCTAACCTCTCAAGCCTTCTTGAAGTCACTCAAGCTCCAATCAAGACATCCATTGAAGACTACAAGTGTGTTGAAGGCAAAAGGTAGTATCCCTTTTACATTTGTGCTCTTCCCCACTCTTCTCTTCTCCCTCCTAGCTTACTTAGGCTATTCTCTATTTTAATCCCCATCTTCAACCCCCCTTTCTTGCATGCTTGAGCCAAGAGGACTCTTAGATCATGCCTAGAGGAAAGCAAGTGAGAGCCACCGTGTAGGGGGACCTCTCACTAGCCTACTTTAAGATGGTATGGCCTAGGAACCCCTTGTTTATGTGGTGAAGCCTAAAAGCCTTGTATGTGAATCATGACCCCTTGCATATTACTATTTTGATCATGTCCTGTATGCTTGGCTTCATTTTATGTTTATTGCCATATTCCACAATGCTTGCATTGCTCTTAATTTTATGACATTTCCAAGTTCTACATTTCCCTCAAAAGTTGTTCCAAGAGTTGGACCCTTGAAGTTTAGGATGGGATCTTAGAATTATGCCTTAGAAGAGCCCCCTACTAACCCCCTAACTCTCATTTTGGCATCATTGTATTCCAACTAGCATAAAGGTTGCGTTCCATTTCTCTAATTTTCAAAATTTCCATTCTTTTAAGTGTAGTGGTTGGAATGGCCCCTTGGAACCCTCTCTTGAGTGGTCTCCCTTTTGTTTAGCCATATAAACCCTCTCTTGATGGAATGATCTCCTTGAAAAGTGGTTTTCAAAATCCTTCTCAAAAGATGATTTTCAAAAATGCATTCTCTCCATCCTTGAGTCAAAAATGATTTTTCAAAAATTGTCATCATCATGTTGATTTTTGAAAACCCCACTCGTGTCAAGATAAAGGTTATAATGGCCATGAGTAAACCTTCCTTGGAATGGTCTCCAAACAGCAACCATATAAACTATACTCTTGGCTAGAGTCAAAATTTTCATGGAAATGATCTTTAAAAAGATTGCCAACCAAAGTCCATTACACAACATGTTTTATTTTCAAAACTCTTTCCAAGAATGCATCAAAACAATTTTCAAAAACCATTCTCCAATCTAACCCTAGGTTAACTTGACCTTAGTTACCTACCCTAGGTTAACTTGACCCTAGTTGGCCAACCCTAGGTTAACTTGACCCTAGTTGTCCAACCCTAGGTTAACTTGACCTTAGTTATCTAATCCTATGTCAACTTGACCCTAGTTGTCCAACCCGAGGTTAACTTGGCCCTAGTTACCCAACCCTAGGTTAACTTGGCCTAAGTTGTCCAACCTTAGGTTAACTTGACCCTAGTTCACTCACCTTAGGTTAAACTAACCTTAAGTCATCTTAACCTTAGGTCAACCTAACCCAAGTTAGTTAACCTTAGGTTTCCCCTAACCCTAGGCTAACCCAACCGAGGTTAATACACTTCAAGGTTCCAACTCTTGAACCCTTTTTTAAATGATCATTCAAACTTTCAAATTATCCTCATAACCTATTCCTCCAAAACCTCCTACTCCCATGATTTCAAAAACCCAACTCCATAAACTCTTCTTATGTCCCTATACTCTATATTCAAAGCATTTCCAAAAACGTTTTCAAAAGGTCACAAACCTAAGGTATCCCTAGTCCTCTCATGGTTAGGGATTCCAAGGACAAGTGATAAATCAAGAACAAACCCTAAGGTTGTCCATAGTAGGATTCCAAACCCCTAGCCATTTTCAAAAACCACTTTCAAAAACAAATTCATCAAAACATTCCCTAATCATACCTCCATGGTTTTCAAAACAAGACTTCAAAAACACTCCTAAACTCTCTTGAGTTATTCAAAAACATTTTTCAAAGCTCTCTCATGTTAATCCAAAAATATTTTCAGAACATTCCACCATCCAATTTTAAGCCAAAACTTCAAAGACCTCAAAGAGTCTTCAACTTTTCCAAAGACCTCAAAGTGTCTTAAACTTTTCCAAGACCTCAAAGTGTCTTAAACTTTTCCAATACCTTAAAGTGTCTTAAAATTTTCCGAAGACCTCAAACTGTCTTAAATTTTTCCAAAGATCCCAAAGTGTCTTCAAACCTTCTAAAGGCCCTAAAGCGTCTGTTTTCCATCGGGCTCTTGCCCGAACTACGAATGACCTGATTCTCGCCAGATGAGATACGTAAGCAACTTAAAATGGTGCGGTCATAACTTTCATTTCAACCCCGATCCCTTTTTCAAAAACTCCAATCAATTAAAAGTTTCTATTCCAAACTCTTTCAAAACCCTCATTATTTTCAAACTTTTTTCAAAAACTTGCATCATGCATCATCCATCCGAAAAGTGATGACTAAACCCCGTTTTCAAAATTATGAAGTGGATTTTAAGTGGACAATGGTAACCGGTTATTCTAGTGAGTGAGCAAAAGGGTGATTAGACATGTAGGTACTGAAAGGGCGGGGTAGGGTGATGATCTTAGGATATCTTCTCTACACGTAACCAACCCCCGAACCATAGATTTTTGTTTTCGAAAGACCAAAATGGAGTTATTTTCAAAAAGGGCTTAAACATTTCAAAAAGTTACCAAACAACCTATTTTCCTAAAAACCCTCTCTTAAGGGAGTTTTCAAAAACCTTTTTCAAAAACTCTTAGTTTAATTTTTGGGTTAACGCTTAGTTCTAGGTGCTCTACCTCACCTTTATCAAGTTAGGTGGCGACTCCTATTTTTCTAACAAGCCCTTAGTCAAACCAATTTTCAAACCTAGTCGCACTTGTCCTTCTAGGAGGACGAGTTCTAGTGACAGAGTTCCGTGCATTTTCGTGTCCAAGTCGAAAGGACCTTAGACCCCTAAAAATTGGGGCACAACAGCGAGGTTTGAATTTTTGAAATGGAATTAATAGGGCTTTATGAAATGTTTTTGGAGTCGCCACCTAACATATTTAAAGATATGCTAGGTCATCTACACCAAGTAAAACCCGAGGGTTAAACTTAGGTTTTGGAAAAGATTTTATTTTTGAAAAACGTCCTCATGAGGGGGTTTTAAATGGTAGGGTTGCTTGACAACCCTAAAAATGTTGGAAAACCCTCTTGAAAATTGACTCTGGTTTTGGTCTTTGAAACATAAATTCTTAAGTCCGAGGATTGGTTACATGTAGGGAATATGTCCTAAGACTATCATCCTACCCCGCCCTTGCGGTACCTATATATCTAATCACCTTTTACTCACCTAATTACGACGCACCGGTTACCTATGTTTAATGTTATCCACTTAGAAAACTTTTGAAAATAGAATTTAAAGAAGAGTTTGAAAGAGGGAATTGAGTTTGAAAAATGGAATTGGAAATTTGAAAGGGTTGTGACCACACCCCATGAAGGGTTGCCTGCATACCTCCTTAAAGGGGATCAAGTCAATCGTAGTTCGGACGAGAGTCTGAAAGAATTGAAATTTTGAAATGGGTTTCTATTTTTAGAAAGTTTTTATTTTTAGAAAGTTTTCTTTTTTATGGAAGTTTGAGTTTGAAAACGTTTCCTTTTCAGGAAATGATTGGACTTAGAAAATGTTTCCTTTTCGGGAAGATTTGACTTGAAAATGTTTCCTTTTTAGAAAGATTTGATTTGAAAAGATTTGATTTGATTTGAAAATATTTGAGTTGATTTGAAAGGATTAGGTTTTGAAAATGTTTCCTTCTCAGGAAGATTAAGATTTGAAAAGATTTGATTTTGAAAAAGACAAGTTTGGAATGTTTTCAAAATGGAAGGAGTTAAATTAGGTTTAAATTTGGAAGATTCGAAAAGGAGCGATTTGAGGAATTTGAAATGGAAGGTTTTGATTTGATTAAAAAGGAAAGTTTGGACAAGGGGAGTTTTGATTGATTTTGAAATTGAGAATTTTGAGGGTTTAAAAATGGTAGGATTTTGGCTTAAAAATGGAAGGTTTCCAAGTTGGCAAAAACAGAATTTTCCTAGGATTGGACGTCTAGGGCTTAACGAATACGAGTTTTGAAAATGATAAGAAAACCAAGTCTTTTGAAAATATGTTTTAGGGCCCGAAACCCTAACTTGGATTTTAGACATCCAAATGAATATTGGACTTTGCCTAAGGCCATTCTAGCTAGAATCACTTTAGGCTTGTGGCTTTAAAAAATAATAACAGCATGAAGCCAAAAATGTAGATCTTTCGGGTCCTTTTGAATGTCACACACTTCTCAAAACAACCCTAGTCATAAAAAGACTAGGATCATACCGAGACCGAGTTTTTGAAAAGAAGCAAATGTAGCCTAACGGAAGCCATTTAAAATGTCACACTTTTCTATGAAAACCCTAACCATAAAGGGTTAGGATAAGCCTAGAATTGTGGTTTTAAGAAAATTACTTGAGAAAATGGTTTTAAAGGGTTGAGGTATGACATGAATGCAAATACAATTTGATAATAGTAACGGCATGAAACATACAAGGTTTAGGTATCACCACATTGCAAAAGGGCCCTAAGGCCATGCCGTGAAGCAAATGAGGGCCAAGAAGAGAGTCCCGATCGGTAATCTCCTCTTGTTCACTCTTGACATGGACTTAACGTCCTCTTTTTTTTAAGCATGCAAGAAAGGAGGGGTTTAGAAATAGGGGATTAAAAAAAAAGAACAACCCAAGTGGGTTCGGAGAGAGAAGAGAAAGTGGGGGAGTATTGAAAAGCAAAATGAGGATTACCTTGTCTCATTGCTTCTTTCTTTGGTGGAGGCTCAAACCTTTGACTTGGGAAGGTTTCGGGAGCTTCCGGGCAGCAAGGCAAACCTTCGGTAGAGCTTGGAAGCTAGGGCTTTAGGAGTTCAAACTCGAACTCAGCCAACTAGACTTCGAGAAAGAGAAAGAAGGCTCCAGGAGCTGTCTGGAATAAAGGGGGAGAGTTTCTAGAGAATTTTTGCGACCCAAAATAGAAAGGGGGGAGGTCTATATTTATAATGCAAAAAATGGGAGGTTGAGTGGCGCACGCTTTGAGTTTTGCCATGCACCACTATGAGTGGTGCAAAGTCATTTAATTTTGGCTTGAAAAAAGGCTAGATACGGGGCTGGTCGATTTGTAACTAATTCTGGGGAGTTATTACTAGCGCATTGCTAAAGAAAGGTCATGCTTCACTCAAAGTGGAGCAAGGAGGTTCTAGTTTGAAAGTGAAGGTGTCAGATGGCGGGGTCCGGCTAGAAATAGAAAGGAATACTCTGGAAAGCGTCCCAAAGGTTACCGGTTTGATTTCTAGAGCTAATATGGTTAAAAGAGTGACCAGATGACGGTCACCTCATCCCGGGAGTTCTAGGGTTGACCAAGATTGATCGAGGTTGACCGGATTGATCAGAGTTGACTGGGGTTAATCAGGTTTACCAGAGTTGACTAGGGTGTTGCCGGTTTGATACCCAGAGCTGGTGTGGTTTCCTAGGGCATTTGGATGCCTAGGGACAAAGCGGTCATTTTGACCCGGGAACCTCCGAGAAAGGATCAGGGTTGACTGGATGGCACTGGATGTGCCGGACTGTCTAGGGATGGCTCTATAAAGTGGTCTCACCGATCCGAGAACTTTATACTTTCTCAAGGAACATGCCGAGCTCGCTGGGGACAAAATGGTTATTTTTCACTAGGACGGGCTAGCAGGCATCGGTGTTGACTGGTCTAGATCTGGTTTGGACTTCTATCTAAGGAATTGATACTTTCTAGGTGGACAGGCTTGAAAGGGTCTTGTCGCCTTAAGGGATAAACTTTCTCGAATGTCATGCCAGACCGAGAAGGTCGTTTGTTCTTGAGGGATTTGTACTTTCTCAAAGAACGTGCTGGGCTTGGGCGGTCTTCCGTTCTTGAAGGGTTTATGCTTTCTCAAAGAACGTGACAAATTAGCAGACATTCTATATTGGCAGGCTAGCAGGCGCTAGAAGTGAACCAATCTTCCATCTCGAGGGCTTAGGTACTTTTCGGAGATAAGTGTGAAAGGGGCTTTACCGATCCAAGGAATAAACCTTCTCGGTGATGATGCCATACTGAATTGAATGGTCTTACCACCAATGAAAGATCAACTTTCTTGAATGACGGGATAACTAGATTTGACTTTGGATTTGAATGGACTTATCGCCTTATAGAAGACGTGCCGGTCTGGATTGGACTGACTAATGCAACAGGGGCATTTTGGTCATTTTGCAGCTAGTGGGCCCAACGGGCCTGCAAGGCAGTTGACAGACTAGATTAGATTTGGAAAGCCGGTTTAGGCTTGAGTATGCTTGTGTTGTTTTGGAGGTGCTTCCGATCAGGCCGGAGATCACCAAGTGGCCAAAATGGAGTGCTAACAATAAGACTTTGCAATTTCTAATACATGTCCCTATAGTAGTGACTTGGAACAAACTGCCTCCTCATGATGGCCTTCATTTCCTCCCACGTTTCAATAGAGCTCTCATGATTTCTCCTTCTATTCATCACAAGTTGATCCCACCATATAATAGCATAGTCAGTAAACTCAATGACAACGAGTTTTACCGTTTTTTCCTCAGAGTAGTTGTAGCAATCAAAAATCAACTCCACCTTCTTCTCCTATTCCAAATATACTTTAGGATCATTTTTTCCTTGGAATGACAGTATCTTTATTTTGATGTTTCCTAGGTTTATGTCAATTCCATCTCGCCATCTAGAATCTCTTCGAAAACCTCTATCACGCCTTTCTTCCCTTGGTACGAACCTGCCCTCATCATTCAATGAAGCTTGATCTTCTTCATCTTTGAACTCATCCTCGTGGTCGCCATCAACACCATCCACAGGGGCACGCCTTTCTTGCCTCCTAGCAATAGGGACTCTTTGGGGACGACCTTTGTGCCAAGCAGTAATAACAGCGTCTTTCTGATCCATCTGATCCCGAATTTCATTAAATACCACGTTCATGCGTTCAAATTGCTGTTGCATGGCCTACAACATGAAGAACGAATCCTCCCGTCCTTTCTGTGATGTGTCATCCCTGGAAGACATATTTTGTCTTTAAGCTATAGAGACATGTTAAAAACAATCCCTTACAACACTCCCTCACGTGTTTGCACTCAAATTATGTCACTTGATCTCGTGTTTCACTTTGAAATTGGTTTTTTCTGGATATTAGTCTCACACTCTCTTGCCTTTTTTCACTCCCAGCTTCCCCTTTTCAGTTCTTTATTAAACTAATAAACTTGCTCAAGAAATTCAACTTGTAGTATTTAAACCAAAACCGATGGCAAAAAAAATATTATAGAAACAACGAATCAAAGGAAAAGGATAGAAGTTAGATTTTTTTTTTTTTTTTTTTAACTTGGTGTACAACACAAAGCAAAAACAAGAAGTAATGAACATAAATGGAACACAATGGATGATTGCAAGAAACAAAAATAGTTAAGGAAATTAACATCACGATCAAACACAATACCCCTAGGAACACCATGGAGTCGTACTATCTCTTGAAAGAACAAATCAGTGATGTGGGACACATCATACCGCCCCTTTAGACTACACATCCATGTGCAGGGAACCGAACATGGGCCACCACACTAACCAAACGAGGATTGGCTCTAATACTAAACAAATGGACCAAGCCTAACTCACCTTCAAAAGCTAGCTGCTAAGGGGAGGGTTGCCCAGCATTTATATCACACCGAAAACCAACCTCACTAACTAATGTGGGACGCATCAGAGATGGGCAAGGGTAGATTTTATTAGAGTTAGTCTTCCTCCAATTGACAAAAATCTCTTTTTCCAAGGAGCAAGCATGTTTTTTATATTCTTCAACACTTCATTCTTGCAAATGGAGTTTCTAGAATTTGCACCAATAGATAGGCCTAGGTACTTCATTGGTAGGGAATGAATGTTACATTTGAAGATTTTTTGGACTTTTACCATGAAATTCTCATCCAGCCCCACACCACTAACCATGGATTTTTCAAAATTTATTTTAAGACCAGAATGTAGCTCAAAACACCTCAAAATCCTTTTTAGGTTGACAAGTTCCTTTAAAATTTTAGGAACAAGACAGTAAAGAATCATCTGCAAATTGAAGATGTGAGAGGAACATACCTTCTGAACCGACATAGCAGCCTTTGATGAGGTCTAATGATCTGGCTCTTTGAAAAAGTACATTAAGGCCTTTAGTGACAATAATGAAGAGGAAAGGTGAAAGGGGATCACCTTGCCTCAATCCCTTTTGCATTTTAAACTCCTTTATGGAAGATCCATTGACCAGAATAGATAACCAGGCACTTGACAGGCATTTTTTAATCGATCTTCTTCATTTTGATCCAAAATTCATTTTTCAGAGCATTTGCAAGAGGAAATCCCAATTCACATTGTCAAAAGCCTTTTCAAAGTCAAGTTTTATGACTAATCCACTTATTTTTTTCTTCCTCCATTCATTAATAAATTTATTTGCAATCAATACCCCATCCAAAATCTGCTTGCCTTTTACAAATATTGTTTGATTCTCCCCTATTATTCCATCCATCACTTTCTTTATCCTGAGAGAAAGGATTTTTGAAAGAATCTTGTAGATAGAGGAGAGTAAGAAATATACATGTAGCTGGATAAAGTATCAGGTGAATCCTGCTTAGGAACCAGAGTGATAAAAGAAGAATTCATACCCTTAACTAGCTTCCCATTGTGGTAGAACTAAAGCATAAATTTTAGAATGTCCTCCTTTGCTATTTTTTAGTAATTTTCCCATAAACTCATCTTAAACCCATCTAACCCTAGAGCATTATTGCCACAACAACTTTTCAGAGCATTCCAAACTTCCAATTCCCCAAAATTTTCCTCCAGAGCTATTTGATCTTCCATGCTTAGCTTCCCTTTGACCTCGCCTTCTAGAATTGGCCTATCCTAATAATCCTCTGTGAACACCGAATGAAAATGAGAGAAAATTTCCTCTTTGATTTGCTCTGGTTAAGAAATCACCCTCCCAAACACTATCAATTGAACTATGAAGTTCTTTCTAAATCTAGCATTTATTGAAACTTGGAAAAACTTTGTGTTTCTATCCCCCAACTACAGTCGTAACTTTCTTGATTTATGTTTTCTAATAGATTCCTCTCAGAGATAAATTTTTCAGAGTTTATTCCTAATTTCCTTTTTTGTTTGCATTTGATCATCTGATTTACCCTCTTCATTCAGCAAATCTAACTAAGGAAGCACTTCTTCTAATTTTTTGGATTTTCTTTCCCAAGATTGGACTTATTCTTATACCACTCTTTTAGGACCCTTTTGATGTTCTGAGATTTCTTCAATAGCACAAAAGCAACCCAGCCTTGAACATTATAGGATAACCATGATTCATTTATGAGGAGATTGAAAAAGTTCATCTTATACCAATGTTCAAAAATCTTGAAAGGTTTTGGACCCCAATAAACTATTTCATCAGTTAGGAGGATAGGACAGTGGTCTAACAGCCTCTGTAGATCCCATTGCAGACAATTGTACATATGCAACCATTCTAAGCATAACAAGAACCTGTCTAGCCTGCTCCATACCTCTTCCTTTTGTCTATTAGACCAAGTGAATTTTCTACCTGACATAGGAAGGTCCACCAATTCAGCCTTTCAGATGAAAATATTGAATGATCTCATTCCTCTAATTTCATTAAATCTCCTCCCATGCACCATGGAACCTTGTATTATAGCTTTAGATTCATCAATTTATCCCATAAATCTTCCGTTTCATCTTCATTATTTGGAGCATAAACATTTACAAAAGCACACCTAACTGATCCTTTGACTTCTCCAGCTAGCAATATAAAATGTTTTTCTTTGGTACAAAGCTTAAGCTTGAAGAAAGAGTCTTCTCATATACAAAGAAGACCACCTGACAAGCCTTCTGTCTCAACAAATTCCCATAAGCCTCCTTTTCTTCCCCAAATCGGACTAATCTTTTCAATATTGCAGACACTCCACTTGGTCTCCTGTAAAAATATCATATCTACTGATCTACCCATTACCAAACTTTTTACCATCCTCTTTTTTTTATTCTTTCCACGACCCGGTGCATTCCATGAGATTAACTTCATTGACACAATACTGGGAACACCTAAAGTATAGGGGCAACCTCACTTTTCACCCTGTCTTCCTCCTCCATTCTTCAGAGATTCACAATCCTTCCTTTTAAGTAAAAACAATCTTTTCTTTACCTCATCGTCTTTCCCTTTGAAATTGATTCCTAAATCCTTTCCAAGTTTAATTGTGTGATCAGCTTCTTCATGACAATACCTTTCCAAGTCTTCGATTATGATTTTGTTCCTATTTCTGAAGCCTACAGAGGATAATGAGGGCATAACTTATTCATTCATATTCTGGGATTGATCATTCGCTCTTGATTTCAGCTTCCTAGAAGTCCATAGGCTAAACTCTGTAAGAGACCTTCTTTTCCTCTGAAGCTTCCGTTTCTGCTTAGAATAGGGTGGAGGATTCATACCAGACTTACCAAACGGTATAGGACTTTGATAAAGGCCTTAGGCAATTGGACATTTTTCTCGAAATGGGGCTTTAAATCCTTCAGCCAAACTTGGGCCCAAGCCCAAATCATCATTCTTTTAAGACAACTCAAGATTTGAATTTGACTCTCTTTTAATATCGTCATTTTTCGAGTCCATTTCCTTATTACTGCTTGAGCTGCTATAGGACCTAGGAAGGTTAACTGCATTTATATTTTGCCTTGAAACTCTTTCTTTTGTCTTTGGGTTAGGCAATATGACTATCTTCGGTTGAATAAGAACCTGGCTAATGAATCCAAGTCATCATCTTCTTCCTTTCTTCGATCCAGGCTCTGCAATCATCCATCCATTGGTTCCTTTGAATATCCAGAATCAGGAACAATACCAGCTTTCCCATTAAGATCCTTTTCAGGATTTGATTCCTCCATTTCACTATTAATCACTTCATTTGCATTTGATATTTCCTCAGAGCTTAATGATGCAACAGCCACATATGACAACCTGAAGTATTCTTCTTCCACAACTTTTACTTTATATAAATTATTGCCAACTATTAGAGCACAAGTATCATTGATTCTTGCTTAATCTTCGGTTTCCACCAACACTCTCTCACATTCGAGTTTCTCTTTTTGCAGTCCTGCTATCCACCATTATAACTCTTCCCCATTGACTGCCTATATTTGTAAAAGTTGAAACTGTCCAAGCATTTAGAGGAACACCTTCCACCACGATCCAAAATTTTCTAAACATATTAAACTCCCTATAAGGGTCTTTCCATCTTTTAACATAGCTTCCTTTTCCTCCGAGTCCCTGAAGTTAAAGAAGAACTTTTCCTCTTCCCAGTGATTTCACAGTAATGCTTAGAACACCTTCTTGTCTCATAGCTTCTTCAATTCCTTGAATCTGATTGGGATCATGCGCAATATTTCAACCAACAATCATCTTTTCCTCCACTTTCACTAGTCTCCTTGTAGTTTCAGAAGTCTTACCACTCTTAATGATACCATTTTCTTTTGGTAAAAGAACTTCTTTATAGGATCTTCCTTTCACAAGAGATGCTTTTTGGGAGTTCAGAACAACCGAATTTGATTATAAGCCCATCCGCTGCTTTGCTTTCATTAGGGATTTATTTAGGTCATATTCAGTCTTTTTCACAACCAACTTCTGATCCAATAACTACACACCATTGTATCTTTGGATTGCTTTATAAGCTTCCTGGTAAGACTTGAACTGAACGAAGCCAAATGTTCCTCTTTTTCTTGCTCTCTTTTTATAAGACACATACACATCCATTACCTCCCCTGAATTGTCAAAGATCTTTCGTAACCAGAATTAGTTCATTGAAATTGGTAAATTGTCCACAAACACCGGAAAGAGATTTTCCATTTCCATTCTCCGGGATAGCTTACTCGCATGTAAGGAAGGCAAAACAAGGGAAGATTATGGCAGGACACCTCAATAACAATCAACCAGCCTTCCTTCACCACGTTTTGGCAGGATGCAAGGAGATTGGCAATGACCAATCAACCTTCCTTCACCAGTAGGATGATGTCCAAAGGAGGGAATTGACAAGCAACTTGACAAAGCGTAATGGATTAAGAAGAAACCGTGGGACGCAAGGCTCCTTCCAGGAATGGTGGTGGAGGACGGAGGTGCTTTCACAAACCTTCGCCGGAAAGAAGATTCAAACCCAAAAAACCAGGATTGCAGATCTATCCAATCAGAGACTTAATGATCGTGGAAGTTAGATCAATAAGCAAAAGGCAACAAGGTATTTGACAATGATTGAAGAAATAATGCAGACGAATCAAGAAGAGCTCAAGGCTGAACAAGGCAGATGGAAAGCAAGAAGAAGCAACGCAAGAAGATCTTGATGTCAAAAAGACAACCTTCCTACCCCAAGCATGTGGCAGGACGCAAGGTTGAAAGATTTGTGCTAAGATTTGCAGAGACTATTGTCATTCTATGAGAGAGAGAGAGAGAGTGAGAGAGAGAGAGGGGTTGATGCTGACACTATCTACTAAGAGAGAGAGAGAGAGGTTGATGCTGACACAATCTACTAAAAGACTTACAAATTCGGTTACAGTAGTACCTTATTTATTTTTTGTTTTCAAAAATTTGTATTTTAATTTGTGGAAAATAAATGAAGGAAGATTTGTTGTTAGCCGCTCTCATTAAAACCAAAGGAGCTGCTCTTATCAATACGTGTGGAAGCTAATGAAAGCAAGTGGATCGGTCTGAATTTGGAAATTCGGGACAGATGAAATTACAGCTTATAAAATTTCATTGTGCTGATGATAATTCAATTACTTCGGAGATGATTTTCTATTCATTAGTGAACTGAAAAAATAATAAATTGGAAAAAGATAGGGCAATTAGTGATGATTTTTCGCTCCAATATTATCACATAAAGAAGCCTCCACAAAATGATTTCTCAAGAAATTAAAAATCTATTTAGTAAAATTGAGAATACTGTCAAAAGAATTCCATTGCCTGTTGCTGCATTTGTTAGCGTGTGAAGGGAAAGTGGCCAAAATAATTAGAATTCGAAGTTTACGCACATCATCACCTTTCTTTTCTTTTTTTCTTTTTTGAAAGGTGACGGAATTTGAATTTTAGAGTTTGCTTTAGTCACTCTAACCAAGACACCAACTAACACCTTTCATGATCGACTAGGAAAGAGAGCATGATATCTACACTAAATATTAATACACTGTGCGGTTTTTCAAATTGAAAATTTTAATCTAATTTTCTCACTTTTTAAAATTTTAAAATACAAAAGTACATATGTTTTGATACTACTGGTTGTTTCGAACTTTTTTTTTTATTTATTAAAACTTTTTTTTTAACTCTAAATTTCATTCTGTTTAGTCACTTAACCTACATAATAAGTTTTTTTAAATTTTCTTCAATTACAGAATCTTTAACAAAAAAAGAAATTTTAAAATTTTTGTGATAGGAAGTACATGTATAACCTAATCATTAATATTGGTATTACCCATCAGTAACATTACCTAAAAAATGTTTAAATAATATAACAAAAAAGTCATATTTTTGGCAAACCCTAATAAAATTTAAGTCATCATTGGTACATACTTTAAAGTTTTAAGCATAAAATTAAATTAAAAGTGACTGAGTTGTCTAGCTTTAGTAACCTGATAGAATCCGAGTCAAATTTTCTACTTTTGCTAATTTTAGTATAAAGATACTCTTAATATTCTCTATATTTTAATATCTTTATATTATTCTATTTTCATAAAAATTTAACAAAATAAATTAAAATTTTAAAAGATATCATAGACATGAAAAAACAATCTATACTATATATTATAACAATACATTGTAGGGGTTTTGAAGCTGAAAGTCCTAATATAATTTTCTCTTACATTTTTTAATTATTAAAATACAAATGTCTTGATAATTTTAGTTATTTCAAACTAATTCTTTTTACTTTAAATTTCATTATATTTTGTCACCTAATCTATATGGTAATGTTTTAAAATTTTCTTCAATTATGCTCTTTAATAGAATCTTTGACAAAAATGTAAAAACGATAGTAAATTTGAAGTACATATGTAACGTAGTTATTAATTTAGCAAAGCTACACATAAATCAATTTCTCAATCTATTTTCTCACCCACAAAACACAATGTAGTGGAGCATTGTGTTTCATGGGTGAGAAAATAAATTGAGAAATTAGTTTATGTATATCATTTTCTTTTATTAATTTCGTGGTTACCCATCAATCACACCGCTTCAAAAATGTATAAAAAACTAAAATTTTTGGCAAATTCTAATGAAATTTAAGTTATTATGTTTATTTGCTTCTCACTAGATGAATGACTGGTGCAAATTTTAAACTTTTAAGCATAAAATTCAATTAAAAATGACTTAGTTGTCTAGTTTTAGCCTGATTGAATTCGAGACAAATTTTCTAATTGTGCTAATGTTAGTATGAATATATTTTTAACTTTCTTTATTTTTTTAGTATATTTATTTTTTTGTATTTTCATAAAAATTTACTAAAAAATAAATTAAAATTATTAAAGTATATAATAAACAATAAAGAAACAATCTATACTATATATTATAGCAATACATTATGTGGCTTTTGAACCTAAAGTCTTATTTCCATTTTCTTATACTTTCTAATTATTTAAATATTAAAATACACATGTCTTGATATTATTGATTATTTCAAACTTATTCTTTTTACTTTAAATTTCACTATATTTTGTCTCTTAGTCCATGTGGTATGTTTTTTTAACCCTTATATAAAATCTTAAAAAAAAAACATAAAAACAATTTTAAATTTCTATGATTGGAAGTACATATGTGACAAAATTATTAATTGAGCAATGCTATACATAAATAAATTTCTCAATCTATTTTCTCATTCAAAAGATATAATACAGTAGGACCCATATTAACAAATACACATGAGACTTATTCACTTCTGTATGTGGGCAAAAAAATGGATTGAGAAATTAGTTTATTGTGGGTCAAAGAATTCCGGCTCAGTCCGCCCAGTCAGGCCTAATAAAAATTAAGTAAATAAAGTTGGGTTACGGGTCAACCCAAATAATAAAAATGATGCCAGGCCCGCATTGTCGACCTCGTGCTGACTTAAGCTCAAGCCAAAAGACGACGAGCCCAAACCACAAGGATAATCAAAGCATTTAATGCTCCGATCTCAGCATTTAATGCGGAGATGACCTACATTTAATGCACGAGGGGCTCACCACGTGACGTCCACGCTCACATCCGATTAGCCGGATTCTGGTACGGCGGTAAACCTGGACCCATGTCCGATCAGCCGGCAACGAATGATGTGGTCTACGAGATAGGTCATGATGACCCTAAAGTAGGCACAAGGGTTAACACTCCATCGATTACACTATAAATACTGAAGCCCTAAGAAGCAAGGTATGGACAATTTAATGCATGCATACACTATCTTTATTCACTTTATTCTTGATTAAAATTGCTAACTTAATCATTGGAGTGTGATCGGCCCCAAGAAGGTTGACTCATTCTAACTTCTCTGTCCCCTTGCAGCAAGTTGGTGCTCTTTGATATTGGTTAAAGCGATCGGTCCGGCCTTCCAAAAAATTTCACTTACAATTGGCACTATCTGTGAGAAAGTCAAGATAATCATAAGTACCAACATCCAAAAGGGAAGAGGAATAGACCCCACTAAGCGAGAAAGTGAGACTTCCTCCAGCTAAGACCATACCAATTCGGCAGACTGCCGATCTACCAAGGTAGATCGCTACCGAGGTCAGACAAAGAGGTGGAAGAACAAGACGGGTTGTGGAGAGACCCATACTACGTTAGGGAGCCAAACCTCCGCAGCAGCCACCCCTAAGACCTTGTCCCTTCCCCCTCCAGTGGACGTGTCCCCAACAACCATATGCTCCGTTCTGCTGAGCGAAAGCTTCAGCAACACGACAAAGAGATTGTCTACCTCACCTCTCAGGTTCGAGCTATGAGGGAAGCAATCTCCAGAAGAGATGGACACGCCAGAGGAGGATCCCCCGGCCATGGAAAGAATACAAGGAGTAGGGACTCTAGAAGTAGAGACACACCCTCAGCACAAGTGAGAGGAAGTTACACCTTTAGCACTGGATGCTGAATCGAAAGGCAATAAAATTGGCAACGTAGGAGGAGCCAGACGCGGCAAAACAAGGATCATGCAGAAGCTGGTCAACAACAGAAAGATTAGGAAAAGTGGCTTAATGAAAAGCTGGATGATAAAAAGCAGCACCCCAAAGGACGCACTACCCGGGACATGATCAACAGGGCCCTGGACCAAATTACATCCATACCATTCACGGAGGAGATTGAGTCCCGCCAACCTCCACAAAAATTCACACCACCAAAGTTCACTCCCTATGATGAAAAGGCTGATCCAGTTAGTCATGTTCAGTATTATAAGCAAATGATGGTGTTATGGACTGGAGACCAGTCCCTGATGCGTCGAATTTTCCCATCAAGCTTAGGGGACATGGCCTTACGATGGTTCGATAGGTTGCCATCCAAGTCGGTGTCAAACTGGAGGTAACTTACCAAGCTCTTTACTGCTCGCTTCATAGTCAACAGCATGCAGCCCAAGTAGATCAATTTCCTAAGTATCTTACAGAAGAACAAGGGAGAAGGATTACAGGCATACGCAAGGCACTACTGGGACGCTACAATGAAATCGACGAGTGCAACGAGTAGCTGGCTATAACCCAATTCAAGATTGGCTTACCCAGGGAGCACCGTTTGCAGTAATCCTTAATGAAGAAGTTGTGTCTAGAAGCAAGCGATACACCCGATTGGAAGAAGATGTACCCCAGCCGATTCTGAAAAAGGTCGGCATTGTTGCTAAAAAGGTGAATAGAAAAGATGCTAAAAAGCCTTAGCAAGAAAATAATGGGGCAAGAAGGCGAATGAAGGGGTCTATACTGTTTTCAAATATCCCATTTACAAAATCTTGTCCTAGATTCGTGACAAGCCCTTTTTCAAATGGCCCCCGAAGTTGGGAGGAGACCTTGCTTCCCGAGACTAAAAGAAGTTCTACTCTTATCATCGAAAGAAGAGACATCAGACAAAGCAGTGTCTGCATCTCCAAAGTCACTTGGAAGATTTAGCCAAAGCTGGTCATCTCGACAAGTATATTAATCGGGAAAAAATGAAATGGGAGGCTGAGTAACCAAGTTAGAAAGTTGTCTTGCAAAAGGAGAATGAAACGACATTGGTCCGAGTAATTAATGTGTTGCACGATTTGGCTGAATCAAACGTCATTAACCTGCACAGATACCGGTCTAAGATACAGAAGGCTGCGCACTTAAGGGAGGTAATGTAGATAGAACCTCTATCCAAAAAGGTTAAGATCGGCAGTAATGTTGCAGCCATAACCTTCACTGATGAAGACCTACTGGGGGTGCAGACCCCCCATAATGATGTCTTGGTTATGATGTTGAGAATGGCGGATTTCAACATTAGAAGGTTGCTTATTGACCAAGGGAGTTCCTCCAAAGTCATGTACTACAACCTCTTTAAAAAATTGGAGCTGAAAGAGTCCAATCTTTAGCTATCTCTCAACCCGTTATTCGGGTTCAGTCTAGACCCGATTTGGCCTCTAGGAAAGGTGACAATTCTTATGACTGCCAAAGGGATTACGTTGTAGATTGAGTTCCTGGTGGTTAATGTGCCTTTCCCCTATAATGCGATCATGGGATGAACATGGTTGCACCTTATGAAGGCTATTCCATCCTCCTACCATCAGCTGATCTGATTCTCAATCCCTAGAGGGGTGGGAGAGATAAAAGAAGACCAAATGGCCGCCAAACAGTGCTTTCTGATGGCATGCACCATAAAGGTGAAAGCTGACAAGGTGCAAATGATCGAACTTCACGAGGATATGCCTACTATTGATGATGTAGGGCAGACTACGGAGAATAAAGCCATTGAAGAATTGAAGAAAATCTACATTGTTTAGCAAAATGAGAAGCATTTTGTCATTGGCACATCCTTGTCCAAAGCTTAAGAGAACTCCCTAATTGAGTTGCTAGAAAGTTACCTTGAGGTGTTCGCCTGGACTCCTTATAACATGCCAGGGATTAATACTGCTTGCCACCAATTGAATGTTGACGCACAGTGCCGACTTGTGTTCCAAAAGGAAAGGAGGGGGGCGACAGAACATATAAATGCCGTTATAGAAGATACCGAAAAGCTCCTTGATATTGGGGCAATTCGGGAAGTCCACTATCCAAGCTTGCCTTCAAACACCGTGGTGGTAAAGAAGAAGCACTACAAGTGGAGGGTCTATGTTGACTTCACCGATCTAAACAAGGCATGCCCCAAAGACCCTATCCCTCTTCCCACGATCGACCAGCTCGTAGATGCAATTGCCGATTTCTAGAGGATGAGTTTCTTAGATGCTTATCGCGGGTATCACCAAATCCCGCTCTACGAAGATGATCAGGAGAAGACTGCCTTCATCACTCTAAGAGGTATCTTTTGCTACAAGGTAATGCCATTTGGTCTGAAAAATGCCGGGGCCACCTACTAGCGACTGGTCACCAAAATGTTCAAGGACCATATCGGCAACACTGTGCAGGTATACCATATCGGCAGCACTGTGCAGGTATACATCGACGATATGGTGGTTAAAAGCAAGATCAACAGCTCCCATTTGGAAAATTTGAATGGAGTGTTCGACATCTTAAATCAGTACAAAATGAGGCTAAAGGCCTCCAAACGCGTGTTCTGAGTCAGCTAGGGGAAATTTTTGGGGTTCCTGGTTACACACCAAGGAATTGAAGTAGATCCACGGCAGATTAGTGCTATCCAGAGCATTCAAGCCCCAAAGAACACCAAAGAAGTGCAGAAGTTTACTAGTATAGCAGTAACACTCAACAAATTCATCAGCCAATCTTCAGATAAGTGTTGACCATTCCTCCAAATTCTCAAGAAACAGGAGTGATTCAGCTGGACTCAGGAGATTGATCAAGCCCTTGCAGATTTAAAGAGGTACTTTACCCAGCCACCCCTACTTTCCGCCCCACTTAAGCATGAAGACCTCTTTCTCTACATGGCAATATCATAGTACACTGTTAGTGTTGTACTACTCCGGCAACAAGACCAGCAATAAACAATCTATTATATCAGCAAAACACTCTTGGGGGCAAAAAGCAGGTACCTACCACTAGAAAAATTGGCACTTGCTCTAATAGTGGCATCTTGTAAATTGGTGCACTACTTTAGAGCCCAAACCATTAACGTCCTCACTGACCATCAGTTAAAAGCACTACTCATATGGGCCGACTTCTCCGGTAGGTTGGCAAAGTGGGCCATTGAGCTAGGAGAATTTAACATTAAGTTTCACCCTAGATCGGCAGTTAAAGGACAGGTACTTGCTGACTTTATTATCGAATTCTCTGTTGAATTGCCACCGAAGAATAACCTGACAACACCCTCTGCTCAACAAAACAATGACCTCCCCTTGGACCTTTGGGAAAATGTTGATCATTGGACACTCTTCATCGACAGAGCGTCTAATGACAGGGGGGTAGGATCGGGGATAATTCTCATCACACCAGACGGTTTGGCAATAGAACAAGCTATCAAACTCGAGTTCAATGGCTCAAACAATGAATCAGAATACGAGGCCCTGCTCACCAGATTGAGCCTAGCCATTGAACTAAAGATCGTCGAGATTGTTATCTATTCGGACTCCCAACTAGTGGTTAATCAGATCATAGGAGAATACGCAGTGAACAATGGTAGAATGATACAGTACCTGGCAAAAGCAAAGGAATTGCTGGCCAAGTTTGGTAAGCACAAACTCCACCAGATCAACCGCGATAACAACGCTCATGTTAATGCCTTGGCGACACTGGCAACGACTTTAAAATCAGGATCAAAGAGAAAAATCCATATGGAGACCTTAGCCAGACCAAGCATATTTCATGAAGAGGAGAAAGCTCTGGCTATAGAATAGTTGGGACCATCATGGATGGACCCAGTTATCTCCTATCTTGACAAAGATGAGCTGCCAAAGGATAAGAATGAAGCCAGACGGATCAAACACAAAGCCCTCAGATAGTGGCTGTCACCAACTAAGGAACTCTATAGAAGATTTTTCACAGGTCCCTACTTGCACTGTGTCCACCCAGACAACGTGCAGGGCATCTTGTTCGAAATTCATGAAGGGATCTATGGAAGTCACGTCGACGGAAGGTCGTTGGCCCACTGAGCTATCTTGCAGAGGTACTGGTGGCCTTATATGCAAAAAGACGCAGCCCAATACGTGCTGAGATGTGAAAAATGTTAAAAGTTCTCTCTGATTATACATCAACTTGCTGAGGACCTCACAACTATAACCAGCCCTTGGCCTTTTGCCCAGTGGGGGCTGGACATAATTGGGCCTTTGCCTTGAGCTCCAGGCAATAGGAGGTTTCTTATTGTGGCAACAAATTACTTCACCAAGTGGGTGGAGGCAGAGCCCCTGTCAACCATTAAAGAGATTGACGCCAAAAGATTTGCCTGCAGAAATATAATAACAAGGTTCAGCATACCTCGGGCACTTGTCTTGAACAATGGCACCCAATTTGATGGTAACATATTCAGATCATTCTGCAATGAGCTCGGAATCAGTAACTACTATTAAACACCGGCCTATTCGCAGTGCAACGGGCAAGCCGAAATTTCAAGCAAAACTACACTGAACGAGATCAAGAAA
The DNA here is from genome assembly GCA_033060915.1 of Euryodendron excelsum. Taxonomy (NCBI): domain Eukaryota; kingdom Viridiplantae; phylum Streptophyta; class Magnoliopsida; order Ericales; family Pentaphylacaceae; genus Euryodendron; species Euryodendron excelsum. The sequence continues at coordinate 30,153,486 of CM065397.1, forward strand.
CAGCTAGAAAAGGCTAAAGGAAGATGGGTGGAAAAACTGCCCAGCGTCCTATGGTCCTATAGAACTAGCTCGAGGAGGTCTACTGGAGCAACACCCTTTTCTTTAGCTTATGGGGTAGAGACAGTAATACCCTTAGAGGTGGGACTACTAATAATCAGATCGTCAGTATTTAACATTGGACCTAACGACCAAACTTTAGCCAAAGACCATGATCTTGTAGAAGAAAATAGAGAGGCTGCCTTGATTAAACTCACTGGATATCATCAACAGTTAAGTCGTTCCTACAACAAACAGGTTCAGCCAAGAGCCTTTGTACCAAGAGACTTAGTAATGCGGAAAGTATTGGAGGCAACAAAGAAGCCAGCTGATGGAAAGCTCGGCCCCAACTGGGAGGGTCTTTACACAGTGGCATCCCAAGTCGGCGTGGGGGCATACCAACTGGAAATTATCAAAGATGGGAGACAGCTACCCCGACCGTGGAACGCGAACAATGTAAAGAAATTTTATCAGTAGAATTGACTCCCATATAATGTAACTACTCAACAATGTTTTTTCAAAGCTTCATATGATCAACAAACTTGGAAGTCATTCAACCAAATTTATTCGTTCGATGCTACTCCAAAATACAAAGCACTAAAGAAAGACAAAAATAAAAACTAAGTGTAAAAACTTGGTCATGTCCAAGTTGGACAGGTCGGCCAATTAAGGTCATAAAAACCAAGTTTAACACTTGCTCTTGTCGAACAAGTCGGCCAATGAAGGCCAAAACTCTAAAACAAATATCAAAATTAAACGCATAGAATTAATTCTACCCAAGTAGGGTAGGCCAGAGCTTTATGCACAAAAACAAACCAAAATCCAAACTTGGTTCTACCTTAGTACTAGTTATGCTACTTAAATAGAGGGAATGATCATCAAACAATGTTCATCAAAATATAAATTAAAAAGTCAAATTCAAGGCAAAATCAGTATAGTAAAAAAGACTTGCATTAATTTGAAGCATTGATTACATGAAGCAAAACAAGAAAGAAAATACTATAAAAAACTAATTGTCAGGGATGGTCTCCACCTACTTCTCAGAGGGCTCAGCCGATTTGTCTCCAGCAGCTTCGTTTGTGACCTTTGGCAGTTTGGCAGCAAATTTGGCCTCTTCAGTAGTGGCCTCCTGAGCAAGCTTTCTCTTTTGTTCAGCATTAGCGACCACCTCGGTGAATAGAAGGGCACCATTCCAACCCTTTCGGAAGATTGTCCAGCACAGGTCCGTCATCTGATTTGCAAGATCCTTGGTCGCCCGTTCAATACCCTTTTACATGGTCAGCTCCTCCTCTGCCTTCAACTTGGCCACCTCAGCCTGTAGTGTTTCGATCTCGGCTTTGGCCTCGTACAGTTCCACAGACTGTAGTTCATTCTTTTCCAGCATAGCCTTGGTCTTCTTGTCCCTTTTCTCAAAGTCAAAAGTAAGCATCTTCAACTCTGTCGTGGTTGCCTCTGCCTTATTTTTCTACAGTAGTTTGTCCTTATTGACATCGATCCACTCCTTCTGCAAACCAGCGTGCTCCTCGCCCAACTGTTGGTGCTGCTCAATAAAAGACTAGAAGCGACTCATCACCTCTAGAGAGTTAAGGCAGCCCTACAAAATAAGACTACATGTTAGACTAATAAGTCAAAGAAAACAAGAATAGAGTTGAGGGGATAAGAAAGAACTGATTACCAGAAGAGAGTCGTGGAAGGCACCCATGAAGACTTCAGATCGTTGGCACTCCACAGCTTAAAGACATCCTTCTTTGGCAGGGCGCTCTGGATAACACCCAATGCTACCTAGGCTGGATCGATCATGGAGTCAGCCGTAGTCATATGCAAACCAAGAATTTTCGAAATGATGGTCACCGGCTCAACATTAGCCAAATCTTTATCAACGCCTTTGGAGCTGACCTTCGCCTTCTTCGAAGCTGGCAGTTGGGCAACTACCTCGGGGGCTTTCTTCTTCTACAGTCGAGTGCTGGGCTTCTTCTGTAGAGGCGCGACATCCTTGATCGGGGAAGTCTCTAAATCAATGGTTGGAGGATCGGCAATAGCTATGGCAGCCTTTTTCAGTGGTTTCCCCACTACAACAAATATCATCTCCTTTAGATTCATCTCGTCGTCTTCATCAGGTGATAGGGTTGCCCTCTGCTACTTCAAGCTTACCCTAACTCAGCGGCCAAGCATGATTAAGGACTCCGATGTTGATGCCGAGCTGTTCCAATCAAAGCGAAGTTTGTGAGACTGCTACTCCTCGCCAACAGAATCTGCTGGAGGTAGAGCAGCGACGATCACTTGCCTGGCAGCGTATGCCCTTTCGATGTCAACACCTACAAGGATCTCTTCAAAATCCCCCTTCGCACCCTCCCCGGCCAATTTTGCAAGGACGCTCAGCAGGACCCCCATTTTTGCAGTAATCGACGAATAGCATAACGAATAGTTCAGCAGGATGTGGGGTGCCCGCGCAACGTCTCTTAACTTGCCCTACCCACGAAAGTCCAAGACCTTCTTTAAACTGCAAAGTTGACTCCCCAAGGGACTTCTCTCGTCTTATTTTTTGCAACTGCAAGAATAACAAAGACGAGGTTAGAAACATAATAAGACAGATGGAGGAAATTAATCATAAGTTTGCATCGAACCTATTTCCTAAGGAAATCTAGGGCACCGTCCCGCCAGTCTTTCACCTAAAGGAAGGTCGCTAAACTTCCAAGGCCAGATACCCAAACCCTAACATCATTTACGCCATTCCCAGAGGATGACAGACACTTCAATATCTCCCTACTGTCGCACCCAGATTTTTTGCACTCGAGGAATACTCACCCAAGCGGAAAAAATACTGTACTCTCTCGTTAGAACTCACCCTCCTAGAAGAATGAGTGTGACTAGGTTTGAATTGAAAATAAGTTTGAATAAAGGGCTTTTGAAAAAGATTCGGAGTCACCACCTAACTTGATTAAGGTGAGTTAGGTCACCTAAAAACTAAGCATAATCCGAATACTACACTTAGGGTTTTTGAAAAACGATTTTGGAAAACATCCTTAAGAGAGGGTTTTTAAGAAAACTAGTTGTTTGGCAACCTTTGGAAAAAATTTAGCCCTTTTTAGAAAAATAACTCCTTTTGGTCTTTGAAATCAATGATCTAGGTTCGGAGGTTGGTTACGTATAGGGAAGACGCACTAAGCGATCACCCTACTCCGCCCTTTCGGTACCTACATGGCAATCTACCCTAGATTCACCCATGAGAGTCTTTAATTAACTATAGTTCAATCCTATTCACTTTGAAAAAGAATGTTTTAAAAAAAAACGAAACTAATATGATGCATGATATGCACGTGCAAGATAAGAGAATTGGAAAATAGAAATTGATTTGAAAAGAAATTGATTTGATTTGAAAATAGATTTGAAGAGATGGAATTGAAATTGGAAAGTATGAAAATTCAGAAATAAAAATTTGAAAATAGAAATTTTGAAATTGGAATTTTGAAAATAGATTAGAATTTGGGATTTGGAAAGATTTTGGAAACCGCACCCATGAGGGTGAAATTGAAAGTTTGAAAAGTATTGTGACTGCACCTATGAAGGTTGCCTACGTATCCTTTTAGGGGAATTAGGTCAGTCGTAGTTCAGACCGGAGTCCGATTGAAAAGAGATTGATTTGAAGAGAGAGATTGGATTAGAAGAAAGAGATTAAATTGAAAATTGGATTCGATTTGAGATTAGAAGAGGAGATTGGACATTGAAATTGAGAATATTGGACTTTGATTTGAAGAGATAGATTTGGACTTGTTTTGAAAAAGAGAAGGTTTGAGAAAACCTAGACTTAGGAAAGATTCGACTTGGCTTGGAAGATTTGGAAAGGTTAGATTTTAGGAGATGTTCGAATTAGGAAAAGTCTGATTTAAGAAAGTTTCGAATTAGGAAAGTTTCATTTTTGGAAAGTTTTGAAATTAGGAAAGTGTCATTTTTGGAAATTTTCGAAATTAGGAAAGTTTTGAAATGGGAAAGTATTGAATTTAGAAATGTTTTGAATTAAGAAAAGTTTAGTTTGAGAAAGGTTTAAAATTTGGAAAGTTTCAAATTAAGAAAGTTTTGAATTTTAGAATGTTTGAAAAAGGGAAGTTTTGAATTTGGAAAGTTTTGAAAACAAGGAAATTTTGAAAATAAGAAAGTTTCGTTTTAGGAAAGGTTTGAAAAATGAAAGTTTTCAGTTTAGGAAATGTTTGAATTAAGAAAGTTTTGAGTTTAGAAAAGTCTTAGATTTGGAAAGATGTTGAAGTTTTGGAAAGTTTAGAATTTTGGAGAGATTTAGGTTTAGAAAGATTTAACTTGAGAAAGTTTCAAATTTAGAAAGTTTTGAATTTGCAAAGATTTGAAATTTAGAAAGTTTAAGATTTAGAAAGTTTTAGAATTTTAAAAAATCTTGAGATTAGGAAATGTTTGAGTTTAGGAAGAGTTTGAAAACTTAGGTTTGAAAAGTTAAGATTTGAAAGGAGGGTAGAATTAGGAAAGAGTTGAATTAGGAAAGATTTGAATTTTGAAATTTAAGGAAAGATTTAAGGTTTAGGTTTAAGAAACTTATGGTTTAGGAAGGAATTGAATTAAGAAAGGTTTGGATTAGGAAGGGATTGGATTTGGTTTCTAAAAGAAAATATTTGATTTTGTTTCCAAAAACGGAGTGTGGGATCTAGTTTCCTAAATGGGAAGATTTGATTTCGTTTCCTAAAGGGAAGATAGGATTTGGTAAGGATTTGGAAAGGGAGATTCTAGAAACCCTAGATTTGGAAAATTATAGTTTTGACGTAGAAAATAGATTTTGGAAACGTGTATAGCTTGGATGTGAAAACAAGAGGTTTTGGAAACCTAGGTTTGGGGCAAAGTTTGAAAACCTTGTTTTTGGAAAGAAAATTTTGGGTTTCCTAACTGTGGGTTCTAGGGTTTGATTTGGGCTCTAAGGAAAGAGGATTTTGGAAACTGCGTTTTTGGAAACGAAGGTTCTCTAGAAGGGAATCCTAAGGAGGAATTTTTGGAAAGTGTGTTTTTAGAAACGAAGGTTTTCTAGAAGGGAATCCTAGGAAGGAGTTTCTAGATGGAAGATTTTGAAAGGAGAGTTTTTGGAAAGATTTTTGGAGAGTTTTTCTAGGAAGGTTTTTGGTTGAAGATTGTTGAAGAGAGTTTTTGGAAAGATTTTTGGGGAACGTTTTTAGAAAGTGGATTTTGAGGAGAGGATTTTGAAAGGGAGTCGAAAAAGGGAGTTTTGAAAAAAAATAGATTTTGGAAGGAAGTTTTTGAAAACAATTTTGGAGAGGAGAGTTTTAGGAAAGTATGTTGAAAAAAAGATTTTTAGGAAGGGATTTTTGAAAAGAGAGCTTTTTGGAAAGTATGAAAACGCCTCACTTTCCTAAAGCGATTCTAGCCATAAGAGGGCTAGAACCACTTTAAGAAAGTGGTTTTGGAAAACAATAAGATTTGAAAATATAGACCAAAAAGGTCACTTTTAATGTAATACTTTCCTAAAGCAACTCTAGCCATGGAAAGGCTAGAATCACCCTAGAATTGTGGTTTTGAAAACAAGTTTTCGAAAAAGATATTTTGATACATTTTTAAAAACATGTTTGAAAACGATTTTGAAAACAAGTTTGAAAACGGTTTTGGACGATGCAAGACTATGATATGCACAATGCAATTTGGGGTCGTGAACATACAAGGCTAAGGCTTCACCACATAATCAAGGGGGCCGGACCCACGTGGTCTTTGGTTAGACTAGAAGAAAGCCCCCGACACGGTGACTCTCCAATAGCCCAATCCTACACATGAACCGGGAATCCCCTTGTTTCAAGCATGCAAAGAAAGGGGGGAAAGAGATGGGGGATTAAAATAGAGAAAACCCAAGTGGGTTAGGAGAGAGAAGAGAGAGGGGGGAACTGCGGAAATTTAAATAGGGAGCCTACCGTATGTCTTGTTATTTTGTGCGCCGTGCTGTCTTCGGTCTTCGGTCTTTGTCTTGATCTTCGTCTTCAATCCTCAAAAGTTGTCTTCAAGCTTTGGATTGCAGCTCTTCAAGTCTTCAAAGGATGGTTGAAGGCTAGTGTATGAGTGTATGGGGATGTATAGGAGTGTATAGGAGGCTAGGGTTTGGAAAACCTAGGGAAGCTAGGGTTTTTGAGGTGCTCGAGCTTTGTATATCGAAATATATGATTTTTAGTTTAAGTTTGTAGACCCCTTTCACGTTGAATGAGGCTCTGTATTTATAGAGGTTGGACAACACTGGTGCCTGTTGCAGTGGCACCAGGCCAAATTTTACACTAGTGTCACTAGGAGTGGCGCCAGGCCATTTTTTGGCTTGCGCCACTACTAGTGGCGCCAGCCAATTAGGAAATGTTTAAGGTCAGCAAGTAACGTATCTTTGACTAGATTTGGGCGCCTGTACTAGTGACTACTATGCAATTTTTAGCTTGGTTTCACTAGGAATAACTCCAGAAAGTCCGGGAATGATTTGAAGGAGCCGGGAATGACCCGGAAGGCTGGAAAGGAGCAGGAACACTTAAAATAGTGTCCTGGAGGTATTTGACTTAAAAAGTGAGGACAAAATGTGTCGGAAAGGTTGACGGGGCCTTTAGGGGCAAAACGGTCAATCGGACTGGGAAGCTTCCGGGGCGAACTCGGACTGTTCCGGAAGAAGACTTGGGATCCGAAAACATTATTTAGAATGTTCCCAGAGGTTGCCGGTTTGATTTTCAAAGCCGGCGTGGTCGGAAAAGTAGACCGGCTTACCAAGGGCAAAATGGTCATTTCGCACCGGGTTGGCCAGAACTGACTTGGAAAGATCCGAAAAGGTAAGTGGAGGTTGTGAACACTATAAAAAGTAGTCTCATGAGGTTACCGGTTTGATACCCAGAGCCGGTGTGGTCGGAAAAGGAGACCGGCCCACCAAGGGCAAAACAGTCATTTTGTACCGGGTTGGCCGGAACTGACTCGGAAAGATCTAGAAAGATAAAGGAAGGTTGAGAATACTATAAAAAGTAGTCTTAGGAGGTTACCGGTTTGATACCCAGAGCCAGTGTGGTTCCCGGGGCATTCAGATGCCTAGGGGCAAAATGGTCATCTTGACTAGAAAGTCTCGGAAAAGGTTCAAAAGGCAGTTTGGTCATTTTTTACCAAAGTGGGTTAACAGACACTGGTTTTGACTTGGGTTTTGAGTGTTTCCGCCACTCTAACGGCGGTCGTCATGACACAGGGGTTTGTTGGCAATTCCCTATATCGACCTATTTGTGAGTATTTCCGCTACTCTAACGGTTTTATGAGTAGTTTCGTTACTCGAACCGTCTCGAGGAATAAACTGTCTCGAGAGAGAGATTGAAAAGGGGATTTATCGTCTCTGAAGAGACGTGCTTGAATTGGAACCGTCTCGAGGAATAAACTGTCTCGAGAGAGGGATTGGAAAGGGGTCTTACCGTCTCCGAGGAGACGCGCCTGGATTAGAACTGTCTTGAGGAATAAACTGTCTCGAGAGAGGGATTGGAAAGGGGTCTTACCGTCTCCGAAGAGATGCGCCTGGATTGGAACCGTCTCGAGGAATAAACTGTCTCGAGAGTGGTATTGGAAAGGGGACTTATCGTCTCCGAAGAGACGCGCCTAGATTGAAACCGTCTCGATGAATAAACTGTCTCAAGAGAGGAATTGGAAAGGGGTCTTATCGTCTCCGAAGAGACGTGCCTGGATTGGAACCGTCTCGAGAAATAAACTGTCTCGAGAGAGGGATTGGAATCGGAAAGGAAAGGACAATGCCCCTAAGGGCATTTTGGTCATTTTGCCTCTATTTGGGTCTGACAGGCCCGCGAAGCGATGGAAAGACGAAATTTAGACCTAGAGAATTGGTTTCGATTGGAATATACCCACAATGACTTGAAAACAAGTCTGGACGGAGTGTAGACTGGCGAGCGGTCAAAAATAGAGTGCTTACACCTACTATTATCAACGGCCCAGAGATACACTTTCGAACTCTCATCCCTACTTTACAAAATGTATAGTAGTAGTCAAGCTCAACAAGCCCTAGGTTCATTCTGAGGCGCCGATTAAGCTCGAGCATCCCAAAAACTATTCTATATACGTTTGGTGAGACTTAAAAGGGTGCTACCTTACAGTGGACAATGAACTTTTGAAGGAGGTGATGCAAGGGAAACCTAAGACCTCCCTCAACGATGGCAATAACTAGGAAGGGAATCTTACAAGAGAAAGATGGGCACAGAGGAGACTTACGGTAAAGGAGGTTAGCGAGGGATGCTCTCAGATAAAAAGACGAAGTAAACAAGTGCCAGTCACCGAAAAGGGCACCCTCCCTTTATACTCGCCCGTGCCACCGATTCATTCACGTGAGACGACAGCAATCGTGTCGTAACAGCAGACCGTCACATCGGCCATAAATGCCTCGGCGTCTCATCACTGCGGCTTTAAATCCATATCGTCCACGTGGCCAAATAACCGTTGAAATGGTAGCACGCTTGAAGGAGCATCCTAAAGACCCGATGTAGCCCTTGGCCCTTCGAGGAGCCAAAAAGGGCACAAGAGCTGGGGGCAATTGTGGGTCAAAGAATTCCAGCCCAGTCCACCCAGTAAGGCCCAATAAAAATTAAGTAAAGGAAGCTGGACTATAGGTCAACCCAAATAATCAAAAATGCGGCCAGGCCCACATTGCCAACCTCGTGCTGACTTGGGCCCAAGCCAAAAGACGATAAGCCCAACGCACAAGGATAATCAAAGCATTTAATACTCTGATATCAATATTTAATGCAGAGATAACCCACATTTAATTTAGGAGCAGCTCACCACGCAACGTTTACGCTCACATCCAATCAGCCGGATTCTAGCATTGTGATAAAGCTGGATCCATGTCCAATCAGTCAACAACGAATGATGTGGTCTACAAGATAAGTCATGATGACCCTAAAGTAGGCAAAAGGGTTAAAACTTCATCGATTATACTATAAATACCGAAACCCTAAGAAACAAGGTTTAGACAATTAAATTCAGGCATACATTGTCTTTATTTACTTCATTCTTAATTAAGATTGCTAACTTAATCATCAGAGTATTATCGGTCCAAAGAAGGTCGACCCATTCTAACTTCTCTGTCTCATTGCAGTAAGCTGATGCTCTTTGATATTGGTTCGAACGATCAGCCAGGCTTTTCCAAAAATCTCACTTACATTTATGTATAGCATTTTTCTTATTAATTTTGTTATTATTTCCCATTAATCACACCTCTTCATAAATGTTTAAAAAATAATGAAAAAATTAAAATTTTGGCAAATCTTAATGAAATTTAAGTCATTATATTTATTCATTTCTCAATAGATGAATAATTGGTACATACTTTTAAGTTTTAAGCATGAAATCAAACTAAAAGTGACGGAGTTGTCTAGCTTTAGTAGCCTCATTGAAAGCAGACAAATTTTCTAATTATGCTAATGCATAATGCACATGTTTGGGCTAGGTTAGGGCTTGGTTTCCATTTTATAATGGAGTCAATTCCATCAATAGATATTTATGCCCCCAACAAACTTAATAAGCCCTTATGGAGCTTAAAATTTTCTTTATACATAAAATTTAATTATTGTCAAGTAAGATACTAGATTCTATTACATCAGTCAAATTTACATGTATTTTTAATTTTTTAATGTGTAGTTTGAGTTAAGCCTAATCTAAATATCTATAGTAGTTATGCAAATAGTTTGCTAGCCCAATTAAACAACAAATGCATAATGTTAAAAGCTCTAAGAACTTGATTTTTATAATTAAACTTTTAATGATAAATTTTTTCAATAAAACTAAATTGAAAAACATGTACCACTAAGTATATTAGATATTTAATAATAAATTACATATTTCTAACTTGAATTTCAAATCCTTTCCTAGTAAATTTTATGTTTTAAGTGATTATTTTAATGGACTTAATACATAATTCGTTTACAATAAGCAAGCTTATGTACTTAACAATGTTCTAAATTAATATAACTTCTTAGTAAAATCTAAGCATATATATTTTCTATCACATTCTAAGGATTTTCATTGCAATTAATTGATAATAGGTATTGATGGAGACTGTGAAATTTTTCATGATTCGGTTATAGTGTATACACATAATACCAAAAATCTGATCTAATTAGCAGACACTAATCTACGTGATTAAAATCATACATTTGAGATCTCTCTAGTTTGATCCTAAATAGCAATAAGTATGAACTTCGAAATCCTTCTGCTTTGATCTCGAACAGCAAGCAATATCAACAAGCACGAATCAATTGCTCAAACTTAACCTTCAAACTCTGTTATATCCCTCATACACGCCTTATTCTAGAGAGAGTGGGCTCATGGTTGCAGGGATTTTTCTTCCTTACAAAAACGTGTATCTCTCAATTATGAGTAAGTATAACCCTAGTTGCTTTTAGAATGCGTATATATAGAGGCTACAGCAGAGATCATAGAATTAGTATGATTAGGGCTTCCTACGCAAATAAGAATTCCTAATCTAGTCAAGATTAATTCCTAATTACGTAAATTATAATTATACCACTAATGAATTATAATTGCACTTACTGTCATACTAGAAATTATATTTTGAGCTCCATATTATTAAATGCTTATTTATCTCCCTACGTTAAGATCATGAATACCTGTCTATTAAATTGAATTACTGACAATTAAATTTAATAGACTTATTTAATTCCTTAAAACCTTCCACTTAACTGTTTTGATCAAAGTTTGTAAACTTTATCAAGGGGTATCATCAATCCCTATACTGGGACGTGGATTTCATCAATAATTAATATTTACCATGCACGTAATGTTATTATTCAACTCACTGAGTTTATTGACTCACAAATAATCTCACTCTTCTGTGAATTAAAACAATAAACATTAAATGTACGTGTCTATTTATTATATTAGGATTAAGAGTGTAAGCACTCATAATAATCATGAGATATTAATTGTTTTATATAATCACTATAAAAACAATTACCTCAACATGATCCTATTCAATACACACAAAGTGTACTAGTGTGAGGAGTTGGAATTATACCGTTCTCCATAGTCAAGACAAACCTATTAAAATCTTGTATTATAGTCCTACGGATGGTGTGTCTAGTTCCATCTAAGACTATGAATGATAAGCTTATATTCCTTAAGAACCGATAATCTGATTTTCTGTGTGTAAGTCATACTCTATACACCAAATTATCTCCTATATAGAATAAGAGACACATATGCACAATCATTAAATAAATAATGCAAGGCAAATATTACTCACACAGATTTTTATTAAAATAGAATAATTAATTTATTAATAAATACTAAAGTCATTACACATAACATGTCTTTTAATATAAATCTCTAATAGTTATAAATAAATCGTATCATATTTGTCATGTAGTTGTGTGTAACTATATGAAGTGAGAGAAGATAAATGTAGTTGCTTCTAGAGTTGGACTTGCATATTTACATATAATCAGATTAAAAGGACCCAGGCAGGGTTTGGGCTACCGAAATAGCAGTCATACCACTGCCAACCCACCTAAGCTGGCAATCCAGCCCTCGTAGTTACAATAATAATGACAAATTCAAGATTGGGGAATTATTCGGTATTGAAACAATTCGTGATTTAAGATATATATTCAGGAGAATATTAATAATAGTTTGGTGAAAAAAATTTAAGGAAAAGTTTTGAATAAAAATTCAATAAATATTGAAAAATTAAAATATGAGTCCTTATTCTATAATTGTTCTAAATAATTTGAGAATTTTGAAAAGAAATGTAGGAATTATTTATAACATTTGAAATTGAGGAAAATATTGAGAACTATTGAATTACATGGTAGAAATTCAGGATTCATTCATTTGATAAAAGTGTTGGAATAAGTTCAAAAGATTTTCCAAAAATTAGAGAATTAATTTTGTTCCTACAGTTAATCCTACAATTTTGTTCCATAATTTGTCTTGGGATGATTCTTGTATGTCAAAAGAATCAATAACTTAAAGGAAAAACAACTTCAGACTACCTGAATAATTTGACCTACATTAACTATTTGAGCTTCAGCATTTATTTAGTAATGAAATCCTTACCGTTTTGGATGTTATTTGGGAAAAAAAAATCATGCATTAATTATTCACGAAAAAGTAGGATCAAATTTTTTTGAATATGGACAGTGTAACATATATATATATATATATTTTTTTTTTTTTGAAGAGGAAAGTGTAACATATTTAGGAACCCAAAAACGTAAGTCCTCAGTTTGAAGAAATCAGGAGCAGCATTTGTTGTTTTCAGTATATTTACGATTAATTCTAAATTTAGTGAAATAACGTGATATATATGGGGTTTATTATCTTAAAAAAATTATCAGAGTAAGTTTAGAAGATTTTCAAGAAATTGGGGAATTGTGTTCCTATGATCTGACCAATAGCATTGAAATATTCAGTAAAGTTTGGCTTCAGCTAACACTTCTAGTTGGTAAGTGGAGAAAGAAATGTCATTAATTGCAATTCATGAAAGTGAAAATGAAAAGATCTTTGAGTTGCCAATAAGGCATTGGGGTTTTTTTTTGGGGACAAATACTGGATTTGATAAGGAAAGAAAAGGAATCCAAAATGACATTATATGATTGTAATGCTATAAAATGTCATTTTAAGTTGTTTCACTTAAATGAAAATGAGATTAAAATGATGTTATTGTACTCCAGATGATGGAAACAGCCACCATGTAATTAGTGGTGATTGTAAAGATTTCAAAGCCTTCGTGGGAAAGTTGAAACGATAAAAAGTTAACACTATGTTTGGATTTTGAATTTGTAAAGAAAAAAAAAAGAAAAATATTAAAAAATAAATAAAGTGAAAAAAACTTAATTTTTTTGATTGTTTTGGTTGGGTTATGTTGACTCAAGGTTGATCGTATGTTGATTTTGATGATAACTAAATCTTGTGTTAATTTACTAATAAATCTACTTAGTGTGCAGATTAACAAAGTTCATAATTTAGATTTAAAGTTCAATCTTAAGTCTAATACATGTCAAAGAGAATACACAACAAATTCAAGAGCTATGCAATGAACCAAACAGAGAACTGATGCCTATATCTACTTCAAACAAATATTTTATATTCGAAAAGATTGAAGGTATTCAAACAAAAATCTCATCAAGTATGCATAAGACTCATTAAAGACTGATTTGCACTTCAGAAATATTGAAGACTTCATCAGAATATGCAAAAATCAGTTGAAGATGAATTGATTTTTAAGGAGATTGAATAATGCTCAAAAGAAAACTTCATCAGGAATGCAAAGATCAATTCAAGATTATGTGATTGAAGTTGCTTAAAAAGAATATTCACAATGATTGTCTGATCTCTATATGGAATCTAAGTGAAGAATTCTTCTACAATGTAAAGAACCAATGAAGACTAGATGTATAAAGAGATTTCATCAAGCTTACAAAAGTCTCATTGATGTGATTTTAAAGAAGAAAGAAAAATTGCTAGCAAAGAGAATAAATTAGCAATGAAGCATTGTGAAACTCTACGCAATTTAGGAAGCTTGACATTGAAAGAGAGTGTTCTACAATGCAAGAAGAAGCTTTGCAAATGAAGAAAAAAATATCAACATTGATCTAATGAAGCTCTGACTGTTTGAGAGTCGAGAGAAGATGAGTGTCAAATGATTGATTCAATCCAAATTGAATAGAAGTTAACTATGTTGAGTTAAAGAGATTTGATTGATCATCATACCTCAAAGAAATACCCTTTAAAGATCTTATACCAATGCTGAGATGAGTTGGATCATTAGAAATCAGAAAGCAGATTTCTGGGCAATGAGCGAACTTATGGAAATAAGGAGTCGCCTCATGGTTATAGAAGCAAAAAGTTTAAAGACCAAATGGACAATGAGCGGACTCATGGAAATGAAGAGTCGCCTCTTGATCATAGAAGTAAAAGGCCTGAAGACAAAATGATCAATGAGCGGACTCATGAAAATGAAGAGTCGTCTCATGAACACATAAGCAAAAAACCTAAAAACTAAGTAGACAATGAGCGGACTCATTGAAATGAAGAGTCGCCTCATGGAGACAGACACAAAGGCTTGAAGATAACATGATCAATGAGCGGACTCATGAAGATGAAGAGTCGCCTCATGACAATAGAAGTAAAAGGCTGAAGATCAAATGAACAAAGAGCGAACTCCTGAAGATGAAGAGTTACCTCATGACAGCAAAAGCCAAAGATGTGAAGACAGAATGGACAAGGAGCCAACTCATTATTATAAAGAGGGGACTCATGAAGTCAGTGAACAACGTCTGGTAAATGCAGAAGCAGAAAGTATCGACTCCACAAGCCTGGAGCCGACTCCTTGAATATAACGGCTCATTTTTCTAACGTTATAATAGACTGGACGTGCATTAATGAAGCCCAACAACCTCTAACGGATGGAATCAATACAGGGGTTTATATACAAGTTTCCAGCTGCATTTATACAAGCAGACAAGAGACAAAAACAAGATTCAACTGACTGATTCACTGAAAATTCTAATATTCTTCCTATTTTCTTCCTATGTGCTTTGATTGTAAAATTTACTCTTGTTAGAGAGTTTGCTAGTTACTTGTATATTCTTATACACTTGTATGTGAGAGTTTGAGAGTTCTCTTGTGGAAGAAAAACTCTTGTAAGTTTGAGTGGAGCTTGGACAAAACCACTTGGTGATTGAAGAACTTAGGTGGAAGTTCTTATATAGTGAGCTGAGCAATTTGTCAATGAGCAGCCCATTTGTAATTGGAGGTTACATAGTGGAAGAAGACTTCAAGGAAGTCTTAGGGTGAGGACGTAAACCATGGTTTGTGGTTGAACCTCGATAAATCTGTGTGTTCTTTCTTATGCTCTGTTTTCTTTCATTCTTCTGATTATATTGCTTTGCATATAGATTGATCACTGTTACATTGGTTAGATTAATTTTAATT
The DNA here is from genome assembly GCA_033060915.1 of Euryodendron excelsum. Taxonomy (NCBI): domain Eukaryota; kingdom Viridiplantae; phylum Streptophyta; class Magnoliopsida; order Ericales; family Pentaphylacaceae; genus Euryodendron; species Euryodendron excelsum. The sequence goes on from CM065397.1 coordinate 30,168,504, forward strand.
AATCTTAATTGCTATTAATCTTTGAAAAACCCAATTCACCCCCCTCTTGGGTTGCCTTTTGGGCCAACAATTGGTATCAGAGCCTGTATTCCTGTTTTTAAGGCTTAACATCCTAGGAATAGATCTATGACAACTAATTTCGAAAGCTCTCTTGGTGAAGGTCAATCCACAAATAGAACACCTATGTTCAATGGCACTAATTACAATTATTGGAAAAATAGAATAAGAATCTACATTCAATCGGTAGATTATGAATTATGGAGAGTTATTGTAAATGGTCCTAAAACTCCTACTTCCATAATAGAACAAATAGTTGTCTCTAAACCAGAATCTGAAGGGGATGAAGATGATCTGAAAATGCTACAATCAAATGCTAAAGCTATGAATACTTTGTATTGTGTACTTGATCCTAATAAATTTAGTCATATTTCCACTTGTGAATCAGTCAAAGAAATATGGGATAGAATAGAAGTCACACATGAAGGTACCAATCAAGTAAAAGAATCTAAAATTAATATATTGGTACATAGTTATGAATTATTCAAAATAAGACCTGAAGAATCCATCACCAAAATGTTTACTAGGTTTACTGATATTATAAACGGTTTAAAATTTCTTGAAAAGGTGTATCCTAACAATGAGTAGGTGAGGAAGATACTAAGGTCTTTGCCAAAGGCTTGAGAGGCTAAGGTTACAACAATCCAAGAAGCCAAGGACCTCAACATCCTGCCATTGGAAGAACTCTTGGGCTCTCTAATGACACATGAGCTCACACAAAAACAACATGCCCAAGAAGATGAAGAAAAGAAGAAAAGGGTAGTTGCATTCCAATCCACCTATCAAGATGATGAATCAGCAAGTGAAGAGAATGAAGATCAAATTGCTGTCATCACTCAAAAATTTAGGAGATTCATAAAGAAGAAATGGAGAGGTGGAAAGAAGCATGAAGCCAAGGGAGAACCTAGCAAGGAATCTAACATAACATGCTATGAATGTAAGAAGTCTGGCCATATAAAGGCAGAATGTCCTCTGCTCAGAAAGAGAGGAAAGAAATACCAAAGGAAGAAGGCCATGGCAGCCATGATAAGGAGTAATGATGAAGAATCAAGCTACGAAGAAGAAACTGAACCACAAGAAGTGGCTAACCTATGTCTCATGTCTCATGAGGATGATAGTAAGGTATTTAACTCTTCCCAATTCACTTTTAATGAATTACAATATGCATTTGATGATTTACTTTGTGAATTCAGAAAATTGGAAATTAAAAATGGACTTCTTAAGAAGATGATTTCTACTCTTACTGTTGAAAATGAAAATTTGCAAAAGGAAAATGAAGTTTTGAAAAATGAAGTTTGTGTCTTAAAGGATAAGGTTAAGAAAAATTCTTTTCAAAAGGACCTTTCAAACGAAAATCACATTTTGCTTGAAAAGGTTAAAAGCTTGGAAACTAGTCTTCATAAATGTGTAAATGGAAAAGAAAAATTTGATGTAATTTTAGGAAAACAAAATTGTTCTCTTGATAAGGCTGGTCTTGGTTTTGATCCATTTAAAAGGAAGAATTTTTCAAAAGGCAGATTTAGTAATTCAATTGGAAAAACACAGATATCATACTTTTACTATCATAAAAGGGGACATATTGCTAGTAGATGCTTTGCCTTACAAAAATCAAATGTTCCTAGCAATGCTTGGGTCTCTAGAAGACCATTGTGGACTAACCCCCAAGGACCTAAGATGATTTGGGTACCTAAGGTCAGATAAATCCTGTTACAAATTTGCCTTCAAGCTAAATCATAGAAAGACCATTGGTACTTGGATAGTGGATGTTCAAGGCATATGACGGGAGATAAAGCACAATTCACTTTTCTCTCACCAAACGATGGAGGTCTTGTCACATTTGGTGATAATAGCAAAGGGAAGATCATCAGTATAGGTAGTGTTGGTAAGAATTCCTCTATCTCTATCGAAAATGTATTACTGGTTAAGGGACTCAAACACAATATTTTGAGCATTAGTCAAATTTGTGACAAAGGATGCAAAGTTGTATTTGAATCTTCTAAATGTGATGTAATTGACATTAATGATAACAAGACAATTCTCAGTAGACATAGACAAGGCAATATTTATGTTTTCAATCTTAATGATTTATCTTCATGCAAAATGGAATGTCTTACTGCTATGAATAGTGATGAAAGTTGGTTGTGACGTAGAAAACTTGGTCACATTAGTATGATCATACTTTCAAAGATTTCTAAAAATGATTTGGTCAAAAGTCTTTCAAAAATAAAATTTGACAAAGATAGAGTTTGTGATACTTGTCAATTAGGAAAGCAAACTCGAATTTCTTTCAAATCTTTAAATATGCTCACTACCTCTAGGCCACTTCAACTATTGCATATGGACTTAATTGCACCAACAAGGACTTTGAGTCTTGGTGGTAAACAATATACACTTGTTATTGTCGATGACTATTCTAGATTTACATGGACTTTCTTCTTAGCTCATAAGAATGAGACAATTATTTTCTTCAAAAAATTTTATAGAAAAGTCCAAAATAAAAAAGGATTTTCAATTACTTCAATTAGGACTGATCATGGAGGGGAATTCGATTGTAAACCTTTTGAAATGTTTTGTGATGAAAACAGTTTTGATCACAATTTCTCAGTCCCTAGAACACCTCAACAAAATGGTGTTGTTGAGAGGAAAAATAGAGTTTTAGAAGAAATGGCAAGAACCATGCTTTATGAAAATGGTTTACCAAAATACTTTTGGGCTGAAGCTGTTAACACAGCTTGTTATGTTTTGAATCGAATTTTATTTAGAAAATTTTTGAACAAAACCCCCTACTCTCTCGTTAGAACTCACCCTCCTAGAAGAATGAGTGCGACTAGGTTTGAATTGAAAATTGATTTGAATAAAGGGTTTTTAGAAAAAGATTTGGAGTCGCCACGTAATTTGATTAAGGTGAGTTACGTTACCTAAAAACTAAGCATAATCCGAAGACTACACTTAGGGTTTTTGAAAACGATTTTAAAAATATCTCCTCAAGAGAGGGTTTTTAAGAAAAACAGGTTGTTTGGCAACCTTTGGAAAACATTTAGCCCTTTTTGAAAATAACTCCTTTTTGGTCTTTGAAATCAGTGATTCTAGGTTCGGAGGTTGGTTACGTGCAGGGAAGACGCACTAAGCTATCACCCTACCCCGCCCTTTCGGTACCTACATGTCAATCTACCCTAGATTCACCTATGAGAGTCTTCAGCTAACTATTGTTCAATCCTATTCACTTTGGAAAACAATGTTTGAAAAGAAACTAACATGATGCATGATATGCAAGTGCAAGATAAGAGAGTTGAAAATTAGATTTGGAAAGAAATTGATTTGATTTGAAAAGGAGAAGATGGAAGTTTGAATTTGGAAAGAAAGTTTTAGAAATTGAAAATAGAGATTTGGAAATAGAAATTTGGAATTGGAAGTTTGAACATTGATTGGAGATTTGAAAAGATTGTAGAATTTGAGATTTGAAAAATATGGAGGAATTTGAAATTTGAAAGAAGTTGTGACCACACCCCTGAGGGTTGCCTACGTATCCCTTTGGAGCAATCAGGTCAATCGTAGTTCGGACAAGAGTCCGATTGAAAAGAGATTGATTTGAAAGAAAGAGATTGAATTGGAAATTGGATTAAAAGATTGAAAGATTGAACTTTGATTGGAAGATTTGAAAAGGCTTGACTTTGGAAAACTTGATTTTAGGAAATCTAGACTTAGGAAAGAGAGAATTTAGGAAGGATTTGAGATTTAGAAAGATTTGACTCGAATGTTGGACTGGGAAGATTTAGGAAAGGATTGGATTTAGGAAATATTCGAATTAGGAAAGTTTCAAATTAGAAAAGTATCATTTTAGGAAGGTTTCAGAATTAGGAAAGGTTTTGAAATTAGGAAAGTTTTCAAATTTAGGAAGGTTTCAAATTAAGAAAGTTTCAACTTAAGAAAGTTTCATTTTTGGAAAGATTTGAATTAAGAAAGTTTCAACTTAGGAAAGTTTTGAATTAGGAAAATTTTGAGCTTTGGAAAGTTTAGAAATCAAAGAAAGTTTTGAGTTTAGAAAGTTTTAGATTTAGAAAGATTTGAAGGTTTAAGAAAGTTTAGAATTTAGAAAGTTTTAGACTTAGAAAGTCTTAACTTAAGAAAGTTTTGAACTTGGAAGGCTTTGGATTTGAAAAGATTTTAAAATTCAGAAAGTTTAAGATTTAGAAAGTTTGAGATTTTTAGAAGATCTTGAGATTAGGAAAGGTTTGAAAACTTAGATTGGGAAAGTTAATATTTGAAAAGGGATAGAGTTAGAAAAAGGTAAAATTAGGAAAGATTTGGAAGGTTAATGTTTAAGGAAAGATTTGAAAGTTTTAAAAAACTTATAGTTTAGGAAAGTAGAAGATTAGGAAAGAATTGAATTAGGAAAGATTTAGATTTTGAGTCTAAAAGGGAAGGTTTGATTTTGTTTCCAAAAACAGAGGATAGGATTTAGTTTCCTAAACAGGAATATTTGATTTGACAAGGATTTGGAAAGGGAAAGTTTTAGAAAACCTAGATTTGGAAGGCTATAGTTTCGACGTAGAAATGAGGTTTTTGGAAATGTGTACGATTTTGATGTAGAAAACAAGAGGTTTGGAAACCTAGGTTTTAAAGCAAGTTTGAAAACCATGTTTTTGGAAAGGAAATTAGGGTTTCCGAATTGTGGGTTCTAGGGCTTGACTTGGGCATCAAGAAAAAGAATTTTTGGAAAATGCGTTTTCAGAAACGAAGATTTTAGAAGGAAAATCCTAAAGTGGAGTTTCTAGAAGGAAGATTTTAAGAAGAGAGTTTTTAGAAAGATTTTTGGTAGAAAATTGTTGAAGAGAGCTTTTGGAAAGTTTTTTTTAGGGAGTGTTTTTAGAAAGAGGGTTTTGGAAAGGAGTTGAAAAGGGAGTTTTGAAAAATAGATTTTTGGAAGAAGTTTTTGAAAACAATTTTGGAAAGGAGAATTTTTAGGAAAGTATGTTGAAAAAGAGATTTTTAGGAAGGGAGACTTTTGAAAAGAGAGTTTTTAGAAGGTATAAAAACGTCTCACTTTCCTAAAGCGATTCTAACCATAAGAAGGCTAGAACCACTTTAGGAAAGTGGTTTTGAAAATAACAAAGGTTTGAAAATATGGACCATGAAAGTCACTTTAAATGTAACATTTTCCTAAAGCAACCCTGGCCATAGAAAGGCTAGAATCACCCTAGGATTGTGATTTTGAAAACAAGTTTTGAAAAATGAAATTTTGATGTAATTTTGAAAACAAGTTTAATGCAAGCTTTGAAAATGAGTTTGAAAACGATTTTTGGAAGATGCAAGATAATGATATGCACAATGCAAGTTTAGAGTCGTGAACATACAAGGTTACGGCTTGACCACATAATCAAGGGGGCTGAACTCACGTGGTCTCCGGTTAGCCTAAAGGAAAACCCCCGACACGGTGACCCTCCAATAGTCTAATCCTACACATAGACCAGGAGTCCTCTTGTTTCAAGTATGCAAAGAAAGGGGGGGGGGAGAGATGGGGGATTAAAATAGAGAAAACCCAAGTAAGTTAGGAGAGAGAAGAGAGAGGGGGAAGTGCAGAAACGTAAAACGAAAGCCTACCTTGTGTCTTGTTTATTTTGCGCGACTTGCTTGTCTTCGATCTTTGTCTTGATCTTCGTATTCAATCCTCAAGAGTTGTCTTCAATCTTCAAACTTTAGATTGCAACTCTTTAAGTCTTTAAAGGAAGGTTGAAGGCCAGTGTATAAGTGTATGGGGGTGTGTATGAGTGTATAGAAGGCTAGGGTTTAGTGTATGGTGGCTAGGGTTTGGAAAACCTAAGGGGGCTAGGGTTTAGGGAGTGTTTGAGCTCTGTATATCGAATATTGGTGTTTTTAGACTGAGTTTGCGAATCTCTTTCATGCTGGAGGAGGCTCTGTATTTATAGAGAGAGGAGTGCACTGGCGCCTGTTACAATGGCGCCAGGCCGAAAATTACACTAGCGCCACTAGGAGTGGCGCCAAGCCATTTTTTTGGCTTGCTTGTCATTTAGGAAATGTTTAAGGTCGGCAAGCAATGTATCTTTGACTAGATTTGGGCGCCTATACTAGTGATTACCATGCAATTTTATCCTAACTTCACTACGAGTGACTCCGGACAGTCCGGGAATGATTTGAAGAGGCCAGGAATAACCCGGAAGACCGAAAAGAGCAGGAACACTTAAAATAGTGTCTCGGAGGTGTTTGACTTGAAAAATGAGGACAAGATGTGTCGGAAGGGTTGACCGGGCCTTTAGGGGCAAAACGGTCAATCGGGCTGAAAAGCTACCAAGACAAACTCCGACTGTCCCGGAAGAAGACTCGAGATTTGGAAACATTATTCAAAATGTTCCCAAAGGTTTCCGGTTTGATTCCCAGAGCCGGCGTGGTCGGAAAAGGTGACCGGCCCACCAGGGGCAAAATGGTCATTTTGTACCGGGTTTGCCGGAACTGACTCAGAATGATCCGAAAAGATAGAAGAAGATTGAGAATACTATAAGAAGCAATCTCAGGAGGATACTGGTTTGATACCCAGAGCCGGTGTGGTTGGATAAGGAGACCGACCCATTAAGGGCAAAACGGTCATTTTGTACCGGGTTTGCCAGAACTGACTCGGAATGATCCGAAAAGGTAAAGGAAGGTTGAGAATACTATAAAAAAGTATTCTTGGGATGATACCGGTTTGATACCCAGAGCCGGTGTGGTTCCCGGGGCATTCGGATACCTAGGGACAAAATGGTCATTTAGCTTCAAGTGGGTCCTATGGGCCCGGGAAGCAACTGGTGGACTAAATTCAAGTTAAAAAGGTAGGCTTAGAGTCTAAATATGCATGTGATGTATGAAAGTGAGCTTGGTCAGCTCAGAGATTACCGAGCGGGCAAAAATGGGGTGCTTACAGCTGCCCTTCTTTTTCTGTCCTTACTTGTCAAAGACAGAAAACGATAAAGTAAGAGCCCCATGTTGACCGCGAGGCGATCGGAGGGACTTGAAAATAATAGGAATTCGAAGAACAGTTACCTCGAGTAGCTGGTCGATACTTGGTATTTTATCTGGCAAAAATGATACTCTTCTGGGGGAATTAATGCTCCTTGAACTGGCACTCCATCTGGCAGAACAATGCTCCTTTGGGGGAATTGACGCTTCTTGAACTAGCACTCCGTCTGGCGAAGCACTGCTTCTTGAACTATCACTCTGTCTGGCGAAACACTACTCCTCTAGGGAAGTCCAAGACTGATTTTTGATACTTCTTAAACCGGCACTCCTTCTAGCGAAACGCTGCTCTTCTGGGGACATCCAAGGTTGACTTCTGATACTCTGGAACCGACACTCCGTCTGGCGAAACGCTGCTCCTCTGGGAAAGTCCAAGGTGGATTGCTGATACCTCTTGAACCGACACTCCGTCTGGCGAAACGCTGCTCCTCTGGGGACATCCAAGGTTGACTTCTGATACTCTTGAACCGGCACTCCGTCTGGTGAAACGCTGCTCCTTTGGGGAAGTCCAAGGTTGACTTTCTTGAACCTGCACTCCGTCTAGCGAAACGCTGCTCCTCTGGAAAAGTCCAAGGTTGACTTCTGATACCTCTTGAACTGACACTCCGTCTGGCAAAACGCTGCTCCTCTAGGGAAGTCCAAGGTGGATTGCTGATACCTCTTGAACCGACACTCCATCTGGCAAAACGCTGCTCCTCTGGGGACATCCAAGGTTGACTTCTGATACTCTTGAACTAGCACTCTGTCTGGCGAAACGCTACTCCTCTGGGGAAGTCCAAGGTTGACTTCTGATACCTCTTGAACCGGCACTCCGTCTGGCGAAACGCTGCTCCTCTGGGGAAGTCCAAGGTTGGTTGGGGAGGTCGAGGGTGGGTCATTGCCCCATTCCTTGCTTTTTGTCGGCTAGGGAAGTCTGAACTTGCTGAGGTGTATGCCAATGTTGGAGATGTCTGAGGTTACTTGATCGCAGGATAGCTTTTTAGCTCCATTTTGTACTTTACCTTGTTCCTTATTTCCTATTTGGGAGAGAGAGAAAGACATAGGGTGAGTTTTGTACAAAAACAATTTAAAAATGCCCTGGTAAAAGGTGAACGCGTGTCATATTTTTTTTATGAATGCGCATGGGATTAAATGCATGATCTATTTTTATAAATGTTCATAGTTTAGATAAGAATATAATTGAATGCATGTCCTACTTTTTATGACTGCACAGGTTCACGCAGAAGTGGAATTGAATGCATGCACACAAAGGAATGGAATTGAATGCAATGTCCCCTCTCTCTCTCTCTCTCTCTCTCTCTCTCTCTCTCTCTCTCTCTCTCTCTCTCTCTCTCTTTTTGTGATAAATGCACGAATTTATGTAAGAATTGAATTAAATGCACGACCTACTTCTTTACAAATGAACAGGTTCATACAGGAGTGCAGTTGAATGCATGAATAGATACACACTACACAAGAATCCAAGTGGATGTACAAGTTATACATGTCATGGATGCATCAGTATTACATGTGTATAAACTATTTACAAAGAAAGCCCCAGGATTGCCCATTGGGCCCATACTCTCAGGATTCTGTTTCCTTTCCAAGATTCTGCCCCATTTAGTTTTGTCCTATTCTCATCAGGATGTGATAACATTTGCACCATGCTCCAAGGATCTTAACCTTTTAGTTTGCTATTCTATCCCTACTTTCTAAGGGCTACTGTTTGGGGTTTTTCTGATCTCACTTGGTTTTCTCTCTCAGATCTCCAAAATGCCACCATGGCTCGAGCGACGACTCACATGCCCTTTGCAAAGCGATAAACAGCTAAGCCCTCAATCCGAGAAGACTTCTTTTAAGACCGTAATGTAGGTTAGGTATAGGGGTTGTAAGAAACGAAATGATATTTAGGCTCAAAGATCTTCTTTTAGTGGGCTGTTTAAACCAAAACCATCTAAGCACACTTTGGAGCATGAGATTGCCCCTGCCTTCTTCCCCAGTTCTTGTTTCTCATCCTACTTGTCTTGGTATTATTCAGACTTATTTGGACTAAGCAATTTTCTCTGATCAGAGAGGACTTTAATTTGGACCATAACATAGGCTAGGTTAAGAGGTTATGAATGAAAAGGATGCGCAGGCTCAAATTTGATGTTGTTTTTAGCAGGGTTTAGATCCACACCATCCTTAGTCGGTCTTCCAGTGGGGTTTCGTTCCCTGATATCCTCCTCTAGTTTCAGCAACATGTCTGGCTCATTTAGATCAAGCAATCCTTTTTCAATCGGAGAGGACTTTAGTAGGATTGTAATGTAGACCATGGTTTTAGGGGTTTTTTACAAGAAAGGGTAAAGGCTCAAACCTATTATTTCTACTCGGTGGCTTCGTTACGTAGGATCACCTTTGAATTTCCTCTTTTACAAAAGGAGTTAAAATTTCTTGCAACTTTTTGACCTTCTAAGTCTGACATTGCCCCCCCCCCCTTTTTTTTGGCCTCTTGCCCCTTGGCAACTCTTTTCCTTTGTTTTTCCTTTTCATCTCTTTTATTTCTTTTTATGAAACAAACAAGTCTACAGCCCTTTTTTTCCTTTGACCTGTTCCTTAATAACTCAATTTAACCCATTGTGGGCGGTGATCCCTAAGTTGGGGTTTCGTACTAAAGAAAAAGGTAATTGGCTCAATAGGTTTCACAAGGGTTACTTTTAACTGTATGGGAAATGAAATGAGAGCCTCTCCTCATTTTGAACAAGATTGCTTGATCCATAGAGCCTTCACGTTACCTCAGCTTGATAGTCGATGACGTTCTCTGCCAGATTTTCTGCTGCCTATTTGCCCCAGTGTAGGGGGATGGTTTTGGATCGAGGTTAACAAAAAATCTTTCACTTTCTGCGAGGCACTAGTGGGTTAAGCAAAGGGGGTATTTTTTTGTGTATGGTAGAAGAAATGAGGGCCTTTCATCACTTCAAATTAAATTGGTTAGTCCATAAAGCCTTTTATACAAAATTTAGACAATGTTCTTAGAGAAGATGTGCGTCCGCTAGTAAACCATTACATGTTCTATCAAATCAACTATTCTATGCTTACCCCAATGTGGGGGATGATTCTTGGTTTGGGGATACATGAAAAGAAATTATGTACGGCTCTAGGGATCTGAGCAAAGGGTAGTGTTTATTTGGGATAAATAGAATAATGGCTTCTCATCATTTTGGAGTCTCGGATGCCCATCGCTTAGCCAGGATATCATGCAAGTGTCGCCTTTTCAATAAACTCTGCACTTCTCTATTGAGACTGTCTTCCTCCTATCTCTCATTCTCTCTTTGTCTCTCGAAGGTTTTAACCCCTTCTAAATGGGTTACCCAGGCTATCCCACCTTTCAAGTCAAGTCATTACTGAATGGGAAGAATTCTTAAATGCCACAATTGTCCACAAGAGTATGAGACAAAGGGGATAAACTAGAAACTACACCTTTTCATTTAGAAATATGATTACATGGCATACTATGTTTATTTAAAGAAGATATGCGAGAAATAGAGAGATGAAAAGAAAACAGACGAATTTTGTGAAAACTTCCCTTTTTATTGCACTTTGGAAAAAGCCCTTCAGAGAGGTCCTAGAATCACACCAATTTCTTCTATGCTTCATCGCATGGTTCCTCCCCTAGGTGATAATGATTCCAGCATCGATCAAATCTTGTATCTTGTGCTTTAGGAAGAGACAATGCTCAGTGTCATGCCCCTGTCTCCTAGAATGGTACTCACAAACAAGGGTCGGGTCGAAAGTAGGGGGTGAAGGATTTGGCAACAATGGAGCGGGTATGGGGTCAAAAGGTTAGCTTTTAAGAGGTCATGATGAGCTTTTGTTTGGGTGCAAGTTAGAGGGGAAAAGGCGTGAGGTCGGTGGGCCTTCTTGTTGGGGTTGACATGTTCTTGGGTTGTGATGGGCCCGGGAGTAGGTGCTTGAGTATCCACAGGGGTCTGAGATTGGTGTTGGGGGTGACATTGCGGTTATTAAGCAGGCAAGATGGCAGACACTCCTCCCTCCTTTCAACCCATTTTCGATGCTGTGGGCACCTTCCTTACTAAGCTTGCAAAAACTTGTTTAGCATAGGGGTCAACGATCCTTCCAATTTTTAGGCCATTTTCTATCATCTCCCCTGCATGATAAGCTTAGAGAAGCTTCTCCCAACACTCGTGCAGAGCTTTTCGTAATATATGCCCGAGAAGGTATGTACGAACAGTTGAACATATTCCTTATCTTCTAAAATTGGATTGACTTGTGCTGCTACTTCTCTCCATTTAAGGGCATAGCTTTTGAAGCTTTCTTTCTCTCCCTTACTCATTGTCATCAAGGACCAACGATCAGAAGTGATGTCTATGTTGTGGCAATGTTGGGTGTTAAATACGTTGACCAGCTCAATCCAGGTGGTGATCCTCCTTAGGTCTAGACGGGCAAAACACTATAAAGCAGACCCAGTGAGACTATATTGGAACAGTTGCATGAGGAGCTTCGAATCGTTGCCATAACCACTCAGTGCCCCGGTATACAGGCGAACAGGAGCAATAGGGTCACCAGTGCCGTCATACCTGTGGAAGTCGGGCATTTTGAACTTAGCAGGTCTCGGGTGATTTGGAAAGAAGCAAAGCTCATCGTAGGAAGTAGACCCATAACTCTCATGGCCATGGAGACTTCGCAGTGAATCCTCTAGGCCTTGGATTTTCAAACTAAGAGGATCTAGGAAAGTCTTCTGTACGGCATGTGAAAGCAACATAATGTCCTGTTCTTTAGTGTTGATCCCTTTGGCATCTTCCTTGTTCCTCCCAGCATTGTCAGATTGAAGCACGATCCTCGGGTTGGCGGGTTCAAGGTCTTTAGATGACGTCATGGATGATGACGAGATTGTAGTAGTATCCTTTATGGCCAAGGTTTGGACAAGCTTAAACATCTCATCAATCTTACCCCTCATTTCATTGACCTTTTCTCGAAAGACTTGGGGTGACTCCTCAGGATTGGCAACCATAAGTGATGCTATTGGCCGAGTGACAATGGGATCCCTAGGTGGAAGTTGACTTTTCTTGGGAGCAATGTTGACTCAATTTAGGATAATTGCTGTGAAAGAAACAGAAAGAAGTAGAAAAACAACGGCATAAATTGCAAGTTAGTTTTTGGTTTTTCAAGAATTCTATGCAATGCATGCCCTAAGGATGCCCCTACTCGAGAGGGAAACTAATCATGATGTATTGGCTCACTTTTGGAGATAGGGGGTTTGCCCCTGTATGCAGATACCTTACCGTCAAGTAGGAACCTTCAGCCATCCATGCATTCATTCTCAAAAGTAAAGAAGTACATTGAATTTTAGGTTTAAGATACAAAGGAATTGAGATACATTTTAATAGGGGGAAGGGGGAACATTTTCCTTTGGACTTCCACCTATCTAGTTTTACAAAGGAAAACCCTAAACTACTCTTGAGTCTTCGGATTCGCCTTCCTTGGATTTGATGTCGAGGAGGTCGCTGAGAGACCTTGCTGATTGGTTGCCTCTTGTTTTCTTGGCAACCCTATCTCCGTGAGTATAGAGGGATTGGGGCTCCTCTTATGGAATAGATTGGTATGCATGTCATAAGTCCTTAGGTTTACATGGGAACCCTTAGGGTTTGGGTAGGTTTAATGCATGGGAGAGTGACCTTGGTGTCACTCTCAATGGGTTGATTATATGCATGAGAATGCAGTGACTTGAGTTACTTCGAACTCTTGTCTTGACATGGGATATTGAATGCATGAACATGGATATAAAGAGTGTAAGGAGAGAGAATGTAGTGGCAAGGTAAACATGCATGCATGAGCAATTAGACAGGCATTATAACAGTATGAATACAGTCAATATAACAACAGGAATAGACAGGTATAAATGAAAGTAAGAGCAGTCGCCCTTTCCTCCGTGATTTTGAAAATGGTGCTCGTGTCTTAAATCCGGCAGAGGTTCGGCTATGCATGGTGTCTATATGAGTATAAGGTTGAGGGTTGACTAATGCGTCCTAAAAAGGCTCGGTTCCCGAATCTTCAAACCTAGGCCCACTCCCCGAGGTGGTGCCATGATCGGTTGGTGATCTAAGCGGGGGAACCATCAAGAGACCGTAGGCGAAGAAACTGACACAGCATCTTGCCCACAACCAATATACCGTTCCCCCTTTCTAACTAGAAAGAACATATCAAGGTAATAATGCAAGTATGCAGAATGCAAGTGCACATGCAGTGTGTGTGTGGTTTTTAAAAGTGGAGGAAAGAGCCCAACAACTCTCATTCATCTTGTTCATCACATTCATGCATAGCAGTTAATAAAAGTTAAACAAAATGTGTACCTACAAAACAAAGATGCAAGTGTTAGTATGTGGATGACAAACATAATACAAGATAATATGAATAAATGCATTTTTTTTTTTTAAAACAATTTTAAAAATTTGGTTTTGCAAATTTAAAGTGAATAGGATTGAACCAAGTTAATTGAAGACTCTACATAGGTGAAGGGTAAAGAGACATGACTACGGCCTAACCCTCTAAGTTTCCCCAGCGGAGTCGCCAGCTGTCGCGCCCAGATTTTTCGCACTCGAGGAATACTCATACAAGCAGGAAAAACACTGTACTCTCTCGTTAGAACTCACCCTCCTAGAAGAATGAGTGCGACTAGGTTTGAATTGAAAATTGATTTGAATAAAGGGCTTTTAGAAAAAGATTTGGAGTTGCCACCTAACTTGATTAAGGTGAATTAGGTCATCTAAAAACTAAGCATAATCCGAAGACTATACTTAGGATTTTTGAAAACGATTTTGAAAATATCTTCTCAAGAGAGGGTTTTTAAGAAAACTAGGTTGTTTGGCAACCTTTGGAAAACATTTAGCCCTTTTTGAAAAATAACTCCTTTTTGGTCTTTGAAATCAGTGATTCTAGGTTCGGAGGATGGTTACGTGTAGGGAAGACGCACTAAGCCATCACCTTACCCCGCCCTTTCAGTACCTACATGTCAATCTACCCTAGATTCACCTATGAGAGTCTTCAGCTAACTATTGTTCAATCCTATTCACTTTGGAAAACAATGTTTGAAAAGAAACTAACATGATGCATGATATGCAAGTGCAAGATAAGAGAGTTGAAAAATAGATTTGGAAAGAAATTGATTTGATTTCAAAAGGAGAAGATGGAAGTTTGAATTTGGAAAGAAAGGTTTAGAAATTGAAAATAAAAATTTGGAAATAGAAATTTGGAATTGGAAGTTTGAAAATAGATTGGAGATTTGAAAAGATTGTAGAATTTAAGATTTGGAAAATATGGAGGAATTTGAAATTTGAAAGAAGTTGTGACCGCAACCCTAAACGTTGCCTACGTATCCCTTTGGAGCAATCAGGTCAATCGTAATTCGAACAAGAGTCCGATTGAAAAGAGATTGATTCGGAAGAAAGAGATTGAATTAGAAATTGAATTAGAAGATTGAAAGATTGAACTTTGATTGGAAGATTTGAAAAGGCTTGACTTTGGAAAACTTGGTTTTAGGAAACCTAGACTTAGGAAAGAGAGAATTTAGAAAGGATTTGAGATTTAGAAAGATTTAACTTGAATGTTAGACTGGGAAGATTTAGGAAAGGATTGGATTTAGGAAATATTCGAATTAGGAAAGTTTCAAATTAGAAAAGTGTCATTTTAGGAAGGTTTCAGAATTAGGAAAGGTTTTGAAATTAGGAAAGTTTTCAAATTTAGGAAGTTTTCAAATTAAGAAAGTTTCAACTTAAGAAAGTTTCATTTTTGAAAAGATTTGAATTAAGAAAGTTTCAACGTAGGAAAGTTTTGAATTAGGAAAATTTTGAGCTTTGGAAAGTTTAGAAAACAAAGAAAGTTTTGAGTTTAGAAAGTTTTAGATTTGGAAAGATTTGAAGGTTTAAGAAAGTTTAAAATTTAGAAAGTTTTAGATTTAGAAAGTCTTAACTTAAGAAAGTTTTGAATTTGGAAGGCTTTGGATTTGAAAAGATTTTGAAATTCAGAAAGTTTAAGATTTAGAAAGTTTTAGAGTTTTAGAAGATCTTCAGATTAGGAAAGGTTTGAAAACTTAGATTGTGAAAGTTAAGATTTGAAAAGGGATAGAGTTAGGAAAAGGTAAAATTAAGAAAGATTTGGAAGGTTAATGTTTAAGTAAAGATTTGAAAGTTTTAAAAAAACTTATGGTTTAGGAAATAGAAGATTAAGAAAGAATTGAATTAGGAAAGATTTAGATTTTGAGTCTAAAAGGGAAGGTTTGATTTTGTTTCCAAAAACGGAGGATAGAATCTAGTTTCCTAAATAAGAAGATTTGATTTGACAAGGATTTGGAAAGGAAAAGTTTTAGAAAACCTAGATTCGGAATGCTATAGTTTCGACGTAGAAATGAGGTTTTTGGAAATGTGTATGATTTTGATGTAGAAAACAAGAGGTTTGGAAACCTAGATTTTAAAGCAAGTTTGAAAACCATGTTTTTGGAAAGGAAATTAAAGTTTCCTAATTGTGGGTTCTAGGGCTTGACTTGGGCATCAAGAAAAGGAATTTTTGGAAAGTGTGTTTTTAGAAACGAAGATTTTAGTAGGAAAATCCTAGAGGGGAGTTTCTAGAAGGAAGATTATAAGAAGAGAGTTTTTAGAAAGATTTTTGGTAGAAGATTGTTGAAGAGAGCTTTTGGAAAGATTTTTTTAGGGAGTGTTTTTAGAAAAGGGATTTTGGGGAGAGGGTTTTGGAAAGGAGTTAAAAAATGGAGTTTTGAAAAATAGATTTTTGGAATGAGTTTTTGAAAATAACTTCGGAAAAGATAATTTTTAGGAAAGTATGTTGAAAAAGAGATTTTTAGGAAGAGAGACTTTTGAAAAGAGACTTTAGAAGGTATAAAAACATCTCACTTTCCTAAAACGATTCTAACCATAAGAATGCTAAAACCACTTTAGGAAAGTGGTTTTGAAAATAACCAAGGTTTGAAAATATGGACCATGAAAGTCACTTTAAAAGTAACACTTTCCTAAAGCAATCCTAGCCATAGAAAGGCTAGATTCACCCTAGGATTGTGATTTTGAAAGCAAGTTTTGAAAAAGGAGATTTTGATGTAATTTTGAAAACAAGTTTAATGCAAGCTTTGAAAACGAGTTTGGAAACGATTTTTGGAAGATGCAAGATATTGATATGCACAATGCAAGTTTGGGGTCATGAACATACAAGGTTAAGGCTTCACCACATAATCAAGGGAGCCGAACCCACGTGGTCTCCGGTTAGCCTAAAGGAAAGCCCCCGACATGGTGACCCTCCAATAGTTTAATCCTACACATGGACGGGGAGTCCCCTTGTTTCAAACATGTAAAGAAAGGGGGGGAGAGAGATGGGGGATTAAAATAGATTAAACACAAGTGGGTTAGGAGAGAGAAGAGAGAGGGGGAAGTGCAGAAATGTAAAATGAAA